>JANEYF010002731.1:0-385000 GCA_029963845.1 Rhamnusium bicolor | reverse complement strand
CAGTGATTCTAGCAATGTCAATTTAGCACCCTTATTTTCTAAATGTAGGATTTCAAAATTCGGATTGAAACTATGGTTATCTTCTAGGAGGTGTGCTGCATATGTGGAATCTACTTTACCATTATTAAAACTTCTTCTGTGTTTTGCAACTCTTGTTTTGAAATTTCTTCCTTCTGCCCGACATAAACATTAGGGCAAGTACCACAGGTCAGCTTATAGACTCACGACTTACTTTCCTTTTTTAACTATCTTTGTTATTTTCAATTAATTTGCTGAGTGTTATTAGTTTTGGAAGCAATGTTGATATTCAGTTTTCTTAAATTTTTGGCTACTTTACCTGTAGGTTATACGATTTATACATTTTGGACTTTGCTGAATCTATTCTAACTACTTTCCAAATACTTTTATCCTTTTTCGTCCTTTTGAGCGGCTGTATGTGTGTACTTATATTATTACTTAAAAAGTATAAGGGGAATAAATCAAACTTCATACGTTGTGATATTATCTGCAGTGATATTTCATTTGAAAATGTAAATTTTTTTAGAAATATCTAAATGTTTTATAATATACAAAAAAGATAAAAAAAAACAAACTTTAAAATCGTGCCAACAAAAATATTTTTTTGGTGAACAAAAAAATTTAATTTTACTAATTACGATTACAATGTTATTTGGATATTGACCCCACGGGTACCGCTAAAGATTGAAAACTGGATAAGACACTTTTTTTGGTTCATATATTTACGTTATATGCGATGCTGTTTATTAATCTAATATATGAAGTATGCTGGCCACAGATATTTTATTTTAAAGTATAATTTTAACTGCTTTTTATTCAAAAACATCCTTGAAACAATGAAATCACATTGACTCCATTTTTGGTAAAACTGACATTAATAGCACATTGTTGTAATAGTCTATTTTTAAATCTCAATATCATCAAAAATGGAGTCACAAAGAAAAAACAAGTCGGCAAAAAATTATGCATTTTCTAAATACAGTGCATAAAGTAACGCATAAATTCATTATTAGGTAAAT
Source organism: Rhamnusium bicolor (assembly GCA_029963845.1). Classification (NCBI taxonomy): domain Eukaryota; kingdom Metazoa; phylum Arthropoda; class Insecta; order Coleoptera; family Cerambycidae; genus Rhamnusium; species Rhamnusium bicolor. The sequence goes on along the minus strand of JANEYF010002731.1, from coordinate 383,963 downwards.
AAACAATATTATTGAAAATTCCCGAAACACTTCGAATTTTGATTATAATTTAGTCTTTTCAAATAATAATTTAATATACAGGGTGACCTACCTTCGAGTAATGACGTCATCACAGGTTTTTTAAATGGAACACCTTACTTTTTCCCAATTTCCAGATGTCCCATGCTGAGCTGATTCCAAAAATGTATCACAACTTTCTTCAAATTGGTACAGGGTGGGCAACAATACAAAAAGGTGCTTATAAAAATTTAATTAAAAAGTTATACGTTATGTATTTTTACAAAACACAATTTACAATAAATGTTCAAATTGTTCTACATTGACCGCTAGACAATGACCTAACCGGGTAATACATTAATCTCTGACATTTTGTAGCACAGAGGGTGTTATGTTCAACATTTATTGCCTGATTCGGTCTTTTAGCTCACGGATATTGCCAGGTCTGTTGGTATAGACTTTAGATTTTAAATAACCCCATAAAAGAAGTCTAGTGGACTAAGATCAGGTGATCTAGCGGGCCATTCCACTGTTCCCCTTCTTCCTATCCACCGATCTGGAAAGATTCTGTGTAAAAACTCGCACACAGCTGCAGCGAAATGTGACGGTGCACGGTCCTGTTGAAACCAAATTCTGCTGTCTAAAGTATTGGCTATTTGAATATCAGGAAAAAGCCGGATCAAATCAGGAATTAATATATTTTGTAAGAAATTCAGATACAATGCTCCTGTCAAATTTTCATCAAAAAACTATGGACCAACAATTGTATTTCTAACAATACCAGCCCACAAATTGACCTTTTGTGGTCGTTGCGTATGGTATTCTTGCATCCAGTGTGGATTTCCTGAGACCAATAACGGGTGTTTTGCCGATTAACATGCCCGTTCAAAGAAAACGTTGCCTCGTCGGAAAATAAAACGTTAGCCATGAAATTGTTATTTCGACTATTTTGGTCCATCATATACTCGCAGAATTCATTTCTTCGGTCAAAGTCGTCTTCAGCCAATTCATGGATGAGACGTACTTTATAAGGATGGTATTTTACCTTTTAAAAATGTTCGACAATGAAGACTTTCCAATAATCAAATCCCTAGATACTCCCCGCAATGTGGATTTTCTATTGCCGACAAAATTACGTCTTGTTGAATATTTTCATTAACTTAAGGTCTACCTTGCTTTGGTGCATCCCTCACATGTCCTAATTCTCTGTATTTTCGCTCTATTCTGCTTACCACAGATTGTGAAATAGGTTCACGATCTGGGTGCATTTCATGGAATAATCTGCATACCTCTTATTGAGTCCGCATCCTATCGCCAACACCAATCATCATTAAAATTTCAATCCTCTCCCTTTCAATTAAAGGCATTTTCAAAAAACAGTTTTAATATTATAAATTAGATTTAGATTTCACTTAAACGTACCTACTATGAAGCGTTAACAATACAGAAGTGAACTTTTTTATGACAGTTAATTAACGTCAATTAAAAAAACAAATGGCAAAAATACCTACAGAAAATAAAAATAGTACGGTATAGTCGAGGGGCAAAGGATTACTAATAAACGTGGTTGGGGGGTTTTTTAATAGTTTGTCAAAGTAGTTGTATCACAATACGTTAATTTCATTTAATTTTTTAGTACGTTTATTCATTTGTAAATAACTTGTAATTTTGTGATACATTTTTGGAATCAGCTCAGCAAGGGACATCCAGAAATTGGGAAAATAACGGGATGTTCCATTAAAAAAAAACCGGCGATGACGTCATCCTGTATATTAAATTATTATTTGAAAAAACAGTAAATTAAAATCAAAAATCAACGTGTTTCGGGAATTTTCAATAATATTGTTTATTTACCTAATAATGAATTTATGCGTTACTTTATGGACGCACTGTATATGCCAATATTTATTATATAGTAATATAATGTATAAATTCAGTAACATCGTTACAAAGTGTGTACAAAATAATGGTGCGGACAGGTCGATTTTTAAATAACTTTCTAGTTTTTCATGCATAAAAAAATGTTTTTCAAAAAGAGTATAGCAGGGTAAGCATGGGCCGGATGCCCCTCGGAAATGTTGGGCTGATATGTTTACCTTGACAACACACTACTGAGAAAAAATATTTTGTAAGTATCACACCTCTGCACACGCTGGTTTTTGAAATAAATTAATTATTCGAATTTTGAAAAAAAAAAGTTCTTTAATAATGTAAAAAATCTTTGTTTTGCTTTCTGTATGTGCTAGATCCAGATATTCCAAATTAAAAAGTTTCAAAAATATAAAATGATGCGTGAGAGACACTATCACAGATTTTTTTTTATAAATGCTCTATACCATATATTTTGTTCAAAGTTTTCGGAAGAGTAGAACAGTGTTAAAAAAATTATAATTACTACCTATATATAAATATTAGGGAGGCTATGCATGTAATTGTACTCCAATTTTTTAATAATAATAATTATTATAATTTTAATATTCTAAATATACTAACTCTATAATATTAATTAAAATATAAGTATAATTATAAAATTGTAACGAAATTATTAACTTTATTTATTCTTCAATTCTCCTATATGTAACCATATAATATTGTAATAATAGTAAAAACATAATGATAAAAACTTATCGTAAACAAATGTAGGGACACTAAACAGTTAATTTAACTCTACTTTTTTTATATTCATATTGTTTATATGCGGCAAGGGCACTGAAGCCACGGATAACGAGCGCCCGCTTTATACATAATATACCTATTATGTGTAATTCCCGAGGGGCATCCGGCCCATGCTTACCCTGGTGATTGTGAATTATTATTACTATTAAAATTATATCATAAAAAACTGGAGTACAATTACATGCATAGCCTCCTGAATATTTATATATAGGTAATAATTATAATTTTTTTAACACTGTTCTGCCCTTCTGATTATGTTGAACAAAATATATATTATAAAGCATAGTAAGGGAAATTAATAAAAAAAATTCCGTGATAGTGTCTCAATATATGTCATTTTATATTTTTGAAACTTTTTAATTTGGAATATTTTAGTATATTACTCACTGCAATATTCAATAATGTTTCATTTAAAACTTCTTTGCAGTATCTAACACATACAGAAAGCAAAACAAAGATTTTTTACATCATTAAAGCAAAAAAAATTTTTTTTTTTCAAATTTGAATAATTAATTTATTTCAAAAACCAGCGTGCGCAGATGTGTGATAACTTACAAAATATTTTCTCTTAGTAGTGTGATGTCAAGATAAAAATATCAGTCCATTATTCCCGAGGGGCATCCGGTCCATGCTTACCCTGCTATACTCTTTTTGTAAAAGTTCTGATGTCATCGACAATTCTTTTAAATGGACACCCTCATTTCTGATGGTGTTATTATTTATAAGAGCACATATTTTTACATGTCTTGCATTGAAATTTGTAGTATGTTACATAACATTTTGTTGAGAAAAAAATATTTTAAATGTCTATGAATAAATTTAATGAAATTATTTAAAAAAAGTACAAAAACATACTCCTGACATCAAATTACATACTTAAAATGTTGCCACATTTTTCTGGTGGTCACGTTAAAAAAAAAAACAAAAAAAAAGTTTTAATGAAAAGTAGTTTAAACTTGTTGCAATCGTTGTACTCGTTTAACAAACTATCTTTAAACATTGTTAATGACATCAGGGCTTATCAGACGACCTTCTGTAGAATTCTCTGTTTTAAATCTTCTAAATTTGCAGATCTATTTATGTAAACTTTGCTTTTTAAATACAAATAGCCACAAAGGAAATAGTCCAACGGGGTTAGATTCCGGCAAACTAGATGGCCCTCTTCTTCCTATCGACCTGCTAGGGAAACTCTCATTTAAATAATTTCGAACACGCGCCCGGTAGTGTGCGGGAGCACCGTCTTTTTAAAAATAATATCAACATGAAGAATGGCAAAATCGTTTTCATTCGTAAACAGGATTGCTAGGACAGAAAATAACTCTAGAAAAAATCTTCACCAGTCAGAGTGTGTTCAAAAAAGTAAAGATCCACAACTCTGACATCTAAAACGCCACATCATACATTCACCTTCTGGAGACGATGTGTGTGCACTTCCATCATCCAGTGTGAATTCTGCTGTACCCAGTACCTGCAATTTTGCCTTTTGACAATGCATATCTGGATTTCTGTTAATGCTAACGTGGTTTTTCACAAAACACCAAAACAACATGTACCGTACACGGCGCGTGTTTCGCCAACCAAGTTGGCATCATCTGGAGATGATTAAAACGAACCTTATGCTAACAATGTATCATATTTATATCAAAACTACTTTTACAATTTTGTGAACCGTGACTCACTAAGCAATATAAAAGAGACTAGAATGAATGGTGACACCGAGTTACCCATGGCTGTTCCTTCATGTTGTTTGAAGAAATTATCATTGACTCGAAGGCAATTTTGTTTCATGGATTTCTGTTGCATATCTGTAATGACTTCTCGCAAAATTAATTTCGGTGATCAAAATGTTCATTTAACTCATGAACATTGAACGAATGATATTTTTCCTTATGAATTACTTTTGCCGCAGTAGATTCTGTCACATCAAAATTTTTTAAATTTCATATTGACCTGAATGGTCGTCATGATTTAGGTAAATATCTAACGTGGTTACATTCCCTAAATTTAGATTGAATTCGACTAAGCATAGTTTGGGAAATTGGTAGATCAGGACATGTTTCGTTGAATAAACTTACTAGGTACCTCCTGCTGAGTACATCCATTCTCCGAAACTACTAATTATCAGTATTTAAATTGTTTGGCTTTCCGTTAGATGCACTATTTGCAGTTTTTATTAAATTTAAAGAGCTACCTACATCAGTAAACTGTATCATAGTGAATCGAAACAGGCTACTACTTAAAAACGTAAAGTCTACAAAAAACTTTGCTTTTTCCAGATTACAAAAAACCATAAAAACTTCATCAATTTTTACACAGTTGCACTAAAATAATATTTTATTTGTTTGGGAAACACAAATTAACAAAAAGGTACATTCTTGCTAATAAAGTTTTGTTAATTTTTTTTATTTTTCTTTCGAAAAATACCAGAAAAATGAAAATGTTATTTCAGAACGATTTTTGTAAGGATTTAACATAAATTTGCTTAAACATCTAAAATAATTTTCTTTTCAAAATGCAAAAAGATGACCTTTTCAATATATTTATTATTGCTTCTGTATCTAATCCCACCCGACGAAGTATGTCTCCTTGGACGAGAATTAAAGATCTGGATTGCTCACTAGCAATCTTGAATTCGATTCCTGGCTGATTTTTTGGTCCATAAATAATATGTAAAACTTTCCTACTCATCCACCATTCACAGCTTTAGGGATATGGAGTACACAGTTTTGCTCTTTCATCACCTTTGGCATTTAAAATTTAATCATACTTGTTGCATCTGTTAGAGTCAAATTTAATTACCAAATATATTAAATTTGGTTTTTGTCTTCACTACTACAGCAAACTAAAACAGTAAGCAAGGGAGGACCTTTGAATGCATTGTCATAACAGCAAAGTTTGAGGTATTGGAAAGCGTCATTTCTCGGTTGTTTAGCCGATTATAACGCAGAAAGACCAAGAAGTGGGCGACCACGAACAATAAAATGAGGGTATAATGGTTTTCGTGCAGCAAGGGAGCGTTTGTCAACGTCAATAGACGACAGGCAGGTTCATGCTATATTGGGATCTAAGTTTCACGTTTAGAATTGATGCCCTATAGAAACGGATCTGCCAATCACCTTTCTCGTATCTTAGTATTTATCATTAATTTCGAAGTAAAATCATTTCATACAATGTATATGGGCAATGTTACGTTTTCAGTGTACATTGGGTGGAAATAAGTGAATGCAATTATACAGAGGGTGGCAAAATTGTAGTTAGGAAGACAATATCCTGAAACACGTTACAGCAAGAAATGCAATAGTCGCCAAAACCACTGTTTATTTCTCGTAACACAAATGCATCAGAAAATACACTTTCAGCAGAAAATTTCATTATTGTCTATTAAACTATTCATCGTCGACTGTACTTTTTATGTAATTTAAACATTTGGAGGAGAACATATCAACACTAACAAAATCAAGTTCATCATGAAACTAGGAGTAGACATTCAACTCCGATTCCTGATAGTACTACTTAAAAAAAAGAACAAAGCGAAATCGTAGAAATGTATAGGAAGGCTATTCATTCATACAGACAGAAAACTAAAAGCACAATCGCACTACCATTAAGGCACGATAAATTTAGTACTTATAACATTAGTCACTCGCTTCCAGAGACTAACAAAATCTGATTACATTAACAAAAAGCGTCACCAAAAATGGGTCCACACAATTTATAATACAGAAGTAACTAAAAGCCAGGAACACCGCGAAACTAGACATATCTGCCGCCTCACGGTGGGGCCTAGGACGTGAAAAGTTGGCAGAAATTCGAAATTTCGAAAAACGCCGTATCCGATTTTTATTATGTGTAGGTAATACCCAATGAGTCTGCGCATCTATAGGTATTTTATTATCACTAGAAATTGTGAACTACCTGCGATACACCGGTCTAAACTTGTGGTTCCTACGCGTTATTAATAGACGGATTATAGAGAATTTAATAATACTGTTTGTTTTTATTTGCTTATTTCTCGGTGGATTTTAAAGTAATTTTTATTTTACCAGGACGTCATTACCCAGTGGTAAGTCTAACAATTTTTATAATATGTAACATTCTATTCACAGACGAATATAGTAATGATTTTTTTTGTTGAAACTATTTTTATATCGAAAATCAAGATGTATGATTTAGGAACCTTAGCGTTTTAGTTTAGTTCTCAATGTTTCGGAATTATACTTTTAGTCATTAATGTTAGCTAATAAGATGATCTTTTAGGGATATGGTTAGAAACTTGCGCATGTTTGCGCCAATTTGAACTAGCTTAAGATAAATACGAGTTATTTTTAAATCTTCTTTATGTATATACGAGTTTATATTTTTAAATTTATTCATTTCAGGATCGAGCTCTGATGAACTTTTTCTGACAAAGACATTCCTTACTTGCGTAGAAAAGTTTTTGTTTTAATAAAAGATTTTGAGAAGTAGGTATGGTGTAATATACACAGCGAAAGATTTCTATTTAGTAACTACGCATGGTTTGAAACATTTATAAGTTTTCCCAATTATCCTCCAACAAAAAAGGGAATTATTGAGAGACCTAAAATGTGGTTTTCTAAGATATCTGAGAGAACAAAGCGTCAAAACATACAACATACAATAATTGAAAGACCCCATGTTTACAGGGCAACAGACATTGTCTATCGCCCTGTAAACGCGGGGTTTTCAATTGCAGCTACAAATGAGCCACTGGCTTCCTGTCGGTGGTGTTCGTTTGTGTCGTTTATGTCTTTTTGCAATCCTGAACGGCATTGCGCCTTCCAGATTCAAATCCGTATGATCTTTCTTGATGGTATTTTTTAAAAATTGTATCTTTGAGTTCACACCCCATGATCGATTTTGGGCCTCCAGATTCCCAACTAATAGGTAAAACATCCAGGTCCGTGAAAACTGGCGAATTGACCAATTACTTACAGCGCAACGTTTGCGCGTGGGCATTAACCTAAGTTGAGGAGAGGGACATTTGTATCATCTATAAATAACCATTTTATGAAAACTAATAAGAACTTAACGTTATCGCCAGCTATAAAAAGGCATTGTTTGTCGTCCTGTAAACACGGGGTCTTTCAATTGAAGCCATAGATGAGCGACTGGCTTCTATCAGTGTTTTCTGTTTGGGTCGTTTTGCCTAAGTTGTGTCTATTTTTTCAACTTTGCTACGCCACGCTGATGAGAACCAACAAGTCCGAAACACGTGTCCACGGTATGCATCCTTTATGTGGGTCTCACCTTTGATATAACATCCGTCTTGACATATACTGTATACGCCCCACTGCGCGTCATATTAGGACTGCCATTTTGATTTTTTTTATTTTTGACATCAGATTCGGCATCAACGATTCCAAAAACCCATAAGTATCCATTTCCATGGAAATACATCGAGGCCTTGAGTTTATGTCAAATTTTGATGTGGTTTGCCCCACGGCGCGCCGTGCTGATGAGGACCAACAAGTTCGAAACGCGTGTCCGCGGTATACATTCTTTACGCGGGCCTCACTCGTGTTATATAACATCTTGAGATATACATATATGTATTAGGCTCCACTGCGTATCATATTATGACTGCCATTTTGAATTTTGTATTTCTGATATCAGATTCAGCATCAGCGAAATTCCAAAGCACCCATTTTGATGAAAATCCAACGAAGCCTTGAATTTATGCCAACTTTTGATATAGTTTGCCCCACTGTGCGCCGTATGCAAAAAAGAAAACTGATGATAACATAAATAAATTTGTAGTAAACATAAAGAATATAAATTAACGGGTGTCAAAGAATGCTCGTCGGATGAAAAAAAGATTTTTCTACAACCGAGCGAAAAGTGCAACTTTGCGCTTCCAAAAGAAAGCGCAAAGTTGCACTTCTCCGAGGAGCGTGCGTTTTTTTTATCGCCGAGCGACAAAGTAAACGCTTAGTTCAATGAACTTATAAAGCTTTCGCATAGCATAGACGAATATTATGTTTTGGACATAGGAGGCCATGCTGCTATTAGCAAAAATAAACAAATAATTATTTGATGTGTCAAAACGTTCTTAAAACAGCTATTTGTGTCAAATAAATTTATTCTTATAATTATCAGATAATGGAAAGTTTTGAAAAGTATAATTTATGTGATACTTGTAAAGAATTGTGCCATGTTTAAATACGCCATTCTAGTTTAATATACTTAACTACCCTAATTGAAAACTGCGACCAAAACATGTCAAAGAATGGTTTGTTTAAGAAGATTCAAAGAAGTCTACTACAAATGTCGACCAAATATAATTATTTTCCCAGAAGAAGACTGAATACAATCCTTTCAAAGTATTACATATATGTCACCAAACACAGACATTTAATATTCTTTAATTCTTCGCCTTGCTTTTCACCACTAAAGACAGGGGAAGTGTTAGAAGAATTCCAAAAACCTTTAGATTTTGTTATAAATAGATATAAATCATAAGATGACAGTATATAAATAAACAATTAATAGGTACTAAAGCAATTTTTTATTTTATTTTGCAGTAAATGCCATTTTAACAAACATTTCTACAAAAACATGTGTAGCGCAAATTGATGCTCACGTTTTGAAATCTGAACTGTCAAATTTGAGGTTATCAATAATTATTAATTTTTACCAAGCATTTTTATAAAAACACCGGTTGTAGAAAAAATCCTGTATGTAATTCGAGCGCAAAGTGATATTGCCGCTCTCACGAGATAGCCGCGCTCCGCTCAAACTTTTCGCTCAGAGCGACAATATATCACTTTGCGCTCTTAATACACAAATAGCTATTTCGTATTTCCAAGCTAAAAAAGTACACACTTGGGAATTTTATTTACGTACGAAAGATAATATCATCCAAATGTTTGCCTTCGTGATTCTCAACTTCAATCAGTCGTGACCTGACATTTTCAATGTCTCGAAAAAAAATTTTGGCCAATGTCTGATACTTGACTTTTCCCTTTAATTTTCGTTGATGTTAGCAGAAGCACCTTCGATACTTCGGATGTAAGATAACCCCATAAGAAAAAATCCATGGGGATTAAGTCCGGGCTTCTCGGCGGCAAATTAACGTTCTTTTGTTTGATGATTATATTGACCTAACGACTTCCATAGAAGCATTGGAAGTGTGTTCTGTTGCCCCATCTTGTTGATCCCAGATTTTGTTATTGAAACCTTCGAAAGCTTGAAGCTGAGATCTTAAAAAATTCTTCAGCTTTTCTATATCTGGCAGAAGTTACAGATACTGCTCTTCCCAGAGAATCTTAAAAAATTAAGGGCCAATTATGCCCGTAGTTGTCCCCGTTTACCTGGCTGTACACAAAAAGTCAATAAATCCAACGAACATTCCTAAACACTCTGTACAATTACGATCAACAATAAAATTTATACTGTTCTCTAGATCCAAAGAACAAAATTGCACTACAATGTCAAAAGGTATACCAGAAAAATTTCATTATATGCTCTATGATGCATAATTACGTAAATACATGTTGTCAAATCTTTTGACAACATGTATTTACGTAATTATGCATCATAGAGCACATATTTTTCGAATTTGTTTAACAACTTGTAAAAGGATTTATTATTTATTTATGTGGTATTTAATAAATTAGGCATAAACACAAACGAAATAAAATATCTTCGTAAAACCAGTCCTAAATATAGAAATTGAATTGGTCTACCAAATACGAAACCAGCGTTATATGTATAATGATTTATTCGAAACTCATTTATCACATAATTATTAGTGTACCTAATAAATACCATGATCCAACTAGTTTGGGTTCATTACACTAGATTCATGCAACATACTCCAAATAAGGCTGGAATATAATAGAGTTTGGGAATATAACATATCGATGGCGTTTGTACTTGTTTAGTGTACGATATTAACTCAATTTTGCCCAAAAATGCACTTACCACATGTGTACGTTACACCATTGATATTATATGTTCGTGATTCTATAATGAGCAAAAATGTTAATTAGCTAAAAAAACATGTGTTAAGTAATTTTTTTTATCAAATATGTCATTTTATTTATTTCCCTAACATGATTATTTCTCTAGATATTTTACGAAATGTTGTTCAAGACAGAAGAGTATAGAGGTTAAAAGTGCAGGGACGAATGGGCACTCGGGAAATTTTTTTGGGCCGGTAGCACTTTTTAAATTGAATTTTCTCAATTTTTTCAAATGGAATATTTTTCAACGATGTGATGTAGAAATGAAAAACGAACATTTTTTGTAAGTACTTCCCTATGGCTAATTGCAACCGTTTTAGTTTTATTGAGCAATAAGTACAAAATTCAAGAATAAACTTAAGAAATAGAGGTTTCTTCAAATAATTCATTAGAAAAAATTATAATAAGTGCTCCACATGTTGCCCATTTTGATTGACACACGTCTCTATGCGTTTTTTAAAATGAGGCCATTTAGTCGGACCATTTCTTCCAATCCATTGAAGTGGGTAAATAGTATTTTACTGGTCCCTTACTGTAATAGGTTTTTGTATTTTATTTTCTATTTTCATTATTCCACAAGCAATAAAACCTTAGTTTACTATAAATCATTAATTAGATGTATCGTAACTAGTATTCACATAAGGTTTTCTTAAAACCCATAATTGTGACTTTTGACTTTGGTGATTTTTTCAATATGCATCTGCAAATGGCATTATTTCAACAAAAGAATTCATTACATCCAAGTGGTTGGGAGATAGTCGATAATAATATAGGAATGAATAGGGTCTAGAAAAGGTTTAAAAAAATGTAATTTGTAATTTCGTCTTTGCTCACTCTGTATATTCGAAAATAATTTCCGGTTATAGATTTTTTTATCTAGTTTACTTGTATTTTTTTAATTTCTAGCTATCGTAGAACTCGAGATATCGAGGTCCGACGCACTATTGCCTCACCCTGTATATTCCTGATCTTATTATCAGACATTTGCAGAACTTACTAACACTCTCCCAAAAAAATTATAATAATTTTACCTCCACCACAGTCAGAGATAACGTTTTTTTTTTTTTTTTTTTTTTTTTTTTTTTTTTTTGATTTCAATATCTTGTCAGAGAGAGTAGCATTGTTCACTCTCTGACAAGAAATACAATTTGATGCTGAAGATCATTTGCCAAACCATAACCAAAATCCACTGCAGAGTCGTGGGCAAAAAAATTGGTTGCAAAAGTTCTGTAAAAAATCTAATATATACTTATCTCTCCAAGAAGACAAACATTGTTTCAAATTGTTTCACATAAAATGAGTTTGTATTCTAAATAGTATTTTTCATGCACGTGTCTTAAGACTATATCCAATTGTTACTACCCTGTAAGTAATTTTGTCTGCAAATGTACACATGTAATTTTTTTTAATAACAAAAAAAATTATAAAAGGACGTTATTTGACATCCTAGCAAATTATTTACAAGAAACTATTTTTGCTTCAAAAACAAAACTTTATACTGAAAGGGTTAAGTGCTGTCTTTCTTCATTTTATTTTTATTATTTTATATAACCCTCACAACTCTACAAATTGTCGCAAGTAAAGATCACAACCACAAGAAGAACTTTTCTGTATGAATATGCAAGGTCGTCGACGCGTATCGACTAATGACGGTAGACCTTGATGTAGATTGTGGATTGACTATTATGTTACCACTCTGTCCTGGAATGGGTTGGACCCTTTGATGCGAAGATAACACTGACGTAGTTTCCACGAAATACCAAAACGTCAACACTATACACTGCACTCATTGAGTGCAGTATATAGTGTTTTGGTGTTTCGTGGAAAACTACGTCAGTGTTATATTACCACTGTGGGTTAAATGTATAAATAATGCATAACGAGTTGTAATGTTCCGGCCTGAACTAAAGAACGCCTCTCTATTGGTTCGGAAGTATAACTTAAAGTGAGATATGAAGTAGCTAGCAAAGAAGGGCATTGTGTACTTAACTTTTATTGCCCATTTATCAAATAAGATCTTGACGTTTCTTTTACTTGTAAACCAATACACAACATAATCATAATTGAATTCTCCGGACCTCATACAGTAGGTATTTATTTTTGAACCGTATATACTTTATGCAACATTCGAAATAACAATACTACGATGTCTAGAGCATTTATAGATTTTTAGAAACGGGATTTTTTTCTACTTAGTGTTTACATGGGAATTTTCAGCCCCAAAGTGATAATATAAATCAAAAAGAATGCTGGATAATCAATGATCATATAAAATAGGCGTAACAGATATGTAAATTATAATCTCTATCAGTTTTAAAGGGTTAACAATTTAATTTTTTACTAGCATTATTAAGAAAAATTAATCAATAACACCGTGGTTGCTTTGCATCATTTTTAAGAAGAGCTTTATTATTACAAAACCAAAATTTTATGTTAAGTGTGGGAATCAACTTTTAAATTTAAATATTAGGAACATGTCAATTAATTTTTTAAAAATAAAAATAAATTATGTTTCCTCTTCTTGATAAAAGTTTAAAATATGGAATGGAATGAAAAAAATAATAACGCTGAAAATTTTTTTTGCTAATTATTATTTACTACTTTTACAAAACTTATCACAGATAAGTACAACATACATATATCTTTTTAAACAATTATAACTATAAGAAAGAAAGTCGAGCAAGTCATCGGACACGAACAATTAAGTACTCTGATGAAACATTTTTACGAAGAAAATATTGTTACGTCACTGGACTGTGTAGACTGGTTAGATGAGACTGGATTTGTACGCGAACGGCCGGGAATATTCTGGAATGCTCTAGACCGTGTCAATGGATGTATAAATAAGACGCACGGTGGGCCCAGATTCAGTCTTAAGATGAACGTGAACGAGTAAAGAAGAAATAAGAAATAGACTTATGTGTTCAAGTGTGATTATAGTTAAGACAGTAATTAATCTATTGTTGTTAACTGCTAATTAGTAAATAAAGCAGTGAGTAAGTGTTACCTGGACTTTCAATCAACGAATCCACGAGTATAGGTGTTTGTGTGGATAGCAATCACGTAACAATTTGGTGTCGGAAGTGGATTGGAAGAGACATTTCTGGAATATTCGAAAAGGTTCTACAGTGACCTTCTCAGAAATTAAGCTACTGGACAGTGTTTGGACGACTATTTCTGAACTGAATAGTGACTTTAAAATGAATTTTCGAGAAGTTTCTAGAACATTCGATTTAGATATAGCTGTAAATACGCGAGTGTCGCTAGTAATAACGTGGTGTAAACTGAGAAAAAGGACTACTAGTGCAATTTCGGGAAAATTTTAAACATTCTATTTGGAAACTAGAGGAGCTACGTGAATTGTGTCGACGGGAACGTGTTATAGACTTAAAAAACAAGACTATAAATGACTTTTAGTTACAATTCTAGAACATTCGATTTGGAAACCATAGAAGATATGTAAACTGTGTTAACGGCAACGTGTTATAGACTCAAAACAAAACTTATTAGTGATATTTCGTAAAAGTTCTCGAACATTCTAGTGAATTTTGTCAACATAAAAGTAATATAAACTCTAAATAAGACTTTCTAGTGCTGTTTCGAGTTTTTTCTGGAACATTCCATTATTAAAATAGACGTGATAGATACATTTTATGGACATTATAACGTAGTCAACTTTATTTTAAACTGATTTACGTGTCGTGAGTTAATGCCAACAACAAGAAGTATGGCGGAGAAGCAAACACAGAACATGCTTGCAGCATTATTACAACGGATGGACGAACAGAGAAAAATCATAGAAGACCCAGAGAGAAGACGCCAGGATGAAAAAGAAGAACAAGAGAGAAAACGCCAGGAAGAAAAAGAAGAACAAGAAAGAAAGTGTCAGGAAGAATTAAGAAAAATGTTTGAAGATCAAGAAAAGTGGCGAGTCGAGGAAAGAGAAGATTTCAAAAGAAGCCTAGATGAACAGCAAGTAGCTATTTTCTCCCTCACTGAAAAAATTTAAAGATGTTATCAAAAAAGTCACTGAAGTAACAGGGAAAGTCTGTGAAGTCGAAGGACAAGTTAATGAAGTTAAAGAAGAAGTTAGTAAAGTTAGAGGAGAAGTCAGTGAAGTGAGAGGAGAAGTAGCCCGACTCAAACAACAGATAAGAGAAAAGGGTGGCCAGTTGGTACTGTTGTCTGGTACTAGGTTACAACCACCTTCCTTCGACTGTAAAAATTCATGGTCAACGTATAAGAGACAGTTCAAGGCAGCTGCGCGTTCAAACAACTGGAACGATGAAGACAAGACAACAGCACTGGTATTAGCACTGAGGGGCCAAGCATTAGACCTACTCCAGACAATTCTTGCAGCACAGCAACAAAACTTTAACATTTTGGAGGCAGCATTTAGAACTAAGATATGGCGACCAACATCTCGCCCAAGTATATCAGGCTCAGCTCAAATCGCAAACAACGAGGTGGAGAAAGTCCAAGAGTTCGAGGCTGCGGTAGAAAGATTAGCTCATCTAGCATATCCTAATGCACCAATGGAATTTCAACAACAGTTAGCAGTTGGTACATGTATTGATGGAGTAAGGGACCAGGAAGTTAGGCGAATTCTTAAGTTGGCCAGGCATAGGCTTAGTAGTGAGGCTTTAGTACATGCACTGGAGATTGAGGCTGCCTATAAGGATATCACACAATTAAATCAGAGAGTATGAGCTGTGAGTGTGGAGGAAAACAAGCCAGATAACACAAGACAGAACCTGATATCTGATATACACAAGACGATGACCCAACTACTGACAAAATCGAATTCCCAGCAGAGACAAAATGAACAACAAAGTAGTGGGAAGCCAAATGGAGGCCGTTGTTATAGGTGTGGCAAAATGGACCATATCAAGAGGAAATGTCATGAGCTCAATATTCAAGATGTAATGTCCGAAATACAAAAGACCATGCAACTACTCATAAACTCGAATCTCCAGCTGAAACAAAACCAACAGCAAAGTAGTGGGAGACAGAGTGGAGGAGACATGCGCTGTTATAAGTGTGGCAGAGTGGGCCATATTCAGAGTAACTGTTGTCAGCGCAGCCCTGAGAGGGTATATGTCGCAGTAATGGAGAAGCCGCAGGAAAACTGGCGAGCTGGTATTTCGGGGAATATAGTATATGGCATTTCCAAAAGACTGTGTCAGAATGCCTTTAAGCCTTGCCACCGGAAGGAAAAACAGCAAAATGTACAAATAATGAAGACCGTTAAGATTGATGTTCCAGATTCTTGGACAAAAGAATCGTTAAGGGAAGCGCAGTTAAACGATAAGAAATCTGGTCCTATTCTGAAATGGAAAGAAAGAGAAACCCGACCCGATTGTAAGGACATTTCAAATAAATCAGTGGGGCTGAAGGCTTTATGGGTACAATGGGACTCCCTTATAGTAGAAGATGGACTGCTGAAGAGAGCGTGGGAAAGTCCAGATGAAATAGTTAATCCCCAGGTGTCACGTAGCAAATGTACTTCAGCAAGTGCATAATGGAACGTCTGGCGGACATTTGGCATTAACAAAACCCTGAAAAAGTAAGAGAACGGGTAAACAGTCATCAAGATGTGGAGGCTTTGTGCCGCCAATGTGAAGTTTGCGCGGCAAGAATGGGGCCACAAATAAGAAATAAGCAATATAACGCCAGGGCTCCTTTTGAGCGAATTGTAATAACAAGTAACCGTATGAAGGCTCGTTATGATCTTAAGGCTAATTCAGGAGGGTACCAGGTGGGAGATTTGGTTTGGATATATAACCCACAACGAAAGAAAGGCAGGTCCTCGAAGCTTCACCCGCCCTAGGAAGGTCCTTACACTGTCGTCACTAAACGACGTTGTACATAGAATTCAGCAAAGTCCAAAATCCAAGATAAAGGTGGTGCATATAGAGATACTAGCCAAGTATGCAGGAAAAAATGAATTGCCTGATCGGGACGTTCAGGCTTAAGGAGGGGGCACTGGACTGTGTAGACTGGTTATATGAGACTGGATTTGCAACAATATTGACAGAACGCGTACTGTGATGTTATCCGTTTATCAACACTAACAGAGCAGACATGACAATAGCTGTGACAAAATTTTTGTGGATTAAATTCAGATGTGACATCGCGTCCTCTTTCAAAGACGAAGGGAATCATATTAGCTCATTTCCATACTGTCATTTAATATATTTAAGAATGAAAGTATAATTGTTTCAGAAGAAGAGAAAAAATTCTGTCTATTTTTTTGTCAAAATCATTATTTCATTCGAAGGATAAAAAGGGTGGTCTTAGTATATTAAGACTGAGGTCATAAATTAGTACTGGTAATCTTTATAACAACAAATGGTAGGTACAACCGCAGAAACTAATATTGCATCATCAAAGAAGTTTAAAAATAACTCTATTTATGAATTATAAGTGTCGACACAAAACTTTTTTTTATCTATTGAGAAATTATTAAATTCAGACTGCAAGTAAATTTATATGGATTTTATTTCCATATTTTATGGTTTATTCATTGTTATTTGGTTATACGGGAAAAATGTTTGGAATTCTAATTCAGTCGACCATATTAGTTGCAATAAATCATTTCTACTTATTTTAACATTGCAAAGATGTAAAGAGCAGTCAAAAACTTACGTATTTTCTAATATGACACTAAATGAAAAAATACATACTCACTGTAATATGGCGGCTTCAAAATTGTAGAAAGCTTACCTGAAATAAAAAACTAAAATTAATATTAAGGAGCATGACTCTATTAATTCGAACCAACTAACATGAAATACATTCGAAAATAATAATCAAAAAGATTTTTTTGTTTTTCTATGAGGTTGTACAGAGTGGGCAAATTTCGATGTATGTATAGGGTAACTCGGTAACTGTAAGAGATACAAAAAAAATGGATGATACATTCTCGTTCTCTTTTTTTGAGACAAATTCACTGCCGAAAACAAAAATTTGCTATCATATTTTGTTTTCGAGTTATAAACAAGTTTGATTTTTCAACTTTTATATACGTCAATATCTTGGTTATTTGTAAAGTTATTAAAAAACAACTTTTACATTCTTTGGGCACTTTTTTTCTGTATAATACAGTGGCGTCGAGCAAATTTTTTTCTCTTTCAAACTGCATATCATATATGGGGTCGGTCGCTTTTGATGTGTAGGTGTTTAGTAACGAAACTAATCTTTTAGTAGATTACTTTTTGTGTTTTTTATATTTATTCCAAGTAGGTGTGTCATCTATGTCAGTGTTTATTCGTTTGTCAGTAAATTGCATATTAATAATTTTGTTTCCGTCATAATTACACCCCATTTAATCGTAAAAGTGAAGATGTCTTACGAAAATTACGAGAAATATGATATGCTAGAATGCTTTATTCAAAGTAATAACAATTGTGATATTGCATCCAGAGAGAAGACAACCTAATGAAGTTATTTTTAAGAGGTTAAAAAAAATCTCATTAATTGTGGGTCCTTCAACAAGCCAAGACCAAAAAATTACAACATTTAATTCTTCTGAAGAAACTTGTATAACTGTAATTGGAATGGCGGCTGCAAATCCTTCAATTTCAAGTCGTCAAATTGAAGCTGATTTTGGGATTTCAAGACGTCGAGCTTTGGGTATTTTAAAGGCACACAAATTCAGGCCTTGTACAATAAGGAAACAACATCACCTGCAACCGACTGATCTTCAGCGACGATTGGAGTTTTGCATGTGGTATCGTCAAAAAAGTCAACAAGATCCATTCTCTAGAAATGTAGTTTGGACAGATGAAGCCTACATTAGCAGTGCAGGAATTTTCAACAGGCATAATGAGCACTACTGGTCTGATATGAACTCTCACTATACTGTTGACGTGCAATCTCAAGGACGCTTTGGTTTTAGTGTTTGTGTGCTCTACGTGGCAATCATGTTTTAACATATCACATATATCACAATCTTAATGGCCAACAGTACAACAAAATCTTAAACTAAAAAATTATTGAGGAATTTCTGAACAATCTACCCTTAATTGAGGCAAGAAATCAGCTCTTCCAACAAGATGGTGCACCACCTCATAACATTAGGATCGTTTCAGAATTATTAAATACCAATTTTGGAAATAACTGGATGGGAAGTAACGGACCAGTGAGGTGGCCACCACGATCACCTGACTTAACGCCACTGGATTTTTTCTTTTGGGGCCACATAAAAAATAAATTAAACAAGAAAACTAGTACCGACATAAGTGAACTCAGAGAAAATTTAATAGACTGTGTGAATTCTATTTCAAATCTTCATATTTATAATGCAGTTCAGAGTGTTATGAAGAGGTGTAATTTATGTACCGAACATAACGGACATCAGTTTGACATTTACTTTAATTTGAATTTTTACTTTGTAATAGGCGAGGGGACTGTAATCAAAATTACAAAAAGAAACATCATGGTATTATAGTAGAGACCTTTAATTCACTATAAATATTACTAAAATATAATTTTAGTAACCATATTTTGTTTAATTGTGAAATGAAAATGCTGGAAATGAGGATGTATTTCAAATGAAAGCAATCGGCGGTCTCATAATGACGTAACAGCGTAGATACGACGCGCGCATTCCAGGGTAGAAAACTAAAACAAGGTTATTATAGTGCAGGTGTTATAATTATTGATAATGTAAATTTGCGTAACTGTAACTTCACTAACATTTCCACAACCAGGTACAAAACACTTCTTTACAGACATTTAAGTTTCAAAATAATGTAATGATATACAAAACAACAAACAAAACATCAAGGTTAAATATTCAACTAGCTCCGTTGCCAAATTTCTAAAAAAGAAGCATGTTCCCTGAAGTTTAATATCTGGCTTTTTAAAATAATTTCTTTTAACACAAATATAAACACAAAGCATGTAAGCATTCCCTATATTTAACCATCGATTAATGTCTAATGGTTTACTAATACTGAAATATAATACTATAATAAAGGATTGCTTTACATCAACACAATATTATCTTAATTATTTAGAAACATGGCAATGCAGCATGTTTCCTCGCTGAATCTGTGCTGTCTACGCTGTTACGTCACGGCGAATACTAGCCAATACAATTGGTTTGGGAAAATGCGGGAATATCTGACCGTTTAAAGAGCGCTTAAACTTTACGAATTTTTTTTAAGCATAAGACATTTAATAAAAAAAATAAAAAATACGGGTCAATTATTTTAAACTGTAGATGTTATTAAAGTAATAAAAAAAATTGTCCCCTTGCCTATTGTAATGTATAAAATTAGATATAAATATCTGATTTTTTGGTCTTGGCTTGTTGAAGGACCCATAGTTAATGAGATTTTCTTTTAACCTCTTAAAAATAGCTCTATTAGGTTGTCTTCTTTCTGGATAGCGATTGAAATATATTTTGGATGCAATATCATAATTACTTTGATAAAGCATTCTAGCATATCATATTTCTCGTAATTTTCGTAAGACATCTTCACTTTTACGATTAAATGGCGTGTAATAATGACGAAACAAAATTATTAACATGCAATTTACTGAGAAACGGATAAACACTGTCATAGATGACACACACCTACTTGGAATAAATATCAAAAAACGCAAAAAATAATCTACTAAAAGAGTATATTCGCTATTAAATACCTACACATCAAAAGCGACCCTACATATGATATATAGTTTGAAAGAGAAAAAAAATTCCTTTTTAACTAAACTATAGCCAACTATGATTCCCATTTTAAAAAATTCAACTTTATGCCATAACTCGAAACTGCACCTTTTTTTAAATAATCTCGACGCCACTGTACTATACTGAAAAAAGTGCCTTAAGAATGTATAAGTTGTTTTCTCATAACTTTACAAACAACACTGACATGCATCAAAAAGTCGAAAAATCGAACTTTTCTTTATAACTCGAAAACAAAAGACGATAACAAATATTTGTTTTCGCCAGTGAATTTGTCTCAAAAAAAAGAAATCGAGAATATGTCTTCCATTTTTTTTGTATCTCTTAGTTACTGAGTTACCCTATACAAACATCGAATTTGGCCCACACTCACAGTAGTCCCGATGAACAAAAAAAACGGAACTAATTTTTTTTCACTCAAATATCTCTCAAGGATACAAGTATCACAGAAAAAATACTGGAAAAAATCTTGTCAAAAGTGGGTAGTTTTTAGAAGGGGTGGTTTTGAAATAGATGTTTAAATAATAGATATTTAAAGTTTTCCGACTTGTCCTTTTATAACAATATTTTAAGGGACACAATGTAGAAAATATGAAAAGTCAAATTACAGGTATACTTGTGGGGTGATTTTTTTAGGGGTAATTACCAAATTTTCACGTACATAAAGAAAGAATGAAGCACATAGTCGTAGGTATATAATATAATCTTTTACTCAATTATTACATTATAACATACATACATCAGTTTTTTACTTTTTTTACATTACACGTAACATTTTAAAAAAATCATAAATCTAAAAATACTCCATATTCACTTTCTGTGTCAGTTTCGTCAACAATTTCCGTTTCAGAATCACCTGAGGCACTTTCTGTCATAGTAGCATTTGCACATATTTCCTTCGATTTAATGTCAGGTTTTTTAACATGGGGAACTACTTCAGCATTAAGGGTTGATAATTTTTTTCTTGGTAACTGTCTCAAGGCGGAGATTAGCGGATCCGATGAAATTAGAAGCCTATTTATCAAATCTACATTCGCGGAGAACTTCGAGCTCTTTCTTGTATGAAATTCCCTAAATTTCTTCAAGTCTTTATTCCGTGACTCTTGAGCTTCTTCGGTTAACTGCCCAATAGGCAAGAGCGCCGATCTAATAATTGCTGATCCATGCAGTAAAATCTTGTGCACCGAGGCTGACATGGAGTACCATTGATACTTTGTGACAAATAGTCTAGCAGTTTGCACCGCATATTCATGAAAGGTTTTACAGTTAACTTCGTATCCACAAGATAATGTAGGCAACACGACGCTGAACCGTTTAATGACTTCTTCATCCACACCTGTATTGACAGCGGATTGGGCTGTATCTTTGAAAAACCTTCTTGCCGTGTCTCTATCGTTTGATATTCCACTCCCGCCGTTTCTCGGAAAGTCAACCAGCAATCCCATCTTACGTTTGAACTCTTCTTGTATTTTTTTCTTGATTCAAAAATGGGTTTGCTTTCTTCTCGGACCTACCATTTTTTGATGTACAGTCTATACCACACATGGAGAAGACATTCAAAACAACGTATCCAGGCGTGAAAAGTCGATAGTCCAAACTGGAATGATACTTCGTTCACTTCTTTTTGAAGTACTTTATCGATATCGTTTATTTCAACGAGCTTTGCGTGGCAGACGTAGCAGGTCTGGGCAGAATGCGTGTTGGTAGCGGCGTTGAAAACCTTCCCATCTATCATCGACATTATGCAGATGTGTCTGATTAACACATTTCGCTCTTGGAGTTTGCAAACAGTTGGTGTAAGTTAAGCAATTAGTAAGTACTGGTGCTTTGACAATTTCGCTGCCACAATTAGTGACACGGCTTCATCTTCACTAAATGGCATAACATTTTTGTGTTGACTGCTCTTGAGCCATGAAGTCCGAATTTTGACAGCACGAGTAGGTGTTGAAAATACGGCTTCTGATATTAATTTAGACACTGACTGTTGACCTTCTTCTTTCAGACTTTTCTTCAGAGCAAATGTAAGTTCTTTTGCTTCATATGTCTCTGTTAAGTCTGCTACTGGTTTTCTCTTGGCTCTATCTCCTATGTCTGTAAACAACTGCTTTGGACGACCAACATTTACTTTAGATGTCCCTGGTTGTGGGTTTACTTCCTCAGAGCTTGGTACAATATGTTTAGAAACTTTGAAAGCAAAAGTTCCTTTCAACCGAGTCGTTTTCGTCTAAAAATCTATCAACCATTCTTGCACAATTGTCAAACTTTTCTTAAGGTTTACTACAAAAATGAGACAACTCTTTCTTAAGGCGTCTCTGTGCATCTGCATTCTCTTCTATTTCGAAGTATTGAACTAAATAGTTGTACAGATGTTCAGTTTGAACATTTCGGCTTTCTCCGCTCCTTTGTCGTATAACATCGAAAAGTTGTCGCCTTGTTAGCATGTTGTTTATTGGTCTATTATCGTGAGCTGATGTAATACGGACCTAATGCAACTCTTTGTATCACGAAATTTACGATGAAATGTTGAGATGTTCCTGAAAAAAATTAACAATAATAATACTAATTGAACATATCAAACTATTGTTAAAATTATAGAAAATATCACTTTTCATATAAATGAACTAATTTTTCACTAAATAATAAAGTGTGAAGTATTTTGAACCACATTACGTTCGATAAGTTTTTCATACATTTTTGTAAAGACGAAAAACAGTATTGAATATTTTCTAAATGTGCAAGTATGCGGTAAAATTTTTTTTATTATAATGTTGTGGATTCTTTAAGCTATTTTTTGCAAATTTTTTGGCAGCAGGGACTTGTGGAAATTTTTTTGTATGTCTAGCTAAAGTTGAAAATGACTGTATGTTAATCCAATAAACAAGACACGAAATTATGATTGCTAACTAAATAAACTGGAGACCAATTTACTTAATAAATATAATAAAATTACATACCTGAAGTAATGTCTCACAATTAATACAAACAAATTATTCACCAGCGATGTGTCTTCTACAGCGCATCGACCTCGAGTTACTAAATACACGTCTAATACAATAAACCGCATGCGATGAAATGGTCATTTTCGTGGATTGTAGGACAAAACTGTCTAGTTCTAGGTACTTGAAATTCTAGGAAAAGATGGCTTGACTTTTCTTTTACACATTCTATGGCATTTGGATAGGGTATGAAACCTTTCATGAAATTGCAATTTGTTCCGATTTTTCGTGATTCTGGGACCACTGTGACCTTGTACAGTTGTGTGAAATATATGTTTGCTTTTATGTTCTTTATTTTCCATTCATCACTTTTAAACCCCACAAGTTTTAATGCAAATTTAAGTTTTTGAGAGGTTACAAGGTAAGTATGTCCAAACTGGTTCTTGAGAAGCAAATTTGAAGACTAAAGTTACGATACGGCAAAAAATACTGACATTGCAAATAATAACCAATGTTTAATTAAATCATGAGTATGATTGGTTCCAGAATTAGTGGGTGAGTTAGTCAGGCAACGGCAACAATCATCTAAATTTCAAGTAATCATATTTACAATTTTATTTGTCAATCAACAGGAATAAATTGGGAAAATTTAATGCCTATACTACATTTTAAATCACTGGCGCTAATAGGTATTTATTTAAATTTACGAAAACACGATAACAATTTTATTACATATTAATTGTGAAAGAAAAGTAAGTAATTATTTGAAGTATTTGGACTTTATTAGATTTATGCCCTTTTTTTAGAATATGTTGTATATTCAGATGTTTACATATCGATACGTAAAACTGTAATTAAATTAATTATACAGGGTATTCGAATAATAAACTACGGAAATACCAAGAAACAGAACATTGCTGTCGAAAATTATAGACCTATAGTAATATTGTACAATTTCAGCAAATTTTTTGAAACTTTAATATATATTCCTTTCAGTCAAATAAAACCTCAAATTTGTCATGATCAGCACAGATTTATGCCGTGCTGTTCTACTAGTTGATATATATCTAGATGCAGGAAATCAGATACACATCATTTATATGTATTTTTCAAAAGCCTTCGACAGACATGGCCACGGTATTTTGCTACGAAAACTTTTAGCATTTGATATAATTGAATCCATCGTCGATTTTCTTAAGTCATATTTAGAACATAGACGGCTAACTGTACAATATCGCGATTTCTGGTCTATTGATATTATCGCATCGATTTTCGGTGTTCTTCATGGCTTCGTATTTGGACCTTTATTATTTAATATCTTTATTAAATAGCACCTCCAATGATTTACAATGCAATATATTACTATATGCTGAAGATTTAAAACTGTATAGTCCTATTGCTAGTATAGAACACTATGCTGAACTGTAATTAGTTGCAATTGCAGCTATTAACCTGGTGTAGTTGCAATTAAATATTGCAAAATATAATTCGACGATATATTATCGTATGCAGAATCCAGAAAAAATTGCTTATCAGATTAATAATGATCTTGGTGTTCTATTCGACTCTACTGTCTTTTGCTAACCATATCAATGATATTACAGCTAATTCTTTTAGAAACTTAGGTTTTATTTTTTGTAACTGTAAAGAATTTAATATTTAATCAGTTATAACTTTACAAAGTTAACTTAGAAAACAAAACAAAAACAAATGCTTGCATCGTTTTCATTGACAAGTGAGAACTACAAATGCAAATTTTAATAGGCATCATTTCTGTATGATTGCTACTTACATATTACAAGAAGTGACAGACAAAAGTTAATGTCCTGCTCAAAAGAAACACATTCTCTTTAAAGGATATCATGGATTGCTCAGGCTTTTACTCACAATAGAGAATAGAACCATAAAATTTAAAATTTATAAATCATGGCATTCCAAAGTTATTGCGCAACAAAGAAAGGGCTAGAGACAGGCTATAAACATAAAACATTATTATCAGTATATAAAAAAAACAAGCGTTACAATTCCAAACATTCTTTGCACATTTGATAATACTAATAAATATAACATCCTATTATCATAAAACAAAATGCTTACTCACTTATGATTAGAGCCCAGACATTGACAATCCGGAACAGGGCTGCATTTCGACATTATATAATAATATTAATACAGAATATGATTACATTTCCTGGATTAAATAAACGCACCGTATTAATAAATGACAAAAGTTTAAACTCTGAGTTAGTAAATGGATTGATTATATGTTATATAAAAATAGGCTAGAGTAAATAACTAGGAGTTTAGAAAGCACTTATTACGAGAAAACAACAAAAATTACAATTAGTCAAGCAAAAAGATCATGAATATTTAAAAAAAAAATTAAGAAAATTAAATTCAATAAGAACAAGATTTAAAAAAATCAGTAACGTGTTGCCTCTTCAAGCATTAATTACCATTCGCATTGGTCTTAGCATACTGCTAATTAAATTTTGGTTGATTTCTTTCGGAATGTTTTCCCACTCAGTAACAACGGATTCTGTAAGCTCTCTAAGGTGACTAAAGGGCAGGTATACGACGCCTAATTGACCGTTTGAGTGTATCCCAAAGGTGCTCTATAAGATTTACATCTGTGCTTCTGGGTAGCCAATCAATAACTGGATCATTGACCTCATTGAAATAGTCTAGTACTACTTTGACAACGTGAGTCTCGAGTTATTCTGCACAAAGGAATCTCACCAACAAATGGAGCAAATGGCATGTCACTTCCTCTACAATATTATTCCGATAAAAAAATTACATTCATGGATCTTCCACGGATAGGATCCAAATCTCTGCAACTGTCAAAATAAATTCTTCCACAAAACATTACTGAACCGCAACCAAATGGCCCTCTTGGACGAAATTTCAGCTGGCATACCTTTCTCCTCGTCTTCTCCACACTTGCTCACCTCCATCAGGATGTGTTTTATCTGTAAACAAAATTCGTTTCCCATCGTCTAGAGTCCAATTGGAATGATTCCTTGTAAATCTCAATATGACAACTCCGTGTTCTCTAGTAAGTGGCGATGCTATGGCTGGTGTCTTATTATGTAATTGTGCTTTATGCAATCTCCTTCAGACTGTTCGAGAACAAACTGATACGTTTCGAACTGCGTCGAGTTCATTTTCAGCTCTGAACTTAGTATTCTTGTTCTTAGAGGAAGTGACGCGAGGAAATTTTCACCCCTTTTGTTATTTGACCTTTTCGGCACTGACCTGGTCTTCAAGAATAAGATCACGTCTTATTGAAATGCCTAACCATGCGAATGTTTCTCTTATAACAAATTTACCACATACCGTTGTTCACACTCGCATTGCATCCTGTAGTGTAATTTCTTGGTTGATTCATGATAAAGTTCAAGAATACCTGAATGAACGAAATCGAAAAATTCCAACCAAAGTTGAGATACAGAACTAACAGACGATTCAAATTGATCGACTTTATGTAGTATCAATTTCGATGCAAATATTGTTTCTAATAACAAAGAACGTTTAATGAGATATCCCAAAAAAACAATTATGCAGCTACGGACACGTGTTTCGGAGTTATTGCCCCTCATCAGCGTAGCGTAGCTAAGAAATTGGATCTAGAATGTGATAGATCAGGAGCAAGACCTAAAATAAGGCTGGTAAGTACAGTACACCGTACTCAATTAGTGCCTAGTATGTGCCAGGTGGAAACGGGTAGTACACATAGTGCTCTGTGTGTCGACTGTGCTCATTGAGGTCACATTTGTGGCACATGGGAACATGAAGGTACTAATTGAGTGCTGTGTACTGTACTTTTCAGCCTTATTTTAGTTCTTGTTCCTGATCTATCCCATCCTAGATCCAATTCCTTAGCTACGCTACGCTGATGAGGGGCAATAACTCCGAAACACATGTCCGTAGCTGCATAATTGTTTTTTTTTTTGGGATATGGCACTAAACCTGCTTTTTTATATTTTGAACCCCAATAAATCGATATTTTATTGTTTCTAATCACTTGTGCAATGTTGTTGACAACTTATAGATATTGATAGTTATTTGACATTAACGATGTAACAGAATCCAAAGCCATCTTGCGGATTTAAGATATTAAACAAACCAAAGTGAAAAAACACAGTGGTGCATTAATTTTGTTCAGGAGCGGATATGCTATATATTATTTTTCATACCAATAGCGGCAGCGTAGTAATAGAATGTTTTAATGCAAGTAAAAAAAAAAAATGTACATTTAAAATTTAAAACTTTCCAGTGCGTCTAAGGTTTATTTAATTGCAACTCACAAAGCATGAAATATGCAAAGGAAAAGAGCATCCGCTGATTCTTATTTTCATCAGGAATTCTCACTGGCAACGGTAAAATTATTAATCGAATTATTTTCTACTTTTGTAAATTCACGATTTTGTTACTCGACGCCCTCTCATTGCAGCCGTATCTTGCAGGAATTTCGTTATTATTATACTTCCAGCTGAGACCTCTAATATTCAGAGTTCTATTCAACTTTTAATGTGAGTTCAAATATAGTTTTTTTTCTGGTAAAACTACTAATTTTAAATATTTTTTGTCACATATAGCTTTGTTTTTTTTTTAATTGACAAAAATCAATCCCTATAGATTAAACAAGTAATATAAGCCCCTCAGACTTTATGACAGATTGTACAACACTGTCCTGCTCGAAGCGCTTCCGGAAGGATTTTCATACAACAGTTGCGTCCTGCTAGAAGGACGAACGTTTGGTATGCTTTAAGTGCGCCTTGTTCTTCCGGTAGAACGAAGGTTTACCGGAAGGACTCAAGGTTTCACGCATAAAGTAAAAACAAATAAAATATTAAAAAACATTTATTTTACGTAAAAAAATATTTTACAAATGAAAGTTATTTCTGAAATTACAAAATAACTGTAACTCATACCTAAAATTAAAACATAAATTAAATAAAAATATTGCAATTATCTTTGGTAGATTTCTAAACTTTGTTTATAAAAATTAGATAAAAAACAAAAGCAGGCATAAATTATTACACAGGCACAATCATCTTGCCATTTCTGAACGAAAAGTGCTACCAACCTCCCGTATTCTTGGCGATCGCTGGTAGAAAAAAAACTGCTCTTTTTAAATACGTAATCGATTGTCCTGTTGGTAGGATGCAGGATATTCATAAAACGTTGAAAACTAGGTAGGACAAAGAAGATGCTTTGTACTGCTTGCAGGAGGCAGGACGTTATACAATCTACCATTAATAAATATAATAATATTAACTTGCGAAAAATATAACTTCACTTTTTTTATAAATGATTAGTTTTTTCATTATACCATTTTATCGGATAAACTTTTATATACAAGAAAACTTTTTGTCATAACAATATAATGGAAGCAAACCGTATAAAGACACTAGACCTCAGGTCAAGCGTTTTTCGCAGTTTACTTAAGTTATATTGTTAAAATGACAAAAAAAATTTAAGTGTAAATAAAAATGCATCCTATTCAAAATAGAAATCTCGAGTGGAATTTAACATGACAATTTTCAAGTATGTAATTATTTACTAATAATACAATTAATAAAAATAAATAAATTATATTAACTAAAAGTTATATTCTTACAAAAAACAATAATAACGATTTTAAGGCTGCTACAGTGAAAGTATAGTAGGAGAAATTGCTTTAGTGATGGGACGAGCGGGGTAGGCTCGTCATGAGGGTGGGAAATGTTTAACACATGACATCGTTTTTTACAACGCTTACATTAAAGCGAGAAAGATAATTGTTGTTTCTGTTGGCACGCGACCGAAGCGGAGTTTAACTTACATTCTGTGATACTTCAGGTCCGCATTTAGTTTTGTTACCAATTTGTTTAGCAGTGCGTTGTAGGAGAAAGTGTAATATTATAAGTAATAATTATTTTATATTTGTTTATTTGCTGGTTGTTTTTGAAAATAACATAAGAAGGTTATCGTATTTAATATAAAAATGTTTCGACAGTCTACATATTATTGTGTTTGTGAAAATGAAAGTAATAGTAATTACAGTGATAAAAAAAATCAAAGTTCATCAGTAAGAAAAAAATCAGATACATTTGAACTAGCAAGCGAAACAAATTTGCTTTAATGTTTACAATAATCTTTTGAGGCGACGAGCTAATGGCCCTAATTTGTATGATTTAGATGTACTAGGTGCATCAGCATCTCTGACTAACGTTCCCCGTCCCACAATACACAAACTGGTGAAAGAAGGTGCCCTCCCAAGAAAACAACTATCCGACGCCGGTCACTAGAAAATTCTGAACCCATCGGTAGCAAAACTTTTAAGAACTTTAGTTTACGACGCGTATCAGAAAAATGAAATCCCAACTATTGACGTGGTGGATAGAAAACTATAAGAAATGAATTTTCATCTAAAATATACCTAAAGAATTTTGGGAACTTGGCTGAGAAAAATTGGAGTTATATATCAAATTATTAATAAACGTATGGCGACTATGGAAAGCAGATGAATAGTGGATTAGCGAGATTCATATCTAGACGAGATAAAAGAACTCAGAGAGGAAAATAGACCAATTTATTATCTAGATGAAACTTGGTATGATACTCATGACAGTAGAAAAGGATAAACTGATGGATCTAGGAAATGTCAACCAATTTCATTACCCCCTAATAAAGGGACAGTTGATTATATTAAATTGTGGATCAGTTAATGGATGGGTTGATAATGCATTGAAACTGTGTGGAAAAACAATGGAAGACTGTAACGTGGATTACCACAAGAACATGGAGAGAGAAATATTTAAGGAATGGTTTGACAATACCCTAATTCCAAAATTAAAACCGAATAGCATTATTGATAATGCGAAGTACCATTCGAGTCAACTGTGAAAATTATAATAAAGCACAACTCTTAGAAGACCTGCAAATAAAAAATTATGAGAAGTATATTATAGACACTGTAGTGGAGAGATATGGCCACAAAGTGTTGGGATTACCTCCATATTTCTGTATTTTCAACCCGATTGAATTAATTTGGAGTAAATTGAAGAAAAATGTGAGAAAAGGAAATACTTTTTCGAAATTCGATAAAAAAAGTCGTAAAGATAATTCAAAGTGAAGTGTCGAAAATTAACAAGGAAGATTGGGAAAAAGAATTAGGAAAGTAATTACAATTGAGGATGATTATTTAAAAATTGTTGAATGTCATATAAATGGTTGAAATAAATTTATTATAAATTTAAACGAAAATAGTAGTTCATGTGAAAATGAAGAAGAGGGTGAGAAAGGCGAGGATTCAGAGAAAGAAGTGATGTGAGGTGAGGTGTAAAGTGAAGTGATGTGAAGTGAAGCAGTGCTTTTTGTGATATCAACTGTATTATTTATTTCCGTTTTTGTGCTTTCTTAGTTCATAGTGCTTGAGAAATATTCTCTTTCAGGGTATTATTATTTATTAATATTATTTTTTCATTTTGACAAAAGTACGTCTTTCTGTTTCTATTATAGTAATAACTTTACGATTAGAATTTATTTCTAGTTTATTTACTGAGAAAAATATTTGTTTCTGTTACTATTTTGAGAGTATATTTGTTGTCTTTATTTTGTTTTTAAAAGTTTTTTGTTACTTTTTAAATAATTTCTTTATTCTATACTAATATTCCATAGCCATCCTTTCTTGGCAAGAAATGCTCATCCCTCCTGGCGGTTCATGCTGGGTAGTAACAATTTATATTAAGCGAACTTAAATATTGCAACTACTGTAAGTGTAGTCAATACTTTAAATTCAATACTTAAAGTTAATACTTTTTTCTACAATTGTTAATTTGTTGCTAGCTAAACTCAGCACAAAAACCTACATTGAAAAAGAAAACGAGCGAGTAATACTAATAAATCTGGCTCTGCGTTCTGTAGCGTCTTATCCCGCAAGTCCCGTTACTAAAGCGATTTCTCCTACTATAAATAAAACATTTTTGCAGTTTTGTTGCTGGTAAACATTGTAAACTGTCACGCCTAAAACTGCGTCTACATTAAATCTGTTAATTGGCAGAACTGCATTAAGACAAACGACTGAGCGATTTGCATCAACTGACAGGTAATGCCAATGGCCTTCTGGTAAATGTAACGATAAATATCTAACATTTTTCCATAGAAATAGCATTCTATCTGAAAAATGAAAGAGTACGATATAAGGATTGACAATGGATGACAAACAACTGTGGAACAAGATCCAAAATGCTACAAACAATTTGCAAAATGCAGGAATGTAGAGAAAAGGGTGCAGTGCAAATCGTTGCAACGGTATTGAATATCATTTATTGTAAATGAGATGAGGGGTCTATAAAAAACTTTATACTATTAGATTTATGATACAAAATTGTTAAGATAAGGAATTATGAAAGTACACAATGAAATCGAAATTTTGGAAATAACCGAATAATAAATATTTTTTTGCCGCCAAAATGGACACTAGAATATTTTATCAGAAAATAATGTGTTTAATGAATACCTTTAAAAAAATTGAAACTATCATTTTCATTTAAAAGAAAATTGTACGATGGCAAGGCTGTTCTTGAACAATAAAAAATTAAATTCTATGGAAATATTTTCACACCAAACTTTATTCAATTCAAACAGGACCTTTTTGAGTCATTTAAAAATAGTTAAAATGGCACCCCTTCAAGGCTGAACAAAACATTTTTGCATATAACTAAGCTTGCCTTTTACCCATAAAACTGTGACAGTTTTTTGTTCACTTTATTGTAGATCACCTTGTATATTCAAATAAAAAAAGCATATTTATCTCCTTGTATATATGTATAACCTACTGTTCGGTTTAGTAATAAGGACGTAAAGTTGGCCCTTTATATTTATTAAATGTCAAAGAAGTGTACTATTTAACTAATTAGGGAGGAATAGTAATTGATATTAATAGACATGTAATAATTGCGTAAATTTTATAGATAATTAGCAACGAAAATTGGTGTGTATACTGTGTTAAATTGATTATACATTCCGAATTTACAACATTAGAAGAGCCATTATATCTATTTGATGAGCCTTCTACAGGAGAAATTAATAGTCTGTTGTAATAATAGCTGATAAAAATCGCAATGCCATACGGTTCAATGTTATACTATAAAATATAAAGTTCCCTTTATCATTATATAATTTAAACATGCACAAATACAATACAAGAGCCGAATGACGTACTTTGTAGCTTACCTTCAACGTGGTATATTAATTCAACACATTATTTGTTAATACATTTTTTCCGAAAAAAAAGTCCAATTACGGCAAGCCATATAAGCAATAATTTAAACAAATTTAAAGTGGTAAATTTTAAGTCCAAAAAGTGGTATTGCTATCAAGGAGTTGTTAACAAATTGATTTGCTGAAAATATTTTTTAAAGCTGTTGTGGTGTCACAAATGATTCAAACGACATATTATATCATAAGTAGAGCCCGCATCCGACTTGAGAATATTGTGGTGGAAATTTTTGAAAATAACGCGTTCTCTCTTGAAGTACTGTAAGAATGATGGATAAAGATTTCCCGGAGTTAGAGTTTGATGGTACAGAAGTTCGGTGCAATATTTGTGAGAAAATATCATCTGTAATATTCGGATCCGGGCCCTAATCATAAGTTGGTTTTATTATCAAAATTTATTTCTTTTACGTTGTCATTGATTCCTGTAAAGTTGATATTTTGAGCTTAAGCCCTTTTGTTATGAAGCTGTCACCTCATTTGATCGCTTTTAGATTAGATTTTTTAATATTGTTCCGATCATATTGTTTTGAAATTGTCCTGAAACTGTTGTAAATGGATTTACCATATATCTTTCATAAGGGATGTTCGTAAAATAAATCATTACATATTTCAGTTTTTGAAAATAATATCTTTTTGCTTCCTTACCTCTCAAGTGAGTAAGACATGCATTCGCAAATTATTTTTAAATAATCGTTACCACATTTCTAGACGAATCTCGACGAATTTTGACGAAGACACAAATATCAGCAAAAAAAAATCAGTATGTGTGACTGTATGTATAACAATAAAAGCAATCAAATATTTTGTATGTATGTTTAAATAAGATTGTACTTCAATTAAAATTTTGTACGCACTTTGACAATCATAATTTTCATTTTATATCTTTTTCCTACTAAATACTTGGAATTTCGTCAGTGCAAATACGTGAAGTGCCGTTTGAATTTTAGTAAATCTTAGCGTGGTTATATACATTTTAACCATCAAAATATGTAAGCTTATATAAACGGAATTTTATGTTTGCAATGTTGAGAATTTCTTTACACTACAAACTTCAAGAGCAAATATATAAAGAACGATACAATCTAGATATAGGAATATGATCCATGGTTAGACGCACTTTTTTTCTCTATTTACTGATGTATTTAATTAGGTACGGTGCTATTTAAAAAAAATGACTGCTGTTTTTGTGTCGTCGCCAGATGTCGTTCATTTTAGAAACGTTGCGTTGTAGTAGTGATTTTGATAATTTTTTTACACGATGGATAGCTCAATACCTTGTCTTGCACCCAAAAAAAATTCAACATTTTATCACTGAGTGTTACTAAGATACTAATTTTTATGTTATGCAACTTTTTTGTCAAACTTTAATATTTCAAAAAATATTAATTTTAGGTATAGGGAACTTTTAATGAATTTAAATGTTCCGTAGAATCTAAAAAAATTGAAAATAGGGGCATTCCATTTAATATAACAAAGTTAGGGTTAACTTCCAATATTTTGAAAATATTTTCATTGAATAACCGTTAGGACTATAACGTAATTCTTGTATCCATATATTTTTTCATCATCGATATACTTTTAACAGATGGTCGACAAGATTCACTCTGTATACGAGTACATATATTTTATGGAAATTTATGGAAAGTTATAGTCGGAGAGCTGGCGTCCAAAATGTGCAAGAGTTTTCTCAAAGCTAATTTTTTGAGATTAGGTAACTTTTTAGTGATGGAAAGTAACTGTAGAATCAGCACTTCCGGTACCGGGACACCTGGCGCTGGGACGCTCACAAAGGTGTAATATTAATTAATGTCTCTAAACTGTTTTCTCAAAGCTCAAAATTTATAGAGAACGAGCAAATATAATATAAAACAAGAATCCAACAGTCAGACAGCAAAATATAGGGACACGTGGCGTCAGCGCTACTTCATACCTGTCAAAAAAATGACGTGTGTCAAAGTGATTTCTCAAAGCTGAAATTCTCCAAAACATTAATTAAAACTATAAAGTTAATAAAGGGGACAGTCAGACTCATTTATGATAGGACCACGTCAGTCAGCAGTCGATAGATGTGAGAACGGTAACTGCGCGCATTAGTACGCCTTTTCTCAATACATATCGTTTATTTTATAACTCAATGGAATGTGGGTTACCAGGGCCGGCCCGATGGGCAGGCGAGCCAGGCGGTCGTCTGGGGCGCTGAATCTTGGGGGCGCTGACTTGCCGCAAGTCGGTTGTAGTTTCTGAATAATTAAATTTAAATTTTAATCAAAAGCATGCACTCCAAAGTCCGCACCTGCCCGCCTATCGGTAAGTGTGCTGTATGATAACAAAAAATCAAAGTAATATCGGCCGGCGGAGTACAAAGTGTTGGCGTGGCTATGATGTTTACGTTTTATCGTTTTTATATAGAGCGCCGACTGCCGGTCTTCTTTGACCGAGTTCTGAATTTTCTGTATTTAATTTTATTATTTATTCTCTAACTAAAAACAAAGAATAAACTACTCTTTGCTAAAGAAGCGAATTGTTGAAACCAGTCTATTATATTAATATTATTTACTATAACATTATAGTACGGTACGCGTTTAAGTTTCCAGTGCTTCAGTTAGCATATTAATATATGTATAATAGATATAACATATCGTGTCATCTTTTATTGCAGCTTGCCAGCTTGTACTAGCTTTCTTCGGACTTTGTATATTAGTTATTAAAAACTAAATTTGCGTTGTGTATTGTGTTTGTTGACGTTATAATATTGACATAATTCAAAAAATAATAATGTCTTCGAAATGGTCTGGGGCGCAAAATCGTAAAAGAAAAATGGTAGCTCTGAAAGAAGCTGAAAAAAGTTCGGCATTTGTGTCAAAGTTTGTAAAAATTTCGAGGTCTTCACAACGACGACAATTTCATTGGAATTTCCGAAGAAATTGAGAAATTTGTTTGTCAATTATATGGCTTGAAAAATACTTGTGATGTAAATGAGGCTCGCTTTCTACTTTTCAATAAGACTTACGCATTCGAAGACACCAACGATCCTTTCAAAATTGCCACGTCGATGGTTCCAATTTACCGCCATGCAAGACGGAATTGAAAAAACAAATATAAAGGGCTGCGTATATATCGAACATTTGGAGTCATGCTGATGAAAAAGTGCCCACTGCAATGATTCCAGAGGAAAACGGTTGGCAGTTAATCGATAGCCGATATGATTTCAGTTGGTACGAAGACGATCAGCTACCTAATTTCATTTCTGACGTTTTGATTCAACCGGATGATACACATGCAGGTAATTTTTGCCAGTCGACTCGCAAATGTGATTCAAAACCTTACTAATTAACGCTGAATTTTTGATTTGTACACAGATTCGGAATCAACCACCACTGATGACGCCGAAGAATATGGTGCAATCGCGTTTTATTCTGATGAAGATAGTGGCGAAGAACACGACAACGGCAATGATTCTGACGATTACATGTTTTTTTTTTCAATGAATCAATGATTCTTTTTTTTTCTGTTATAAAATAATTAAAATTATTTTTTTCTTGTATAAAATAACTGATATCTATATAATAACTGATATACAACAATTACAATTATTAAGAAACAATTAAAATTATTTTTTTACATAAAATAAATGATATGTATTGAGAAAAGGCGTACTAATGCGCGCAGTTACCGATCTCACATCTATCGACTGCCGACTGACGTGGTCCTATCATAAATGAGTCTGACTGTCTCCTTTATTAACTTTATAGTTTTAATTAATGTTTTGGAGAATTTCAGCTTTGAGAAATCACTTTGACACACGTCATTTTTTTGACAGGTATGAAGTAGCGCTGACGCCACGTGTCCCTATATTTTGCTGTCTGACTTTTGGATTCTTGTTTTATATTATATTTGCTCGTTCTCTATAAATTTTGAGCTTTGAGAAAACAGTTTAGAGACGTTAATTAATATTACACCTTTGTGAGCGTCCCAGCGCCAGGTGTCCCGGTACCGGAAGTGTTGACTCTACAGTTATTTTCCATCACTAAAGAGTAACCTAATCTCAAAAAATTAGCTTTGAGAAAACTCTTGCACATTTTGGACGCGAGCTCTTGGACTATTAGTTTTCTTTAAATAATTACCTGCCAAAAAAATTGTTGGTCAACTATTCCATTCGAGTTTTCTGTAACTAAAACAATATGCTTTCTATTTATTTTTCATAATACAGCTATTTATCCATTAGCTCCCAGAAGTTATTTCTGTAAGTAAATGTTCAATAAATCACGGCGGACGCATTAAATAAAAATGTTTATTCGTAGAAGGTGACACATTAGTGGTCATAAACTATATCTGATTAAACATTTTCCTCCTTAAACACGGTCTAGAAAAAGCATGAGATGAACTTTAAAATAAATGACAGTTAATTTATCATGGCTACGGTAATCTTTCATATTTTATGGGATCGAGAATTATTTTGCCTTAAAAAAAAGAATAAAACGTATGTTACTGAATTTCAAATAAGATTATGCCTTATCCACGTTTTTGATTTAAAGCTCTAAAAAGTAAAGAAAAAATATGAAAGTTGGTACGTGCAGAATGTCCTTAAATCCCTCGGTCGATGAGTGGTGTATTTCTGTATTTCCTATTTCCTGTAACTAGTAACTCCATGTAAGCTCAAGTAGAACACTAATATCTGTGTAAAAAACTGGTTTAATATTAAATGTAATCCTTTTACACAAATGCCAATGAGGATTAACGCGCTTGAATTCACACGAGATGAGCTAGTGTACGGAAAGGTCAATGTCACTGAATGTTTACTATGGCTTTTTAACGCTAGTTTTTAATAATTTTTATAAAAATTAGCTGAAAAACATTTAACACAATGATGGCAGAAGCGGAAAGTAGTAATTTACTTGCTTAGTAGGGAAATTATTGTACTTATCAGAAATGTCTTACATATGTCATTAAACTTACGTTATATCAAAAATGAAGATGAAAACAACGTGTACATGATTATTACTCATGATTTTCTGTAGTAAACTCCTTTGGTAACGCATAATTGTCAGGATTAAAATGTTTATTACAAACACGCGAATGTTTCGAAGCAGTAAAGTTATCTCTATCAACCAATGTTTTGTCTCTCGGAAGCATATGTCCGTCTTTTCTTTCCGAACAAAATTGAACTGCACAACACTGAGGCACAATTAACAAGTAATCCAATCACTTAAGCCAAAAAAGAGGGTCAACCTCGGAATGAGAGATAATAAGCTGTAAACTTGTATAAACCATTATTTTGGCGTTCTAAAAGTTGTCTCAAAAATCTCATAAAATCTCGTGTCCGCGTCTTAAGATATTCAAGGTCAAAGGTCACAAAAATCGGTTTTTCGCAAATATCTCGCTTCCTATGGTTTTAATGCCATATGAATTTATTATAAAAAGTGTAGAGAATAAAATTCTCTACAGCTTTTGTCCCAAACATTTTTTTATATACTTAACCGTTTTTGAGATAGAGGGCGGAGAGCGCGCAGCGCTTACCTATTCACAGCATAATGCAAGGTCAACCGTAAGTCCTTAATACCCCGTATTAAGTATATAAATCATAAAAAAATATATAATTATGAATAATTTGCATTGTTTATTAATTAATACATTATATTTAATAATATTTTTCATTTATCGAATATATATTTGTTTAATATTACTCACCTTTCCGTGTAATCAAAACATTGTTGAGTGGAATACTTTAAGTATATTTTAATTATATTATATATTTTAATATTTTGCAACTGCAAGAATGGTTGTGGTTCACGCTGCGGATGCAGGAAATCGGGGTTGCAATGTTCTTTAGCTTGTGGCCAGTGCAATGGGCAAACGTGCCTCAATGCTTCACCGTATCAAAGCGATCTCGATGAAGATAGTACATTTGACCCCGAAATTCTTGAAGATCTAGAGACAAATATCCTTGACAATGAAAATGATGATATTGAATTGGAAATTTTCGAAGAAGAAAATTAAGACTCAAGTCCTTCTAATTATAAAAGTTTTTGAAAAACCTTCCCACATTTGAACTTCAACGGTAATAAATATATGAAAAAGTATTTCTAAATAAAGATATAATTAAAATGTATTTACTCTATTCTTTTTCTACTTAAAATATAATTAATATATATATATATATATATATATATATATATATATATATATATATATATATATA
Source organism: Rhamnusium bicolor (assembly GCA_029963845.1). Lineage (NCBI taxonomy): Eukaryota > Metazoa > Arthropoda > Insecta > Coleoptera > Cerambycidae > Rhamnusium > Rhamnusium bicolor. The sequence goes on along the minus strand of JANEYF010002731.1, from coordinate 345,203 downwards.
TATATATATATATATATATATATATATATATATATATATATATATATATATATATATATGCGTGTGTCTGTGCTTATGTCACGGTCTGTTGCACCCATCTCCTGATTTCGAGGGCGACTCCGTGTACTTGGTCCTATTAGATTAGCTCTGGTTGGTTCCTCTTCGTGTGTTCGTTGCGTTATGTTTCTTGCTTCCTCATGGACAGCAGCATGCAATACCAGAGCAGGCTTCCATGTGGTAGGTAGTCTTTGGGTGTCATCTCGTGTATTTAGATTGTGTGGTCTTTTCTCTATTTCTATGGCCTCCCTGATGATTCTTGACTTGTAATGCTCGATATTGGCTAGTGTTTTTGTTTTGTCGAAATCAATCCTATGTCCTGTAGTTTTGACATGTTGAGCTAAAGATGATGTTCTCTCGTCTTTTCTAACAGCGTTTATGTGTTCTTCAAGTCTTGCACTTATTTTTCTGTTGGTCTGTCCTATGTATGATTTGTTGTAATCTTGGCAAGGTATTTCATATACCCCTTGACTTTCTAGAGCAATTTTGGTCTTTGGATTTCGAAGAATGGTACTGATTTTCTTGTCGGTCTTAAAAGTTGTTTCTATTTTATGTTTACGTAGAAGTTTGCTTATTTTATCCGTTGTTTCTTTTACGTATGGCAGATAGGCTTTTGCTATGGGTTGTTCGGAGTCCTCTTGATTTCTCGGCCGAGATGGTTTTGACAACTTCTGTATTCTTTGTTGTGTGAACCCATTCTTTCGCAGCGCTTTGTGAAGAGTTGACATTTCTTCTTTGAGGTTGTCTGCATCTGCTAGTCTCTGCGAGCGTGTGACTAATGTCTTTACTACTGAGTTTAGTTGTGCTGGATGGTGGTGTGACTGTGCATTTAGGTATCTGTCAGTGTGAGTGGCTTTTCTATAAACTGTGTGGTCTAGACTTCCGTCCTGCTTCTTCTAGTAAACCACGGTCCCTCTCGGGGCCTATCACCTACGCGGGAGTATACCCGGAAAACGAATTTAACATATATATATATATATATATATATATATATATATATATATATATATATATATATATATATATATATATATATATATATATATATATATATATATATATATATATATATATATATATATATATATATATATTATATAATAAAATATATATATATATATATTAGAATATAATTAAAATATACTTAAAGTATTCCACTCAACAATTTTTTGATTACACGGAAAGGTAAGTAATATTCGATAAATGAAAAATATTATTAAATATAGTGTATTAATTAATAAACAATGCAAATTATTCATAATTATATATTTTTTTAATGATTTATAGACTTTATATGGTGTACTATTTACTGGGACTAACGGTTGACCTTGCATTATGCTGTGAATAGGTAAGCGCGGAGCGCTCTTCGCCCTCTATCTCAAAAACGGTTGAGTATATAAAAAAATGTTTGGGACAAAAGTTGTAGAGAATTTTATTCTCTACAATTTTTATAATAAATGCAAATGGCATTAAAACCATAGGAAGCGAGACATTTGCAAAAAACCGATTTTTGTGACCTTTGACCTTGAATATCTTAAGACGCGGACACGAGATTTTATGAGACTTTTGAGACAACTTTTAGAACGCCAAAATAAAGATTTATACAAGTTTACAGCTTATTATCTCTCATTCCGAGGTGAAACCTCTAATGTGACTGGACTAAAGGTTTTTTATTTGCTGGTGTACGAAATAATTATAATAAAACACTATAAACTTTTCCCGTGCCTAACAATAACTTTTGACATGACCTTACTCGACCAGTGGTGCCAATTGGTGAGCCTGAAAACGTTAGCCCTCATTAAATGTTTCTTATAGAGTGTAGTAATAATGTATGGAACAAATTCAATAAAACTTGCCAGGAAGGTTTAGGCAAGAAATCCTCGGACAGGTCAATTCTGTTTTTAAAAACGGCATTTTCCCTGATAAATGACATTCTTTGATTGAGTTTTGTTTTCAAGCTATGACGTCATCGGCATTCTTTTTAAATGAGAATCTATATTTTTATATGAGTTTGTATAAAGGACATTTTTCTGCATACGCTGTTATAAAAAAAGAGGCATGTTGAAGAAGAAAAATTTCGAGGTATTTGAAGCTTCAGTCGTTTTACAAATTGGAAAAATAAGCTTGGACAACGAATGTCCATATCGCTGTACCTAGAATTTAAACCTCTAATCAAATCCGAATCCAAATATGAGCTGACAGCTGAGACAATGACAGCGACTTCACTTCAAAAAAAATTTTAAATAAAAAAATTTCGATTCAAAGAACAAAAGTTTTAATTAATAAAATAAAACTGTCATGAAAGTAAAAAATTACTAATTAATCGATATACGAAAAATATTGCACAAAGCACCCCACGCTTTTTTCACAATAATACTAGTATTTTTCGTTCATTATTATTTTCAGTTTATATTAATAATTATTTTTCACTTTTTAGTTTGATGTGCTTTAAAAGCGTGTTTTTTAGTTTTTTTAAACTATATTTATTAATATACAGATACTTAAGGAAACGCCTTTGAATTCTCTCTAGGTTTTTAATATAAATATTACAATATGGACACCAAGTAACAGAAGTATATCCAAGTGTAGATCTGATATAAGATTTATAGAGCAGTTTAATTGTCAGTGTTATTATAAAACCATGAGAACTTTTTATTATGAAACCCAATTTTTGAAAAAAATCATTTGTAATATTATATATGTGCCTATTAAAACTAGGTTTTATGTTAGATACAACACGAATGCCACGAATTGAATTATATCTAGATAAAATACAGTTATCTAGAGAATAACTAAAAGTCGTATTATTTCGTTTTATAGAATATGTCATACAACTACATTTACTAACATTTACCAGTAAGGTTGCAACACACCAGCAGTGTATCTTGCTAAGTGCCGATTGCAGAATTAAGCTGTCATTTACGGTGTTAATCTGTTTGTATAATTTTAGATCACACAGAAGGCAGGGAACGTCAATATCAGCAACAATATGATTAATGAACTGGTTGAAAAATAGCGTATCTAATACCGAGCCGTGAAGCACTCCTGATGTCGTGATTTCAGCTGATTGACGACCATTACATTCTACAAACAGTGATCTATTTTTGAGATAAGTGCTGAAAAATTGTTGTAAGTTTTCCGAAAAAACTAATTTTGCGACTTTCATTAGGAAAATGTTATGGTTCAGCTAATCCAAGGCTTTCGAAAAGTCTGTGTAAATAACATCGACCTTTGTATTGCCATCAAAGGCAGTAGTTATCTACTGAGTAAAACAGAACAGATTGGTTATGTTAGATCTTTCACTTATGCTGAAATATCGTATTCTGATTTTTCATATGATTAAAATTTGGTTTATACATATAGTAAAATTTCAAACATTTTAGAAAGATTGTTGATAATTGTGATTTGACTATAGTTTTGTATATCCGCCTTTTTTAAAAATAGGAATAATTTTGGCTTTCTTTAATATGTTTGGAAAAGTATGAAGTTTCAGTGAGAGATTGAAAACAATGGTTAAAGGCCTAGCAAGAATACAAGCACGGTCATGAAAAAAAAGCAGGAATTTTATCTGGTCCCATAGTATTAGCTAGGATTTTTTTAAAGTGATAATTTTAACATTTCGCCATATCTTAACAACAAAATTCCTACCTTAACGTGTCCTTTTTTAAAACCAAATGATGTCTAGGTTAATTAAATTAGTGCACACGATGGATTTTATGTTAGCAATTATTTATTCCGTTATAAATGTTATAATTTTTAACAATATATAAAGAATTATTAACTTAAAATGATATTATTTCAATTTTAGACTGGGAAACATATATTTTAATTTACACTCGAAGATAATACAATAAAATGGTTCATTCATCACAAGGTTTTCTATTCTGTGCAGAAGTAATTGCTTTCTGTAGTGAAACATCGTTTAATCGTAAGGCGTTCTGTACAAGTTTCTATAACTAAATACCTCATATACGTTAGAACTGCTGTGCCAGATGCATCTTATCGATCAGCGAATAAGCTTCCAGTCACATCAATAACATTCACTTCTAAAATTGGTTACTTACACTCTACTGAAAGGATTGCTAGAATAACTCTGAAATGTAAACTAGGAATTTCAATTATATTAATTTACCTCGATTCAAAGTAAACATTTATTAATTCGTGTTTTCAGGTGTATACCCTGATTCTTTGAAAATATCACAAATTATTCCTTTTTTCAAAAAGAGTGATCCAAATCATACAGACAATTACTGCACCATATCATTCAGTTTGAAAATTATAGAACAAATTTTAAAATTTGGTTGACCCGTTACTTGGACAACTGCCTCCTGTTCCTCATCAAATTGATTTTCCTAGAAATTATTTAACTACTCAAACTTTACTAAACATCGTAAGTAACATAGTCAACGGCCTTGATGAGGGTAACCATGTAATGGTTACGATGCATGACCTCACCAAAGTCATCAATTATTTCTTGTATGATATATTACTTGAAAAAATGTCTTACTACGGCTTTAAATAGGTCCCACTTTTACTTTCCAATTCGTAATTAAAGTATAGAAAACAGTGTGTGTCAATTAACAAAAAAATATGTGAATTTAAGCATGAGGCATGGAGTACATCAAGGTTCTGTCCTTGGACTCATAGTATTAAATTATATACAAAGTACTTATACATTATTGGCTCCCAAGAAATTGTGTTCTCTTTATAGATGCACCACATTGATATATTCTGAAAAGATGTTCACAATTTGAAAAGAAATTTTACAGCAAACATATTAAAACAAAATCGAGAAAAACAATACACCATTTTTTTACAAAAATAGTATTGTCAAGTTAGTTATTGGTGGCCATACTAGATGACAAGCAAATATTCAAAAATAAGGAATTTTTTAAAACCCAGGGTGGCAGAGAGTATTTGCAGAAATGGACTGATTACTTATTAATACGTAGGATATCTTCACTGTCCTATAATAGCAGACAAAATATCGGAATTTATTGACGTAGTCATATCCTCAAATGCGAGATTACTTAGTTCACGGCACCCTCAGTTAATAATTCAGTTTCGAAAGCGTTATAAAGATATTTAAACTTCAATCATGTTTGAAATTTTAAGCGGTTTGATTTTATGACCTTTTAAATATAGGGTGTCCAAAAAGTAATATGCCAAACTTTGGTACAGTTTGTCGAAAAAGAAACAGTTTCATAACCAATCAAAACTGTAGGAATGGAATCTTTTCTTTTAGGAATATCTCCCTGAAATGCTAAATGTTAAATTAAATCTTTCAAGAGCGTGACATTAATACAATTTGAGTGTATGAAGCATCACTAGTGCAATGATATTCGTGTACAGCATGATTCTCTTTCAGTCACTTAAGTTGATGTTGGGTCTTCTTTAAATTAATAAATAAAAAGACCGTTCTTGTCGAAGTAGTGGACTGTATAACTTGACCATTGGTTAATACAGTAAATTAAAACGATTGAAATAACATATACTTGCACGTGTAATAATAAATAATATATTTACTGTATCTCGTACTCAAATGTTACACTTGAAAAAATACTTGTTCTTCCCTTTGACGTTGGGACTTGCCTGATTTAATTGACACCTTGCTACCTGTTTTTACATTCTTTTATATATCATAATACTAATATTATCTTATTACTAAAGTACTTAATATAAAATTAAATTACACTCTCAAAGAACTAACAATGATTTGCTAGGAATAATTACCAAACAAATTAAAAAGGATTGAATTGTTACAGAATTCCTATAAATTTAATTTACAATTCGGCATTTACTTTACAATTAGATATTTACTATGTAGATTTTTACCCTAAACGGTATTAAACGGTATTATACATTATAAGCTTAACAGTGATCTTAAATTACATCCTTACATTGACCCTAGCTAAATAATAATAATAATAATAATAATAATAATAATAATTGGATTGATTACCGCAAGGCATTTGATGCAACATCGCACAAGCTATTGTTACACTTGCTTGAATGTCTTGCGATACCAGCACCACTAGTAAGATGCATAGAACAGCTGCTGCCACTTTGGAAGACTCGCTTCACCATAACATCAGGTGCACAGCGGGTCACGACAGAGAAGGTGGCATTTAGGAGAGGAGTTTTCCAGGGCGACTCCCTGAGTCCTCTCCTCTTCTACATCTCACTGCTACAGTCGTCTGTTGGGTTCCGCCTAACCCCCGGATATTACTGTGGACCACCCAGCGACCGGAGGCATAAGGTCACCCATCTATTTTATATGGATGACCTTAAACTTTATGCCTCCGGAGAGCGTGAACTGCAAAACGCTCTTAGGGTGGTCGAAGAATATACGCGGGCAATTGGTATGGATTTCGGGTTGCACAAATGTGCAGTCGTCCACCTCAAGAGAGGACGATGCGGGAAATTCCCTGAAGATGCGCAGCTCGCAGACGGAAGCATCCTAAGACATCTGGATGCCGGAGAGACCTATACATATCTGGGTGTGCAACAGAGGCACATCCAGGATGTAACACAAATAAAGGATTCTTTCCGCGGCAAATACAGACACTGTCTGCGAAAGATTTGGTCTTCCGAACTTTCAGGGAAGAGGTGTCTGCAACTAATATGCTTGCCGTTCCGGTTCTGCTCTACTCCTTCGGAGTAGTGAAGTGGACGGTAGATGAGTTGCGCCAATTAGACAGTGATACCCACAAGATGATCAATATTCACAGAAGTATTCATCCTAGATCGTCCGTTCCTCGTGTGTACCTCCCACGTCAACGGGGGGACCGAAGACGCTTGAGCCTGGAGTGTACGCATGGCAGAGTAGTACTGAGTATGGCATGTAACATCCTCAAGAGCTCAGATCCCCTCTTGTGGTTTGTAAAACATCACAAAACTGTAGGTGTGGGAGCAGGATTATTCAAGGCAGCAAAAAGAATCGCAGATGAACTCGGTGTTGCATTTGACAACAGGTCAGGAGGCCGGCGAGGTGCTGATGTAGAGTCAGTCACTGAAATTCAGCCAAATCGTCTGAGAGCCCGATTCAGATGTGCTGAACAGGAAAAACTGTTTCGGCAGCATGTCGATAAACTCTACTATGGTGTCTTCTATAAGAATATAGAAACTCTGGGTTTATCGCCTTTTTAAGGTCAGCCGGGCTAAAGTCAGAGACCGAGGGATTCATTATGACCTGTCAGGATGGTGTTATCAACACCTTCGTCTACCGTAGCCGCGTGTGGCGTGTAGAGGTTACTGATATCAACTGCAGGACCTGCCATCAGGCGCCGGATCGCTTATGCACATACTCTCTGCATGCCCCATATATGCGATTTCGGCCTACATCCACCGACATAACGCGGCATTACGAGTGCTATACTACCCTCTAAGGCACTCGTACGGGGTAGACCAAACACCAGTGCTGCCTTACGTCCCCGGAGATATTGAGTCCGTTGTCGAGAACGAGAAATTCCGGATTTTCTGGAACTACTCGTTCCCGACGGTCAGGCTAATCCAAGCCAACAAGTCTGACATAGTCCTCCTCGACCATCAACTCAAGGTGATGTATGTCATCGAGTTCTCGGCATCTGCGGAGAAAAACATCACCTTGTATGAGCTCCCAGTGCTGTACCCAGGCTGTTCGAAAATGGTCGTCCTAATAATCGGTGTACTCTGAGGGATAAAGCCTACGATGTTCTCGGAACTAAAGATCATACCGGCCTGCCAAAAATTAGCCGAGTGGCTGGCAGAAAGCGATCATTCTGGGTTCTCTCCGTCTGCTTAGGGCACATGATTCCGGAATCTACAGTCAGTAACCCAGCGGGATGTGGAGAGTGGCTGTGGTTAATGTGCTGGCGCGACTCCAGTGAGCCGTCGGAGGCTACGGGAGGACTGTCCAACGACGGGCAACCGAAAAATAATAATCATAATAATATTAAATGCACAGACATATTAGTTGATTTTTTAGCTATAAATTTTGTCACGGTAACGACTTTTGATATCAGAAAATCAAGGACTTGTTTTTTCTGGACAAACAATATACTTTCTTTGCATTTTTCTATTGCGTTATGTCTGTTAGTATATTATATAGTACGAGTTATCTAATGTAAAAGCCCACCCCTATATTTTGTTTATTTTTCGAGTTGGAAAAAAATGTTTCAAATATAAGTTGTAGTGAATCAAATTAACTCTTTTTGAATCCCAGCCAAGAATATATAGGCGGTCCCATAAAAGCGGGGCAAACCAAAGTTGCATTTTTTAAATGGATCACCCTATATTTTTTTTAAATGTTTAAAATCAGTGTTTTTTGTGATTTTAAATATATGTTGTATCTTATCTTTTACTAATTTTATTTATTACAAATTTTATACTACCTGCATTTGCATGGTTATCAGGTCCGCCATGGACGAAATTACTCTGTATGGCATGAGTGTTAAAAAATGTTTTTCATCCATGGCTAACCTGATGGCAGATGCTGGTAGCATAAAGTTTGCAATAAATAAAAAACAGTAAAAGGTAAGATACAATATATCTATACAGGGCGAGGCAATAGTGCGTCCGACTTCGATATCTCGAGTTCTATGATAGCTAGAAACTTGATTTAAAAATATAAGCAAACTAGACAATAAAGTCTATAACCGGAAATTGTTTTTGAATATACAGGGTGAGCCAAGACGATTCTACAGTGTCAAGTAACATTTTTTTTAAATAAAATGCTATGTATATAAGAACATTTTTTGAAACTTTGTGGCCTCCTCTCACTCCTGTATTATTATTGACTTTCTCCCAACCACTTGGATGTAATGATTTTTTTTGTTGAAATTATACCATTTACACGTGTATATTAAAAATATCACTACAATCACAACTATCGATTTTAAGAAAAAATATGTTAGTACGAGTTATGAAACATCTGTGTGATGACACTCAGCCATTTTCACATCTTGAAAGTATACAGGGCGGCCAAAAAAAGATTTTTAAATTTACAACTTATTGAACTGAATTTTCTCAATTTTTTCAAAAGGAATATATTATTAGTATATTTTTGGACGTTGTGATGCAGGATTGAAAAACGAACATTTTTGTACGTAAATTTATATGGCTATTTGTGACCATTTTCAATTTATTGAATAATAACTGTAAAATTCAGCAACAAAAATATTTTTTTTTTGTAATTCAATAGAATATATTATAGAAAGTGCTTTTCTTAAAATTTTGGATTGTTGTTGGTGTGATGTTTTTATGGGCATCATGTAACACGCTTTGAAATCACAAAAGAACACAGATTTCAAAAATGTAAAGAAATATAGGGAGCACCATTTAAAAAAATATAAGTTTGGCTTGTCCCGCTTTTATGGGACCACCTGTATATTCCTTGCAGGGATTCTTAAAGAGTTCATTTGATTCACTACAACTTTTATTTGAAAAATTTTTTTCTAACTTGAAAAATATACAAAACATAGGGGTGGACCTTTTCGTTGGATAACCCTGTACATGGAATAATTTTATTAACAAATTTAAATAATATTATACTTCATTTAAAATATTTTATTTGTGTGGAGATGTAACTTCTTATGCACTTCCGAATTTAATTTATGTGCATGAAATATGACTGTTGTTCGTTTAATTTAATGTTGAATACACTAAATTAAACTAATTTTTATTTAATTCAATTTGGTAAATTATTTTCTAATTTAAAATTATATTAATTATTTTTGAACTAATTAAGCTATGGGTGACACTCTTACTTGACAACTAACTAGTTATATGATAGATATTTTTTTTGATTTGAATTTAAATAATACAAAAATATCGCCGATATAAAAAAACTGTTAAATTCAATGATTAATAAGTAATTTAACTTGAAGGCATAAAATGAATCAGCACATTAAGTAAATTTTTTTAAAGATGTATTTTGCTGTACATATAAAGACATATTTCTCGTTGGACGTCAGATTACTTCCCTATAAGACTTCTAGCATCCGAATCTCCTACTGCAACTAATTAGAATGCATCCACTTTAATTGAAAAATAAAATAACAAATATTTAAATGTATAAAACAGTGTTTTCATTCCTGAAATATTTGTTACTTCAAGCATCAGAGATATTCCGTAGTTTACTCGTTACAAATTGCATAGGCGAAGGGTAGCAAGACCCAAATTGCTGCATATATTTGAGCACATTCCTGTGTGCTCTCTACCACAAGCTTCCGGCTGTTGAATTAATTAGGCCCGTTAACCCCTTCTAGTTAAAACTACAGCGGGCTAACCTTTATTTTGTGTCTCGGAAATTCGTAACAGTAGTTAACGGCTTAAATTTTAATAACATTGTTATTGACTTAGTGTTACTTTAATACAAAAACAAGTTTAACCGTAAACCTCATAAAGAAATATAATTTAAGTAAACTATTATGGATATGTTATGAAAACAATAGGTACTACATTTTTTGCAAGGAACTCTAATTTCACAAAGCTATACACCGTGCTAATGAAATTATGTGCACCGTCAGTATCTTTCTTATTTTCAAAAAAAAAGTGGAAGCTATAAAAAACATATGTTCGTAAGAACTGGGTTTAAAAATCAAGAAAATCATGCTTTTAATATATAAAATAGTAATGTTTACGTCTACAAAAATAAAAAAAAAAAGCTAACAATTCTAAAACACGAAAAGAAAAAACTGTCATTTTTTATATATTTATATTTCTCAATCAATCTAAGATAAGAATTCACTTTGGACAGCTTAGGAGAATGGTTGTGCCTTTACGTGCTTTCAAAATACATAAGTTTACATAAAACAAATAAAAATTTACAAACGAAACTAAATAATGAAAGCAGACAATCTAGCTTTGCCGGGGGCGCGGTGGATTTGGGATGGTATTTGTAGTTTGACATAGTCTTATATTAAGTTCAATTTATAAACTATACCGCAGCAGTTGTAACCGCATCAGTTCAGAACAATTTGCAGTTTACAAACTTGTGCTGCTGTCGTTGTGGTATAATTCGCGCCTGCGAGACACAACAACTATGGCTAATTTTTAGCTAACCAAAAGCCAATTTAGTTATGTGACCAAAACCTAATTCAAGAATGTTAGGAAATAAATAAATGCAAAACAACAAAACTGGCGTTCGACAAACAACACTGAAACGGAACTACGAACTAACGGAAGATTTATTTGATATTGCACGTGAAATCTACGTTACCGGTATTAAAATTGTCAAATTGGCTATCCGTACCTAAAGCAGCAGTAGTTGCCGTCCGAGATAAAAGATCGTCATCTCCCAGAGGAACTGGAACTGCAACTGCTGCAGTTGCGGACTTTATAAATGGGAACAGTGATTTCCTATTCATAAAATTGTTATAGTTGCGGCTCTTGCGTGGCATAGTTTATAAATTGATATCTAGTGTTGCTGTGATCGTTGTTGGTGTTGTTTAGGGGCGGATACAAACTATTTCAAAGCATGTTTTTTACAAAACTAGAATTAATTTATTCTCCGAGTATAAATATTTATTAATCATACTGAAACATAAAACAAAATTAATCCAAAACAAAAAAAATCATAAAACAAAATCTATTTTTCTTATTTGTAACATGAACTTATTAATTCTAGGACGAAGGATGCTTTTGGCTTATTTGGTTCCTCAACAAGATTTCTAATATTTGCAAAGACAAAAAGCTTCTTTCGACAAAAGCCATCTTTGCTGACAATGTGCATACAATTTAAAAAAAATGGTTAGAAACATCAATATTAATTTTGATTAATTACTAAAAGGTGCAGCTTCTTGTGGAGAAGTTTCTAGGGACATGTCCTGTATATAAAATGGGTTCAACAAACATTAATCACAAACCAATTGATATCTTGTATAATTACTTTAGTGCGTTCGAAATATTAGTTCATAGATTTGTATCAAATCAATTCAATAAAGTTACTAAACAGGAACAACATGGTGTCATTGGCGGACGCTCTAATATTGCCAATTTAGTATGCAAGACGCAATTCATTATTTACACTGACCCACAGTGGTTCAAAGACGGTTAATTTTGGCCAAAAATAGAAAACGTTAAAGTTTTACCATTTTGATTGAAGAAAGACATTATTTTGGATGAGAATAAGATATTCTATAATTATATCGAATATTGATGAAACTATTAACCCTTGTATATAGGTATACAATTTTTGATAAATATGAATACTAAAATGATTTTAAAAATGTTGTTTAATATACAGTGTATAATAGTTATTTACGTAACAATACCGGAAAGTGATTCTTTACTGGGCGAGCGCCAGCGAGTCCTGGAAGCCGGCGAGACACTTTCCGAGTGAGTTGCGCAACTTGCGTAACATATTTTTTCTGCAACCATTTTTGCTACTCTAGAAACACTTTTTAATCTGAAATATTTTGTAAACAAAATTTATAAAATTCAGCTAACAGATTTCAGACGCTGTTTAGAGTGGTTAAATAGGTACCTGTCCTATTATTGTCAACCAAAAGTGACAAAGGATCGGTAAAACTTTACCAACTTTACCCTTGTGTCACGTCACCAGGCTAGACTAGTAAAGATGTATTTTTCACTAAAAAAATTTACCAAAAACAATTAACTTTGTAGACGGTTGCAGAAAGAATATATAAATATATAAGTACACAGATAAATATATTTTTTTTATATAATACACAAAATAAGTTTGATGTCAAATTTAGTAAAAAATAAACACAATAATAAGATTCGAAAAAATATAAAATTAAAGTTCATCGTCTGATGCATTATCTTTATCATCTTCATTAAAATCGCTCTCTGTCCAGTCTCCTTGCTTCAATTAAAAGTTCCATCATTTCAGGATACACTGAGAATTTCTTTTTTTTTTGTAAACGTCAGACTTGTAATGTACGGATCAGAACTTACTAAAAGTTTATTTAGTAAGTTTTGATTCGTTTTAATTCTCGAAATTTATCTGGTAGAAATTTTCTATATAATTTGAGATATTTATTGCAGGATTCCTGGTCGACCTCGAGCTTGATGTGGATATTTCTAAATAATTCTTAATGTTTTCTTAAAGTACATTACCCAATAATGCTTTATTTGATGCAAGAAATCCAAATGTTATCTCCCAGATTGTTTCCATTTTGATGCGAATTTAAAGCAAATATACGGTGATTAAAGCTTGGTAAAAATATTTTTCTCTGACAAATTAGCAATTTGCTAATTAATATCTTTACCCATCGACCCCCTCATTTATTATATTTATTAGTGGTTTCCAAGATTATTTTTACTTATACCATCTGCACCAATAATTTCATAAATTTCACCACAATAAATTGAGGCAGCTATTGGTTTTATCTCGGGCATGTTCTCAGTTTTAAATAAAATTAGCCAAAATTCAGATGGTGAGCTGCGAAATGGTGGTAGGCCATCTACATTAAAAACTAGTGACAGTAATAACAGCTGATCAATTTTAGAGAACGCCATAAGCAAACAATGCCTGATACCATTATACCCGAATTTTCCATTTCCCATTGAGTAATCTTGGAGGTTTCAATAAAGTGCAGCTGTCCTGTGGTACTTTTGTCCCATTTGTGTTTAATAAGTGGATCTATTCGTTCACAGAACTATGTGTCAATGTGTGTGTCTTCAGGTAGAATGTTTAATTCAAGACCGCCATCATCAACATCAACTGAATTCTTTACTTGGACATTTGTTGGTTCTTCATAGAGAATAGGTTCTTCATGTCCCATTTACATTCACCTGTTTCGCGGAATAAGGAGCCGGCTCCGCATTAGCTAAAAAATTTGTTAAATTGTTAACATCATTTAACTGTAACTTCACTTTCTATAAAGGGTCGATGAATGTTGGAAATTTTGTTGTTGTTATTTTACCGGTTTTCGACGCCATGTTCGACGATTGGAAACAAGAAACTGTTTACATAAATATCTTTAAAGTTTATATCACTTTATAGTAAGTTTTCAAGATATACGTAACTTTGTAGTTATTTTTAATCAGTAAGAGTAGTAAAATTTACTTTAAAGTGTCTTTGTTCGTAGAAGTAACTTTATTTTTACTCAAGATATTACTAACAAATTACACAACTTTAAAGTTCCAGAAAATTTCCCGACAACATCACAGGAACTTTAAATGAAACATTTTAGTCATTATTACTTTGAAGTGACTCTTTGGTAACACTATGCAGATGGAATTACTGCCACTTTTCACTTCAAAGTTGAAAATGCTTTCAAGTAACGCAGAGTAGTATCCACAACGTTGCACATACTGCAGCAGTTACTTGAAAGCGTAATAACTATACAGTACCTGAATTCAGTAGAATCTACGTAATTGTTACAACACAGGCATACTACAAGGTGAATTTTACGCTAAAGTTGCAAATTTACTGACAGTTATGTAATGCCTACTATATTAAAGTTCCGATGCCAATTCCCGTCGCTTCGGTGCTGTTTGGGAGGAAATCGGATAGACGTATTTACAAAATAACATAAGCACATTAAAATACATACCCTCAGCTTTTTTTTTTAATTGTTATTCAAGTACTTGCACGTCCCCAATTCCGGGAAATGCAACAAAATGGAAAGGGATTATTTTACCATTAATTGCACAACACAAAACAGTTAAATATCGCTGTTTAAAGGCTTAAACGTGATTGAAAAATTTTTTATAGTGGCAAATATTTACATATCTGAGTACTGTAATTGTCCTACTAGCATTTCCATATAATTCGGTTTGATTCCAGGAAGGTTGCTTTTTTATTTTTGGCCAAAATTAATCGTCTTTGAACCATTGTGTGACCTCAAAAACATTTGACAGACTGGACCGTGGTTTATTATTATGTAAGCTGAATAATGTCTGTCTTAGTGGTAGCATGATTGCCGTGATTAGGTTTTACTTAACTGACAGGTCCCAGTAGTCTCATGGTTACCAGTCCGCTAAATTAGCTCAAACCTCAGGCGTCCTCCAGGGGTCGATTTTGGGTCCTCTCATGCTTATAACTTTTATTATGGATATCGCTAGAAGTTAGTGGTAATATCATTAATAAATGTGTAAATCATCTTACACATGCAGATAATTTAATTATCTGCATGTGTTAATGTCTTAATTGTATTAAGCCCCAGAAAAGATCAGAAAAAGTCGTGGGGCTTTGGCAATCAGTAAATGAAATTTCATATCATATAGTCGCAAAAATCATATACTATACTTTCGATGGCTCGACCCCATGTCGATGAGATGTAATAACAGACCTTGGAGATACTCTTAACCCTACCTTTTAACAGCTAATATTGATGTAACAGGTCCCAGTTTGTAATACGAAAAAAATTTAATTCCATTCACTTATAGCGACTGTTATTGGAAACTATTGTATGGTTAGAATTCGGATATGGATCTGTTGTATGGAGTCCAATATACTTCACACACAGATTTCCTCCACTGGGAAAGTTCAACAGTGTTTTTTTAATCACATCACTTTTTCCATTTGGAGGTACTCTGCAAGAGATCTGTTATCAAGGATTTAAAATGGATGGCCTATGTATGCACTCTGTTATTTTTTTATATAAAATTATTCATAATAGATTTAACCCTGAGATTATTGTATCTGTACTGAATTTTTATGTATATTGAATTTCAGCTATATATAATTTTATGTACCATAAAAAGATTTAAAAACATATCTACGAGTTTTAATTGTTTAAATCACATTATGCGCAAATCTAGTCATTTATAAATGTAATTAGTTTTATATTTACATTATCTTATGTAATTATCTGTAAGTTTCACTTTTCTTATTTTTATAGTTATACAATTTTTTACTGTGCAACTTATTCTGTAATTTGTCGGATTTTTTGTCTAAATAAGTAAAATGATTTTGCACAAATTTATTTATATAACTCGCACGAGTTTCAGAAGACATCTCATATTGAGAGAAAATTAAACTGAATCGACGTAGTCTAATTTATAAAAGAATCTAGGTTAGTTTTTATTTGCAAATTCAAAAACATATTTTATTTTTTAGTATTTATATTGTCTATTTTTAAGAGCTTTTGTGTAATATAAGCCTACTTGTGTAACGGAAAATGAAAATTAACTGTCGAGTACATCTATTTTGCCTTTATTAAAAGAGATAAGTAGTATAAGTAATGTAATACGCGAATACAGGCACAATGTTCGGAAATTCCGCAAAGCATTATTAAAATTATTCAAGGATTGTTCTGGTTTTCATGTAGTAGTAAACACATTTCGTTCTCTATTTAGGATTTTCCACCCACCAAGCTTAATACGAAATTATCTTTAACAATCCTCTTATGTTTTATAACGTCTGCCAAATTACAAGGGCTTGAGTACAGGTGAGATGAAATGAACATAACGTGAAAACATCAAATTCTAAATAGATATAAAACCTTAATCTGTGGGGAAAAATACATAATTACTCAATAATTCTATTTAATGTAATTTAAATTAAAAAGTAATTTAAATTAAAAAGTGTATACAGGGTGATTTACAATTACGGCGATAAATTTCGGCAATAAGTTCAAGGTCTAAAATGATAGGAAAATATTTTCATAATATGGGTCCGAAAATGATTCTCAACAGGCTACCAAAAGTGGTCCATGGGATATTATTCCCGAATAACTTCGAAACAGTTCAGTCGGTCTTATTACAATTTTAAAAATATTTAGACAATGTCAACTGGTTATTAACGGCGAGACACAAAATTCAGGAGCAAATTTTTTCGTGATAATATTTTTGAAATTTACTTTTCAAATCATTATAGAGCATTTAGTTTAATATAAACATTAAACACAGATAATATAAACCTCTCTATCTCTAAATTACTTTTATGCGGGATGGCGCTATACATTTAAAAACGAGGACGCATAACCAATATCCACGCACGCTGTAATTTCTGCTTCCGAAAATATCCCAGCTTCTTGGATGGGAATGAAATCCAGGATTCAGGAATGAGAGGCAACTATTCTTACTGTTCGACTACAGATACATAATTTTTAGATGTTGATAAATTGCAGCATTTTCGAGAAAACCGATGTTTTTACACTGAACTTATATTTTCAAAAATATCGAAATGTTTCTTTAATGTTTTAAAATTTAAACTAATAAAATACTCTTTAATTTATATTCATTTAACATTTTTACAAACAAAAAATTATCCCATAGAGCACATTTGGACGCCTTTGGTTCCATTAGGAAGCATCATCAGATGTTTCCTGTCACTTTCTATATAGAAAATGTTTGTTAGCCCTGATAAATAATAAATGACAGCAACGGCAACAAATTTTTTATTGTAACAAACATATGCGTCTGTGTGAAAGATTTAGTTCCGTGTTATTCCAAGCCATTAAGCCCTCCTATAGTCTCAACCAATTTACGTAAAAAAGCTACACATCCTTGATTTCACATAAAGTAATCATTAGGGTTGGCAAATGTTACCCCGATATAAATAAAATAATGCGTGGTGTAGCAAATATTTATTATAAAAATTAGTGTAACGAAAATTTTAATAAATATTAATATAAACAATGTAACATTTAAAATTAAACTCTACATGTAATACAATGCCATGTATCTCTAAAATAAACTTGTATGTAAGGACTTAGGTTTTTATGATACTAAGTGGAATTCACAATTAGTAAATCAATCTCTATAACAGTTTGAATAAACTGTTTTAAATGCGTGTTTTTTGCCTTATAATAATTTTTGAACACAAAAATAAAGCTAATTTTTATAAAAAAAAAAATAATAATAAAAGAGCTATTTGTGCTAAAAATTTATGCTGTGAATTAATGACAACATAAATAACATATTAACAAAAATTACAATCAGCATAAATTAAGTTCCATCTGTCAAGATGACAGTAGAGCTTAACAAAACTTTTATTGCAGTATAATAAAAGTCAATTTTTATATTGGAAATTAGTAAATAATACCCAACTTTTTGCATTATTGTAGAAAAAACGTATTTTTAAAATTTTAATTTGTTATCTGTCATTTTCATGTTTTAGAGTTTTTTAATTTTTTTGTGTTAATATGCTGGATTGAGAGTGATTCTCATTTCATTACTAGGTAATGTTATCCTGGATACTGATACTGTTTGTTTATGAGTGAAATTTTCGCTGAAGAAAAACAAAGATAATTTAGTGAAAAATGTCTGATGTCTGAATCTTCCGATACAGAAGAATCGTTATCGTTAGCAATTCATTCGTTACTACCAGCACAATTAAAAAGAGAAAGTACTTACTAGTAATTCTAAAATTAGTGCAAAAAAAAGAGTGAAGTAATCAATGAAAATGATTTACTAGCATATTTTGAGAAAAATCCCGGGTTCCCAAAAGCTCCGAGTTGTATACCCAATCAATTTTGAAAACGACATTATCAATGAAAAAAAATTGACATAAAGAAGTTTGTTAGTTATACAGTTTTTATTAAAAGAAAGTCGGTAGCAATCCAAGAAATCTGGCGTTCTAACAAAGTTAGAAATAGACAAATTCTTAAACGAAGCAGATGATATAACCTACTTGATGAAATATACTTACATATAAAATTTTACATTTTTGAAAAATTAAAGATTGTCATATTTGTTATTTATTACTAACCCTTTTGAAACATGCCATTGTTAAAAATTACTAATAAAAAAATTTAGAAGTTAATCATTTCTACTAATTGGAATTCCTAACACGAAACCTAACATACGATGAGAATTTACAATTTCAAGTGAAACACACTGAAGATTTGGATCTCTTTGATATATTAAGAAAGTATTATAAAATACATAAACAGGAATAATTTTCTCTACTCTTTGCTTCACTTGTGTTTCTAGATCAGTAATGGAATTATTTGCGATATAGAATATCAGTTTTTCTCAAATGTTTTTTGGTAATAAATCAAAAACTACTAGACCCATACTATAACTAAAATAAAATAAAATTCTACGAAAAAGCGAATTACAAATAATAAGTTAGAGCGTGACAGTGTTCTAATGATGATTTCAACTTATGGCGAATGCGCCAGTGAAAATCAACGCTGTATGTGGAATATTATTTTTGCTTAAAGCGTGACCGTTTTTACAAATTACTTATTAAAATTATGGTTATATGTAGGTCAGCATTTCCAGATATCTTACTATAATTATATTATATAGGAAATATCCCAGTAGCTGAAGAAACTTTATGTCAATTTTGAGAATGAGATGTACAGTGAGCTATGTAATAGCATAAGTAATGAATATTTCATATATTAATTCTTTACTTTGGCAGATTGTACAGGTAGATGGAGCTATAGAAACAAACAAAATAATAAAAAATAAATCTGGATGTAGAGATTAATGGGCAGTGGTATATTATCCTACATGCCCATGAAGCTTGGGAACAAAATAATTAAAGGCGGGACAGAGGACCGGACGAGACAAATAACTCAATAAAGTTTTAAAAACAAAATACACATATAAGTTCTGTTTACCATTGTGTACTTACTTGTCTAATTCCTAAATATTTACTTTCTTTGATGAAAATGAAGTTTGCTTTTTCTAATTTTCTATTCTTGCATTACGTATTCTTTATTTTATGTTGGAATACTGTAATTTTTGTTTATTAAATAATATTTACTTTTTGTTTATTACTAAGTAACCCACCCCTAAGTTTTAAATTTCTGTATATTTGTGATTCAATAAAGTTTATTGCTGCGCGTCTGCTTGTATTGATACTGTTACGCCACTCTTGTGTATGGATGTATAAATAAGACGCACGGTGGGCTGAGTCTCAGTCTTAGTTGAAAGTGAACGACTAAAGAAGAAATAAGATACAGACTTAAAAGTGTTTAATTGTGATTACAGTTCAGACAGTCATTAATCTATTGTTGTTAATTATTAATTATTAATAAAGTAGTGAGTAAATGTTACCTCAACTTTCAATCAACGAATCCACGAGTATAGCTGTTTGTGGGGATAGCAGACACGTAACAATAATATACCTGAAAACAAAAACTCAACCGAATAGAGCAAAATGTTGCGGGTTTCAGCCTGTATTACTTACTAAGCCACTGTTAATGGGGTGAAAATGTAAGCAGAAAAGTTAATATTCTCTGTGTTGTATAAGGGCTACAAACTTTTTGACCGGTGACAGTTTATAAAAATTGAAAAGAGCAGTGAAACAATCTGTGAAATAAATGTGACAATCCATAAGAAATATACACATAGAAATATACTGTTCGCAAAATCCGCCTCTGAAACAACAACCTCGTGTATGAGCTCTAGTTGCAAATGCATTTGTCGATTTATCTTTGAGGTGCAGATTATCAAACTAAAAAATGACCAATGATTGTGAAACCGGCTGACAGATTTACATTTTAAATGTTTATATCGATTGTCGCTGTGTAAAATCTAGATAAGATTAAACACCTGGGTAATTGCATCAAGATCATATTAAGTAATAAATATGCGTATAAAAATTTTGTAAAATTTATTTACTAATCTGTAATTATGGCTTAAAACGTACCAGTTACTTAAACCAAGGCAAAATCTTAGGAAGTAAGTAAAGAAAATAAAGGCATTTAATATTCTCAGATGAATCTCATTCCATTCATTGCTTTTAGTGCATTTGGGAAGACATTTGAAATTGAAATAAATTGAAATTTTAATAGCTAAAATTTTCAGGATCATTTACAACAATTAAAGAAAATAATTGTGCTGCAACGAATAATTAAAAGAGTGTAAAAGGAGGCTTAATTAAGCCACAGGCTTCATTGTTAGAGAAAATGAAAGAGTCTCATAGTTTCGGGTTTGAATATTGCAATTATTTACTAAGTTTATAAGCACGCTTTTATATGGAAAAATATTCAACGATATTTAACATTAATTCTCGCCAAGAAAAATAGAGTAAGGGGGAACATTCACAGGGCGTTCAACCCATGTTTTCTAAACATCTTTTTTTAGAGGACACCACTATTATTAGACAATTTATGCTATCAACAAAAATATTTTTCCTCAATAATAATAGTTCTATAAATATTTTTCTTAGATTCACAATTTTGGCAACCATGCTTATCTATTATTCTGTACTGACACATGGAGATTCAATAAAATTTCGGTGCCAAACTTATTGCTATTATTTAGAATAAAACTATATCAACGTATCAACGAAATCATGTATCAGCCCGTCATTTTTTATTTACTTTAATAAAATTTCTAAACTCGCAATGCACATAGAAGTGAATAGGCGTATTTTGTTATACATATATTTTTAAAATCTAAAACTTTTGGTCTCGTCAGAAAGACATTAATCTAAAAATTTACAGTGTAATCCATTTAAAGCCTAAATTATTATTATGATTTATTTATATAGTGACAGAAAACATAAGGGTTACTATTAAAAAAAATAGTAATTGTCGTTTAAACGTCAGGAAAGAAATATTTTGATTTTTTTTAAATAATTCCACAATATAATAAACATTTCCTTCAATATTGCATCCAAATGTCAAAAACAAGCATTTCCAATCCTTACTTGGTAAATTTTTTATTATGTACCTACTGGTATAAAGACATTCGATTATTAATTTTTGATTTTCACAAAAAACTGAAATAAGTCCGCCATATTTACAGGAAATGTAAAAAATTGACATATATCATATAGCAAATTTTATACGAAACCCGATTATGTAAAAATATACAGGGTGTCCCATTTAAAAATTCAAAGTTGACGTCAAATTTGTTATTCATATTATGTACATCATTTTGGAAATACAATAATAAAAAATTTTCCATGTTTATTATTATATTGGAATATCGTGGAAAATGTCGTATGATTTAATACACAGCGCGCGGCGATCTGGGTTACCAATTGCCCAGTATTACACGGTAATAATACAAAAATAAAACAGATATATTTAAATTTAACCGCAAATTATTGTAACTTATTCTGGCAAACAATAAAAGATTATGTAAACAAACAAATGAATAGCGAGCAGCGAACAATTCATAAAAGTAATTATACAATATTTGAGTTACTTTTTGCCTGGGAAAGGAAAACATTCTTTTAAAGTAAAAAATAAACATAGTACTTTAATTCTTAAAATAAATATTATTTTTATGGGTTCACTATATTTTTTGACCAACTTTATATATATTTATCAATAAAATTTCTTTCGTTTAAATTTTTACCCTACTGGATTTATTAAAATTTTATTCGACATAAGTGTTTTGCATATTGCAAATAATCAAAAGATGGATGCCGTGAGTTAGAGCTCTGAAGAAAAATATTACAAATGTTGTAGAAAAAAATGTAGTGCAATAGTAATTTGTGTAAATTGTGGTGGTATATATCATAAAAGTTGTGTAGAAAGAGTTAAAAACGGACAGCCAGCTGGAGAAAACGGAATTTTGTGTTGTAACCAAAAACAAAATATAACCTGCAAAAACCACATGAAAGAAATTGAAAAATTAAAACAAGACAATACTGAACTGAAACAAAAAATAAGGCAATTAAAAGAAAAGTCAATACAGAAAAGCACGTCCGGTGAAACCGCAAATGCTATTAAAAACATATGTATGTCAAAATACGCCTAAAAAAATTCAAATTTTTTTATTGCATTTCTAGATGAATCTCGATAAATTATAATGAAAAAAACATAACTTTTTTAAAAAAAATCTGTCCGCATGTCTGTAGTATCGCGATAGCAGCCACAGTTTTTGAGATAAAGCTTTCAAATTTGGTACACTTGTTCTAAAGGCCAAATAAAATGAAAAATTCGGTGATGAGCAAAATTGGCCAGCTGACGGGACCCAAATTTTTTTGTATTTGACAACAAAAAATATATTCTTGATGAAAGATTATAAATCATGTCTACTATATCAAGCGAATAAAATATATTTTTCCAAGTACTTAAGGGGCCTAGTCGGGAAAAAGCTTCGGATAGCCGTGTCATTCTCTAGAAAGTTTTTTATACATGCGCCGCTAAATAATTTTGCTCTTGACTATACCTTCACTGGACGTTTTATTCACCGACTTCATTGAGGTGCGATTCCCGATAGAGGTAACACTTCCTTGCTCCATTTGTAGTGACAAAGATACTTATTTAGAAAATTCATTTTAACCAAATAGTACGGAATAAAAGTTTGAAACTTGCTGAGCATAATTATGAATATTCATTCTAGAAGACATGTATGAATTTTACCTCGAATTTTACCGATTGATATCATAATTCAGGAGCTAATCACGTTCAAATTTCACTTATATTTACAGTATAAATTTTTCCTACATAAAGTGAAAATTACTTAAAATAGATATACATGTACCCTCTAGTACACTTTCAACTACTGATCCTCCAAATTTGGTGTAATTTGACCAGACCGTATGGAAGAAATAAATTTTGAAAAATTACCTTACAAACATTGGTTCGATTAGCCCTCTTAAATAAAGCTGATGTAAACTGAAATATTTGGTCTCATAAAATATGGTTAGGATAAATTTAACAGTTTGACGTTTGAAAGGTCTAATTTAGTTACAAAAATGTCAATGTCAATAAGAAGAAATTATTAAAATATATGACATGAATTATTATTGACAGTATCGAATGACACTGATAATTAATTATTTAAAAATTTTAATGAAACATTTCAAGGTACGCTATTAAAATTTAATTGAGGTAAGTGAATAATTAAATAGAATGATTTTTTTAGATCAGGATGATGCCGGTATAAGAAAGTTATGTGCTGGCCAAATCAGATATTTTGTTTTGAATTTCCTTAGACTTTCTATACACATAACAGAATAAATGGTTTTGTCAAACCTATATAAAACGTTTTTACATTTACTAAACAATGACACTGATGTATGTTAATTTAAATGCATTACTATATCAACAAGTTTCCTCATCTAAAGTCAATATACAATTGGTCAAATAACTTTGTATGTTTTGCTCTGTATATTATATCGAATACTATATTATACCAACATCAGAACATTGCCAAATTCTACAGAATCGGTCCCTCCGATTGGAAGTTATCAATTTCTAATAACCACTGAGTTCTAATGGCAATTATGCCGTTAAGTGGTTAGCGAATTGAAATGATGGTGACCAAGGCTAATGAAATTTCAGTTATTTAATAAATCAAATCATACAACCTGAAACGGAAGTGGGGAGTGGCGGTAAAGAGAAACTGTATTTATTCACATATTAGGTTAAAAGCCTTAAATTAAACTGGAGAATATATATGTATTTTCCAGGAGTAGATAACTTTAAAACTGAATATACCTGAAACTATAATTACAAAATGCATTGATTCAATCAAAATGTTTACACATCGCATGCATAGTTTTAATTAGCTGAAGCTTATTTTTAATGAAAATAAATATCGGAATAATTTGATTATCCAAAAATAAACTAAAATCAATTTAGCTCCAGTTTTTCACTCGTAAGTTAACTACTAGTTAGAGGTTAACCTGCACTATATTATTGTTACGCCACTGGACTGTGCAGACTGGTTAGATTAGGCTGGAATTGTACACGAACGGCCGGGAATATTCTGGAGTGCTCTAGACCAGGAGAATGGATGTATAAATAAGACGCATGGTGGGCCGAGTTTAGTCTGAAGTCGAACGTGAACGAGTAAAGAAGAAATACGAAAGAGACTTATAAGTGTTCAAGTGTAATTATAGTTAAGACAGTAATTAATCTATTGTTGTTAATTGTTAATTAGTAAATAAAGTAGTGAGTAAGTGTTACCTGGACTTTCAATCAACGAATCTACGAGTATAGGTGTTTGTGTGGATAGCAAACACGTAACAATTTGGTGTCGGAAGTGGATTGGAAGAGAAATTTCTGGAATATTCGAAAAGATTCTACAGTGTTTTTCTCAGGAATTAGGGGTGACACGAAGAATTAAACTACTGGACAGTGTTTGAAGGACTATTTCTGGACTGAATAGTGACTGAAGTGGATTTTCGAGAAGTTTCTGGAACATTCGATTTAGAAATAGTTGCAAATACGCGAGTGCCGCTAGTAATAACGTGTTGTAGACTGAGAAAAAGGACTACTAGTGCAATTTCGGGAAAATTCTAGAACGTTCTATTTGGAAACTACAGGAGATACGTGAATTGTGTCGACGGAAACGTGTTGTAGACCTAAAAACAAGACTATAAGTGACTTTTAGTGACAATTCTAGAACATTCGATTTGGAAACCACAGAAGATACGTAAACTGTGTTAACGGGAACGTGTTATAGACTCAAAAGAAGACTTATTAGTGATATTTCGTGAAAGTTCTCGAACATTCCATTGCACAATTAGTGGAGATAAGTGAATTTTGTCAACACAAAGGAAGTATAGACTCTAAATAAGACTTTCTAGTGCTGTTTCGAGATTTTTCTGGAACATTCCATTATTAAAATAGACGTGATATCAAAATTTTACGGACTTTATAGTGTAATAAACCTTATTCTGAAATTGATTTACGTGTCGTGAGTTAATGCCAACAACAAGAAGTATGGCGGAGAAGCAAACACAGGACATGCTTGCAGCATTGTTACAACGGATGGACGAACAGAGAAAAATTATGGAAGATCAAGAAAGAAAGCGACAGGAAGAAAAAGAAGATCAAGAGAGAAAACGTCAGGAAGAAAAAGAAGACTTGACAAAAATGATCGAAAGCCTGGAAATAAGACGCCAAGAAGAAAAAGAAGAACAAGAGAGAAGACGACAAGAAGAAAAAGAAGAACAAGAGAGAATACGACAAGAAGAGAAAGACGAACAATGGAAAATTATGGAAGATCAAGAGAGAAGACGCCTGGAAGAAAAAGAAGAACAGAAAAAGGAACGCCAGGAAGAATTAAGACAAATTGTGGAGGGACAGCATCAAGTCATGCTCTTGGTAACTGAACAATTGAAAGAAGATGTACGGGCTGAAGTTAATGAAGTTAAAGGAGAGGTCAGTGAAGTTAAGGAAAAAGTCGGTCAAGTTGAGGGAAAAGTCAGTATTGTTGAAGGAGAAGTAGCCCGGCTCAAGCAACAATTAAGGGAGAGGAATGGCCAACTGGTACTGTCGTCTGGTGCTAGGTTACAACCACCTTCCTTCGACGGTCAAAGTTCATGGTCAATTTATAAGAGACAATTTGAGGCAGCTGCACGTTCAAATAACTGGAACGATGAAGAAAAAGCAACAGCATTGGTATTAGCACTAAGGGGCCAAGCATTGGATCTGCTCCAAACAATTCCTGCTGCACAGCAACAAAACTTTAGCATTTTGGAGGCAGCGTTAGAACTAAGATATGGTGACCAACATCTCGCCCAAGTATATCAGGCTCAGCTCAAATCACGCAGACAACGAGGTGGAGAAAGCCTCCAGGAGTTCGAGGCTGCGGTAGAAAGATTAGCCCATCTAGCCTATCCTGATGCACCAATGGAATTTCAACAACAGTTAGCAGTTGGTACATTTATTGATGGAGTAAGGGACCAGGAAGTCAGGCGAATTCTTAAGTTGGCATAAGCTTAGTAGTGAAGCTTTAGTACATGCACTGGAGATTGAGGCTGCCTATAAGGATACCACACAATCAAATCAGAGAGTACGAGCTGTAAGTGTGGAGGAAGACAAGCCAGACAACACAACACAAAATCTGATATCTGATCTACACAAAATGATGACCCAATTACTGACAGAATCGAACTTCCAGAAGACACAAGACCAACAACAAAGTAGTGGGAGGCCGAATGGAGGCATCCGTTGTTATATGTGTGGCAAATTGGGCCATATTAAGAGGAACTGTCATGAGCTCAACATTCAAGATCCGAGACATACCCAACAGCAAAGTAGTGTGAGACAGAGTGGAGGACGCATGCGCTGTTATAAGTGTGGCAGAGTGGGCCATATTCAGAGTAACTGTCGTCAACGCATCCCTGAGAGGGTTGCAGTAGTGGAGAAGCCACAGGAAAACTGGCGAGCTGGTACTTCGCGGAATATAGCAGATGGCCTTCCCAAAAGATCGTGTCAGAAAGACTGCAATCCTTGCCACCGTAAGGAAGAACAACAAAATGTACAAATAATGAAGACCGTTAAGATTGATGTTCCGGATTATTGGACAAAAGAGTCGTTAAGGGAAGCGCAGTTAAACGATAACGAGACTGGTCCTATTCTGAAATAGAAAGAAAGAGGGACCCGACCCGACTGGAAGGACATTTCAAATAAATCAGTGGGGCTGAAGGCTTTATGGGCACAATGGGATTCCCTTATAGTAGAGGATGGGCTGCTGAAGAGAGCGTGGGAAAGTCCAGATGGGAGGAAAGTTACTTTGAAATTGTTAATCCCCAGGTGTCACGTAGCAGATGCACTTCAGCAAGTGCATAATGAAACGTCTGGCGGACATTTTGGCGTCAACAAAACCCTGACAAAAGTAAGACAACGTTTCTACTGGGTAAACAGTCGTCAAGATGTGGAGGCTTGGTGCCGCCAATGTGAGGTTTGCGCGGCAAGAATGAGGCCACAAATAAGAAATAAGCAATATAACACCAGGGCTCCTTCTGGGCGAATTGTAATAACAAGTGACCGTATGAAGGCTCGTTATGATCTTAAGGCTAATTCAGGAGGGTACCAGGTGGGAGAGTTGGTTTGGCTATATAACCCACAACGAAAGAAAGGCAGGTCCCCGAAACTTCACCACCCTTGGGAAGGACCTTACACTGTCGTCACCAGATTAAACGACGTTGTATATAGAATTCAGCAAAGCCCAAAATCCAAGATGAAGGTGGTGCATATAGAGAGACTAGCTAAGTATGCAGGGAACAATGAATTGCCTGATCGGGACGTTCAGGCTTAAGGAGGGGGCAGTGTTACGCCACTGGACTGTGCAGACTGGTTAGATTAGGCTGGAATTGTACACGAACGGCCGGGAATATTCTGGAGTGCTCTAGACCAGGAGAATGGATGTATAAATAAGACGCACGGTGGGCCGAGTTTAGTCTGAAGTCGAACGTGAACGAGTAAAGAAGAAATACGAAAGAGACTTACAAGTGTTCAAGTGTAATTATAGTTAAGACAGTAATTAATCTATTGTTGTTAATTGTTAATTAGTAAATAAAGTAGTGAGTAAGTGTTACCTGGACTTTCAATCAACGAATCTACGAGTATAGGTGTTTGTGTGGATAGCAAACACGTAACATTATTATTAACATCTATAAAATGGTAATATAAACCATTCTAACCAGAAATTACAATATTTGTTACTATCACCACTTAAAGAAATAAACGAAAAATTTAAGAAAACCAAATTCTAGAAGTGCGAGTTTAATTAATCCAAGATTTAAAAAACTGGTAATTAAACGGGGAAATTGTTAACTTTGTAATGAAAACTGTACCAAGCGTCGTTAATTTCAATGTTAATAATAATTATTTCCCCTCATCATAAATCTAATCAATAGGAAACATGAAATTTGTACCACGTGACTTGTTTAAATAAGTGATTATTTTGCAAAAATAATCGGTTATTTTTCACCTAGCTGTTCATATATTTTTGACATGTAAAGTAGGCTTTGGCCTGTCGTTACCTTGCGATTCTCACCATCTTAACAATTCTGATAGTTTGAATTGTCAGTGTCATTTATACTTACCTACACCGTCAAGTGGAAGTAAATAAAGAAAGTACTCGATTCGGAAATGTTTCATTTTCCGAAATTGACAAAGAAATCCTAAGAAGCGTTCCTATTAACACAACAAAAACGCACAAATCGGTATGGGGCCAATTTACTGATTTTTGTAATGAAACAGGATACCAATTTGAAGCCACTACAACCATAGATTATATTTCGTTGGTACGTAAAGACTGATCTTTCAACATGAGACGGAGAGATGGTAAAGATTATACGGAAAATGTGATAAAAACTATGTAGAACATAACTGCAAAAATGCTTCAGGGAATATATTTTTTTAAAATACAACGTCATTTTCGATCCATTTAAAAGGATATTCAATTTAAGTGCGCTAGGGATGCTCATAATGCTAAAAGAAGATATTTACAGAAAAATATCACGAAAAGAAAAGTCTCTTCAGTTGAGTAAGATTCAGAAGATCATAAAAAATGATAATGCTTTGGAATGAAAACACTCCTGAGGTACTGCAAAAAAAATCTTTTCCAAATTATTGCAGTTGAGCTCGCTTGGAGAGGCGGAGAAGCCGCAAATTGCGTAACAAATCATTTTAAAGGAGAAATTGATAACAGAGAACAGACAACAGGTAAAACACGGCTCACTTTCTATTTGCGACTGTTTAATTAAGTCTTTTTTGCCATTTTAAGCCGATTAGAATACAACCCTGTGATCAGTAGGACTACACAAGGAGGTGATAAGAAATGCGCCGACATTAAATGGTTAACGTCTAATGAAATTAATGCCTATCTATATCCTGTAAGGCTATATAAACAACTATTATCCAAGAGGGGTTCCAATATTACAACAAATCGTTCATTTCTGACATGCAATAGGTACTGGGATAAATACGAAAATTCCTATTGGTACAAAAATTCACCGATTGGAAGAAATGGACTATCCAAATGGACAAAGGAAACAGCCGTAAAAATCGGTTTAGATACAATAACTGTAAACATAACTAATCATTCCAATCGAGCCACAGCTGTCAGTAACTTAATAAATATAGTTTAAAAAAACTAAAAAACACGCTTTTAAAGCACATCAAACTAAAAAGTGAAAAATAATTATTAATATAAACTGAAAACAATAATGAACGAAAAATACTAGTATTATTGTGAAAAAAGCGTGGGTTGCTCGATATACGAAAAATATGGCACAAAGCGCCCCACGCTTTTTTTCACAATAATACTAGAATTGATGCTGATATTATAACATATTACGATCCAACTGATATTTCTGAAAAAAAAAATATTTTTTTATTTCAGCCATGGGATTTGAACTCACGCCCGAGGAGTCCGTCGTTTCGCGTCGACTAAGACTTGTCCGCTCGGCCAACGACCGAACTGAGAATCACGGAATATACTTACAATATTAAGCATCTTGCTCTCACGCAGAGGATACGTGAGGAAAGGACTGGCGATCCTGATCAGGATAATGATATAAACTTATCAAATTATTGTATTGTTACCGGTTCTTCGTAAGTGTACAAAGTTTCAATTAAATCTGTCCGTTTAAAGTGGGTCAAAATCGAGTCCAAAGAGTCGGTTACAAACAAACAAACAAACAAACATACAGGTGAAGCTAATAAAAGCGTGTTAATAAAAAATGGAACACAGGATCAAGAGCTTATCAAATTAACCGGTCATGGAAGTGCAAGCAAATTCCATAAAACCGTATTTGCAAGTAGATGCCCACATCATGTAAACGTGACAAATAAATTAAGATGTAATCCAAATAAAATACAAAATGAACCAAGCACTTCTAATGCAACATCAGAGCATACTATTATTCAAAACATTAATGAAGAAAAACACGCTCAAATTGTATATCAAAAATTTAATTTTTTTTTCAATTGTACTAACGCAACGTCTATTTATAAAAAAAACGATTTATCAATGTAATTTGTACTTTATAATTGTTATGAAATAAATAAAAATGAATAAAATAAAAACTGTGCATTTCATTGTCTATAACGATATCTATTCTGGAAATAATCTTTACATATATCCCTCGTGCAACAATTTTAATCACTTAAACTGTGTACGTCATACAATTTTTAAAATTTTGCTTCTGAGCAAATACTTTCGTGTATAATAATTTTAGATAAAATAAATTTTTCAAATTATTATACACTGAAGTCATTTGCTAAGCAACATTTTTAAAATTATGTAGTTCTAGTTGATTGATTGACTACTTACATAGAAACCGAAAAAGTTACGTAAGTTATTTAGTCTTCACAATATTATTGTAAATTTTCTATGAAATAGTTAAATACTAAACGCATCTGGTTAACAGTCTTAAAATGTTAAATCGATTATTTAAATTTCATAAATTTGGTAATTTGAAAACTTCTGAATTAAACTTCCTCCTGTTATGTTACAAGAAATTATTTTATTTGTTTCTAGATTCTAACGTATTCTTGCCGGCCAGGACTTACGTCCAGATTTGTTTCTCTCTGTTTACATTTGCAGAGCGCTTGTATTGCCAAAGTTTCAAACAATGGTAAAAGTGGCAGTTCAAATAATTACTTCTATTTACTGTTGTTTTTATCTTTAGTTATGTTTTATATCTAGAGGTCGGATATCGGCGAGTCATTCCAGGGTCGTCTTCAGGAACCTTGACTAGAAATGGAAATTTGTCATGCGAATTTGTTTACATTGCATAAATTTTTATATAACCATATAGCTTCTATGCATTTTCAATAATCATGTAATTTCAAACACTTTTTATGTATCTAAAAGAATTCATTGGATTATAAATCAAATTTCGTTTAATAATATAAAACTGTTTGCTAATTATGTAATTGCATAGACATTTGATTACCTTCTAAGAAATCTAACCACCTAATGCACATTGTAAATTAGCATTGGCATTATTGTCGCAGCCAGAATGCTACTGTCGAGATAGAATGTTCATTTTCAAAATATAAATGGATTTTTACGGAGATGCCACAGTCAGCTAGACTTTTCTATCTGGCCACAGATGACTTCTAATGCGTCGTATAAAGATGTCAGTGTATGTCCTAGTTCTTTGTCGCAATCTGTATAGTTTTTTATATTGATTTCAGTCTTGATGTTCTGTGCACTCGGACCGGCTTATTTTTCGAACAGTGAAATTAAATAAATATCGTTTGCCATTTAAAATATCGATGAATATTAGGCATGACCCCAACAGATATCGGAACCTACATCTGAATATAGAGATTCTGCAAACCTCAAATTGTTCCTTTTAGCTTTAAATTGTCTCACTTTTCATCATTTATCAGCCTGCCCTACACAGGATCGTGATTAGTCATTAAATACAAATCATTTCACGGCCCACTATGTTAGTTAGTTGCATCCCTCCGAACGCTATCGGTGAATTCCTATAAGTGATAATCACCAACCCATATAAAACAGACTATGTGACTGACAATGAGTAACATATACCAAGAATTTACGTATTAGAATACAACAAACTGGAAGTAAACTTAGAAATGGTACAAACGGTACAATGGTGCAGTACAAAACAAGTTACATATATGTGGTATATTTCTATGCAGGGTGATTCATTATGTAGAAAAAACTTTAGTTGGTGATTTCTGATAAGATAACATTTGATGAAAAAAAATTCAAATAGGCAAGCGCCTGAAAATTCCGAAACAGGAAAACAAATTTCATATTCATCATAATAAGGAATTAAGGTCCGAGTTTTGTAACTATTTTACCAAGAAATTACAGATAACATACACTGAGTAGTGTTTTCTTAAGAACTGTAATAACACAGGCCTACAAAAAAAATGTTCTGTCCTAGAGATCAGACCTAACTTTTCCCATGTCTTTTGACGTGCCGAAACCGAATTTGGTAAAAAAAATTTTTTTGACACGTTAATTTTTTTCTACGATCCCCTATAACCCTTTATAATCCCCACATTTTTTGAAAAAATTTCTATAAGAAATTTGATACTTTGTTGACAGCTGTCATTATGTCAAAATTCATTTTTGACTTCTGATTCGTGATCAGTGACCCAAAAAACCCCTATACACATTTTTTCAAAAAATGTCCCCCTTGGGGGATTATAGAGGGTTTAGGGGGCCGTAGAGAAAAGCGGACGCATCAAAAAAATTTTTTTGCCAAATTCGGTTCCAGCGTGTCAAAATCCATGGGAAAAGTCGAGTCTAATCTCTAGGACAGAACTTTTTTTTGTACGCCTGTGTAATCATTCTCTTTATATCTTCTTCATTTTAAAATTCTTGAAAAAAGATTATGAAAACAAATTACCTTAAATATACAGGATGTTTCAGAAATAAGTGCATAAATTCAAATTTAGATTCCTTAAAGAGTTTCAAGGTCGGTTATTAATATATATTTTCTTGATGGACCATCCCTAAAGAGATTATAGTCCATAATGTCCTCCAATGTACAGGTTGATTTTGTGAGAATCCCCCCTCCTAATTTGGTAATTGTTATTATTACGAAAAAATGGCAAATACAAAAGATACAAGACTTTTTATGTAGATTTTGAAAATCATAAAAAACAATGGTAACTCACAAAATGGCCACAGTTATTATTTTTTTAAAATTGGACACCCTGTACATTTTTACATTTTTGAATAGAACGCTTTCTCGCGAACACAATGATATAAAGGTTGACGGGCTATCCCTAATATTAAGCGAGGTATGAGGGAATCTTTGTGTGAGTCCCACCTCTCTTAACTTTGTTATTACTGACTATTCAAAAATTGTACATAAAAAAGTTACGTGCTGTTTTACTATAAGAATACTTTGAAAATCGTATTACCAAGACAATTGAAGGTATTTTTAATAACTTTTTTTTTTGTGAACTATTTTTGAATAGTCAGAAATAACAAAGATAACACGGGTGGGACTCGCACAAATTTTTCCTCGTATCTCCCTTAGTATTAAAGATAGACCCATCAACGCTCTCTCACGAATACCATTGTATTCGTGAGAGAGCGTTCTACTCAAATATGTAAAAATATATAGAGCGTTCAATTGAAAAAAAAAAATTAATAACTGTAGCCATTTTGTGTGAGCTTCCATTTGTTTTCTGATATGATTTTCAAAATCTACATAATAATTCTTATAACTTTTGTATTTACAATTTTTTTCGAACTTACTAATAAAAATAACAAAATTAAGGTGGGTGGGAATTCTCAGAAAATCACCCTGTACATCTCTCATATCTCATCTCTTCATATATGGTGATAACTTGAAAATGTACCATAATTAAAACTTACTAATGTTTTGTTATGCCACCTGACCATTATTGAATTACTTTTAATGATAGCAGCCTACTATAAATTAAATCGCATATTCATATAAACTTAAACTTACCGCAAAGCTTTAATTTTGGTGATGGCGAATTTTTTCTCGAAAACGATATTTTTTGCGAAGATACAAAAAAAATTTCTAAATACATCAAACTATTCAATGAATAATATTTTTAATTTTTAAAAAATCAAAAACAAAAAGTTCTGAATACAAATTTTAAGGGGGTTGTCAATTTCTATCCCTAGCAGCGAATTGGGATGGATGCAAATTAGTCAATTGAAACGTAGTTAATACATACAAACTTCACTCCAAAAATTATTTGAAATTTCTAGCTATATTTACTAGAAAATAGAAGTTCTACCCTTAATTTTATATGAAAGATACACCTAAAAATTTTTTTAGTAATCTATTCGAATTTATCTATATATTCACATTAAATAATCGGCATCGTAAATTTTTGATTTTATTAGTAATTTGACCAGTGATGAATTTAAATTTACGTTTTACTATAAAATTGTAATATGTATAAATGAATTATCTCCATATTTTTGTCATTATTAAACTTCCTAGTTGAATGATAAGAACAATTTCTACATTCAACTTCCTGCTCGAATGACAAGAACAATTTCTACATTAAAATTCCCTTTGTAAATAAAAATAAATCATTAGTCAAATTACTGACAAAATCAAAAATTTACAATTCCAAATATTTAACATATTTAAATATTTAACATATTTAAATATTTAACATATTTAAATACTTATCATATTTAAATATTTAACATTTACAGATATGTAAATACCGAAAACGCTGGATTTTATTTAAAATTGCAAAGAGCATCTTTGTGCGCATCTTTACGCACTAATTTCCATCCTCCAGATTACACCCTGAATATTGTAATTTCATAATAAAAAAATTACGAAACGTTATCAATAAATAAGCATCAATCAGTGTTCATCATGGGGAGCTATATATCTCCCTCAAACTGATATTCGGACACATGTTTATAAGATTTTTATTCCTCAAATATCATTAGGAGTGACAAAGGTAAATTTTTCTCTGGCGCAATAAATCGCCCTTTATAACGACCACAATGGTAATTTTACACTTTTTTTTTCGTTAAAGAGATATTTTTACGTTAAGAGTGGGCATTCTTGAGCATTTTTAATAGAGTTAAATATACGACAAAATATGCGATTGTCTGTATGACCTTTCTTTGAATAAATTAGCCTGTTCTTTGGAAAACTAAAAGTATTACCATAACGACAAATAGCAAATGCAGATTTTTAACGTACCTGTTTAAAAAAAACCGGAATTAATTGGACCCTGGCCAATTTTGCATATTTTTATCATTTTTGTCATTTTTTTAAAAATTAAAAAAGAAGTAAAAATAAAAACATTACAGGCCTGCCTTTATTATTTGTCTTTATGGCGGTATTTTCATTTTTCCAAAAAACATAATTTACCCTAAAACAGGGGCGCACGCACCGTAGCAATTAAATTTTTTTTTGGCGTTTATATGCCTTTTACAGTATTAATAATGCCTGAGACACAGCAAGTGTACACACTATTAAAAATATTTTTTTAGTCACAAAGATATCCAGCAAAATCTATAACCCAAATATTTGGAATTAAAATTTTCAGATTGAACACAAAATATAATAGGGTCAATGGGGCTAACTGTGATTTTGGGGTGAGTGTGACATCCGCAGATAAAATTCAAATTTATTGACAAACCAGAATTCTGCTGTCCCTAGCACTTGCCATGGTAGGTAATGAATGACATTGGAATTGAAATATCAAAAAAAAAAAAAAATAGTAAACAGCAAAAAGGTTATAATAAAATTTTTCCATATGATGTTTTTATTCGCTTTTACAATAAGCTCGCGTTGCCTCAAAATTTCAGTAATTCATTTGTTATTTGGATGGTATCTCTCCACTGTCCTTATATAAGAGGCATGCTAATAGAACAGTATTTAGCTTGCTGAAAAAAATAATTTTTTGGCTACCACTTATCACAGTCACCCCTTATAAATAAACATTAAAGGGTTACTGTGATAGCAACGAGAATAATGACATAGTGATTCAGCTGTGAAAGAATAACAGTATCGTCAGGAGATTGTGGCCTTGCACCAGAAGATCCCAGAATGGAACCAACAAAAGTATTATCTGCAAAAAATGAAGATTTAAAGAATGGGACTTTTGCATTGGTTGTTTTAAAAGGGGCAAAATAAATCAACCAATCTTTGGTTGGTATTATCCAATCATAAGCTGATTCAAATAATGAATTAGTTATGAGCCGACAAAGCGAAAATAATAATAAAGCCGTCTTGCAACAACAAATATAAGTCTCATATCTACCTACCTACCACTCAAATTGTTAGAAGCCCAACTTTCAACATTTTACTGGCCTCGTAGACGTTTTTGAACCACTGTAGCTACTATCTATGCATTATTTTCTTTAAATTGTAGGGTTCCCTTTTAATGTCAAATATTAAAATAAAGTTGTAACTGTGACACCAGGTAGCGAAAAAAAAACAGTATAAAAAACGTACAAAAAACAATCATTTTAGAGATAAAATAGCATAAAATGTGGAAACAGAACATGCCTAAGATTATTCAATTAAAATTTTATTTTGGTTCTTAGAATAGTATACACGTGATCTAAGGACAAACACGTACTTTTGATTTTCCTATTACAGTTACCCCATTGACCCTATATAATCTGTGAGATTGACTGCACATTTAGAGGCAACGAACACACACCCGTTTTTCGAGTATACTGGGGTTAATTTACTACTCCGAAAAAAATCGCTAACACACGACCCGATATCGAACTAAGGATACTTGGCCAGGAGTCATGTGGGCTTCCCTTTCGACCAAACAGGCATGCAAAAAATGAACGATAACTTAAAACGGTTATACAGGGTTATTCACGGAAAGCGGGTATTAGACGTTTCTAGGGATCTGTCGAGTTTAAATATCTGAAAATTCGTATAAAGAGGTTTTTGGGTATGGCGAATTTAACGAAAATATTTTCAACTTTGTGTCACTTCCGCTTATACCGGAAATATCACCAAACTTTGTTATTTTAAATGGAACACCCTGTATATTATTGCATATTTGGATTCCTCATAAAAATTTAGCTAAGGTTTGTGTACCATAATGCACCCTTAAACCTACTATTTTCCGAGATAATTAATATTTTTGAAAAATTTTGCCGGTTTCTATGCTTCGGAAAAAATCGATATCTTCCATCATGTTGCAGATTAAGAAATTTTCTTTTCAAACTCATACAAATTCCCTATGGTCTAACTAAAAGTGTCCTTACGTTTTCACAATTTTATACAGGGTGTTTTATTTTCACAGTCGAACATTATTTTAGTTCAAACGTCAAAAAGTCATTTTTTTTTAAATGGAACCCCCTGCATATTTTTACAGAATTTAATAGAATATTGAATTCTGCATCGACTGATATTACCATTCCCTATACCTATCTCTCTTGGTTTTCTCACCATAGACGAATATTTGTAAAATGTACGTACGTCAGCACTGTTTCAGAATGTCATCTAGTAGGCTGCATTTGTAAAAATGTCAACACCATGTTATTGTTGTGTGCGTAGCGTCACTTACGCGAATTATTAGTGGAAAATAATGGCAAACGTTTATACAAATGCTGTAATATTAGATTTGTTTTCTATTTATGGAAATAATAAGGAAATAATTAGTAGAACGTGCAGAGAAATCAACGAGAAATACCCACAATTACCACCAATGACAAACAATAAATTCCGAAGAATCAGGTTAAATTTTTAAAATTTGGCAAAGTTAATGCCGTAAAGACAATACCGAAGCCAGTTACAGATAACGAAGTAAATGAGATTAATGTTCTGGTTTACTTTTATGCAAATCCGCATGGATCAATTCCTGGTGCTAGTTGGGATTTAGGAATTTCATATTCGTCTATTCAACGAATTCTGAAGAAGCATATAATGCATAACTTTCTGTACCAAAAAGTACAATCATTGAAACCCGAAGATTTTCGAAAAAGAACTGATTTCTATGAACAGATTATCGTACGTCTTCAAGAAAATCCTTATTTTTTTAAAAGAATTATTTGGACTGATGAAGCTAAATATTTCAAAGAAGGAATTTTTAATAGACGAAATTTACACAACTGGGCATAACAAAATCCTCATGTGGTACGGGAATCGAATTTCTAGACCAAATTTAGTTTTAACATTTTCTGCTTATTAGTAGATAATACTTTTAAGTATCATATCTACGAGGAAAATTTAAATAGTAACAAATATATGGAAATCTTGAGAACAGTAGTTGAAACGTTTATTGATAGTTTGCCCCTTAAATATACATAATTCTATGTATTATCAAATGGATGGTTGCGGCCCACATAATACACGGGAAGTGTATGACGAATTACTAGCATTGTTCGAAGATAGGTGGTTTGGATACCGAGGACCTTGGAGATGGCCAGCAAGGTCCCCTGATTTGACCCCTTTAGACTTTTACCTTTGGGGTACAATCAAAAATATTGTTTATGCCACCCCGGCTACTTCCAAAGAAGATCTAAAGACTAGAGTACAGGCTGCATTTCAGCAATTAGATTCCCACGAAATTCGCCGAGCCACGGTAAGTGCCGTAAATCGCAGAATATTGGCATTTGAACAGTTGCTGCATTAAATATTTATTCAATGTATTCGTTAATTTTGTAAATTTTTTGTTGCAAAGTATTTTTTATAAATCTAATAATAAAATGATCTTTTGTTTTGATGTTTATTGATTTTGTTTTCTTGATAACTAACAAATAATTATCAACTATCCACATGATTATACTCCTTTATGATAAGGAAGGAAGCAAGTTATAACTTGTGTTGCTCAGTAACAAACAGTGCTTTGGATGTACATTTTACAAATATTCGTCTATGGTGCGAAAACCAAGAAAGATAGGTATAGGGAATGGTAATATCAGTCGATGCAGAAATCAATAGTCTATTAGATTCTGTAAAAATATGCAGGGGGTTCCATTTAAAAAAAATTGCTTCTTGACGTTTGAACTAAGATAATGTTCGACTGTGAAAATAAAACACCCTGTATAAAATTGTGAAAACATAAGGACACTTTTAGTTAGACCGTAGGGAACTTGTATGAGTTTGAAAAGAAATTTTCTTAATCTGCAACATGATAGAAGATATCGATTTTTTTCCGAAGGATAGAAACCGTTAAAATTTTTCAAAAATATTAATTATCTCGGAAAATTGTAGGTTTAAGGGTGCATTATGGTACACAAACCCAAGCTGAAATCTTATGAGGAATCCAAATATGCAATAATATACAGGGTGTTCCATTTAAAATAACAAAGTTTGGTGATATTTCCGGTATAAGCGGAAGTGACACAAAGTTGAAAATATTTTCGTTAAATTTGCCATACCCGAAAACCTCTTTATACGAATTTTTAGATTTTTAAAGTCGACAGATCCCAAGAAACGTCTAATACCCGCTTTCCGTGAATAACCCTGTATATAAATAGTATATTAATCACTTAGCTAATTATTGATTCTAAATACGGTGCGTTTCGAGGACATTAGATACCCTGTATAATTAAAAAAATATTCCAACATAATATTAAATTATCTACTAACTATTTAACGATTTTTGTCCCTGTTGATATGAATATGTGCGTTGTCTTAAAATGTGTTACCCTTCCCGCACACCTTGGGATACATGGAGTTGATTAATATGTGGTGTTTAATGTTTAATATTAAACACGGACACTGAAACTTAGTTCCTAACATATTTATCTAGTTAGTTTGTTAGGCAAGCTCAAGTAAAAACAAAAACGGCATACACCAAACTAACCCAAAGAGAAGTTGCCTCGTCTCTATCAGCTGTTCTCTTCCCCACGATTTCCGTCTTATCCACCATCAAAGAACTCCTCGGGAGCGGCTTGGGAGGTCTGCTGGTAAGCGGCGGCGGGGACTGTGGGTGCTTGGCGACATTTACATGAAAACCAGACGACACAAGCGGCGGCACAACACTATAACTTGATATTAATTCAGCACATGCGGAATTTCTAAATTGTTCCGTGAAATTTTGACCACAAATGTTACCGAGAATAGGCGACATTGCGGCGGGCGAAGAGACATCATGCTGCTCTAACGGGGAGTTGGACAGGGTTTGGGAAGCTGCAAAAGTTTTATATAAATAGGATATAAAAATAGTTATCCATAAAAGACTATCGTGGCTGTGTCTTATTTACAAAGTTTAAACTCGAAATATTTTCGTTATTATACTTGACTAACTCGGATATAATCGAAAAAACATTTCATTTTCATTTTGGCTTTGTATGTAAATCATGGCTATTTGGTGTGATGGTATTTAAATTTAAATAATTATACCAATTAGTGTAATTATGGTTAATAATACAGGATACGCCAATTAAGTCAAATTGGCAATTTTTTTAGTCACATTTCGACTATACCAACTTTTGACTTACACAGTTCATCTGAGAGACCATGAATACTCAACAAGTGAACATATACGGGATCTTTAGAAATTTGCGCACACGAACTGTGGGATGATGTTATGTAACAAAAAGGAAACAAAATGTCTGATTTTTCGATAAGACCGATACTATTCGAAAGCGGTCTTCGCCATCAATTTTAATGTTTTAATCTCAAATTCAACACTGGATCTTCCAGTGTTGACTCCTGCCAAGATGGCCGCATACGTTTTAAATGTTTAACCAAATGATTAAAATTAATCTATGACAAATATCGGAAAACTAAAGACAATTCAAAACAATTTATTGTATTGTATTTCAATCAATTAAAATTGAGAGAGAATGGCCGGTAATTATTCGAATCGAGAATATTATGACATACTGATGGTACTCGGGGCTTCTAATAATCACTTCTGGGGTTGTTAAATCAAGGGGGTGTTTAACCCTAAATAAAATTCAAACGTTAACCACACTTGGTTTATTTATCTTAATTACACGTTTAGCTATCGCTAGGTTCTTAGCTATTGACATACTACTACTGACTGCTAGGGACGTTCCAATACTTCCGATGTGATACCGGTATCGATACTTTTCAACAGATACAAAGTACTTTTGTACTCTATAGTTTTCTTTCAATATAAAACTGGTATCGATACTTTTGCACTGGTATCGGTATCAATGAATTATAAGAAAGAATATCATCTATTTGCAATGTTTCACCTTCTGCCATCTGTTAGATACTAGCATAACTTACAAAACATATTGAAATCGCGTCTCGTAGAAGTAGATTAATTGCTTGCCTGTTTTAAAATAATTTTCGGGGAATAACAAAAGAGTTCCAGAAGTTTCAAAATATTCTAATGATGATAGGAGGCAGGCATGTTCTCCGTCGTTTTTCGTTTTGTTACAACTATTATATGTAAACATATGACATATGAATATGTATATTTGCCTGTCTATGCGCATTATCAGCACATATTTATTATTGTAATTTGTAAAATGGCCCCGCCTAAAAGTAAGGTATGAAAATTCTTCACAAAAGTAAGTGTTATGTTTTATATTTTATGTTTATTAAATGTTTTCACTAAATAAAGTTTTCTAATCAATTTA
This sequence comes from Rhamnusium bicolor, assembly GCA_029963845.1. NCBI lineage: Eukaryota > Metazoa > Arthropoda > Insecta > Coleoptera > Cerambycidae > Rhamnusium > Rhamnusium bicolor. The sequence goes on along the minus strand of JANEYF010002731.1, from coordinate 303,605 downwards.
TTTTTTGACCCAATTGGTTTTATTTTACCTCAAAAGTATCGATGCCCAGGGGTATCGATACTTTTCTTCTGATATGATGCTGGTATTGATATTTTCTTTCCCATACCATTGTCGATACAAATATCGATACTTTTGGGTATCGGAACGTCCCTACTGACTGCCGCTCCGTTCTCGCGCATGCTCTACTTGGGAACCGCCTGACTCGGCTGTCCTCTAGCGAACACGTCATAGCCTTGGCTATTATGAGGAGTCAAAAAGTTGAGCTGTGTGTTTATACGTGTTGCGACTACTAGATGCTACCGTTTTTAAAAGATTAGGAGACCAAATTCTGTTCAACGGGAGTGCTGCGGTGTAATCACTTATAATGCTGGTCGTCGTCGTCTTTATCATGACGTAGTTCTTGATTTGATTAGAAATAATGCGTTTTCATAAAATTAAGAATTGGCCATTTCCGCATGTGGCTACCCTAAAATGTGACCAAGAGCATCCGTTCACCATTATACGGGGTGCCACTATTGCAAGGTAATGATGGTCCACTTTGATGTAGATGTAGATTTCGCGAATGGTACATAGGTCAATACGTACATGATTTGAATTTCCGAGTTTTCATTCTCTGGATGGACGAAAGTTTGTTTACACGCCATGGTATTTTCAACGTACACAACAAGCACCAATGGGATAATGAAAATCCATATTTAACAAAGATTAGAAATCACCAACACTACTTTAGTTTTAATATATGGGGCAGATTGTTAGAGGATCGACAGGTAAGACATTTAAGCGTAATTTCATATTCCTATATTTCAACTTTATTTTGAATACCCTGCGACAAAATCTCCCCGAATCCCTAGATGATGCTCCTCCAAATGTGCGCCAAAATATGCTTGTTTACACATGATGGAGCAGGCTCTCATTTTGCGTTAATTGTACATGACTACCTCGACCATACTTTCCCTGGCCATTGGATTAACAAAGGCGCCACAGTGGACGGAGATTTTTTTTTGAAATGGAAATGTTTTAAATCGTTGTAGTGGTACCCCTAGCATTAGAAACGACCGTTAATACCGGTCCGGGTTCACTACCTGAGCGAGTAAATTACTTATTGTGCGACCGTGCAGCGCGTCACTTCGGCAGCTCGCAACGCTTCAAAAATCGATAGATTTTGTCTGCAGCGTAAAAATTCTCAAAGTGCAGTTTTCTGTGTCATAAAAATGGATTCTGCATCAGAAAGTAAGTACAATTAAAATATCTCAGTATCAGATCAGTTTATTTATATGGTAATTAGTAAATAATTATCGAAGTGGAGTGCATTTTTGTACATGCAACGATTCATAAACTCCACAAAAAAAAGCTATAAGTTACGCGGTTGGTGATAGTTGGTCTTGAAACTTATTGGAATGTGTTCAATGAACATTTTTTCGAAAGTGTATAAAAGATTAGCTGCATCTTTTTGCATCTTTGCGAGATATTGACCAAATTGTGCGCGAATGCACGGATGCATGTACATTCGTGCATCATAAAATGGGCTCCTTTTGAATGCGACGATGAATGTAATTCAGATAGTAATTGAATAAAATTAATTTTCAGTCATTACACATTTTTATTCCATTCCCCAGATCCTAATTTTCCCGAAACAAATGAAACACATGAATTCGCTTCAATTCAATATAAATTTTTGAACTACGTATATATTTTTGACCGTAATTTTTTTGAAATTCTATATGGGATTCTTCATCAGCGACCCAAAAAAACTATACAAAGTTTTGTAAAAATGCAGCGATAATTAACGATTTTTGGAATGTTTTGGGGAGATTTCGTGGCCGCCATTTTGTTTTTTCAAAATTCAACTTCGGATTCTTGATCAGCGACACAAAAAATCCCTGTATGCACAATTTCAGTAAAATAGCTCATTGCTCAATGTCTTTATATTTTGGCCAGCTTTTCGGCGTTTCCGTCACTGTGAGGCGGTCCAATTATTTGGCAGAAACATGTTTAGTAGCAGAATATAATTATTCATCATAATTATATATGTTTTAAAAAAAATTGTTATGTAGTGGTTTTAACCAATTGATTAAACATTTATAGTTGGGACTCAACACTTTTTTCGACCATTTTAAAATTTTTAAACTACGATAACTCGAAAAGTAGCGACCTGATCGAAAATCGTAAATAGATATTTTATTCAGTTTTTGTTGCAGTAGCAGAATATAATTATTCGTCAGAATGAGCAAAATCAATTTTGTTATTTTACAGTTAACAATGAATGCGAAGAAGACGACACAATTCTGGCCATTTAAAGTATAAAGTAAGGATAGAAACGCCCATGCCCCCCCGCCAATTGCGAAGTGTGTGGGTCGTTTTCTTGACCGTATCTATCCTTATTTTATACTTGTAATTGTCGGCATTGTGGTGTCTTCCTCGCACTAATTCCTTAAAGGTAAGATACTAAAAAGAAGATATACTCAATCTGTATATGTGTTAGTAAGAAGACTTTTTAAGTTTGATGTCTGAAAAATAAACAATCAATTTGTAATATTGTGTCGTGTCAATCAAGATTTGGACCGAAACAAAGCCTACTTTAAGGAATTAGTTTTTCATTGACACTTGTTACTTTTATGGAACACTTTGTAAAAAAAAAAAAGATTCTTAATTACCAAAAGCCGCAATTGAGCCAATCACTTAGATAAAAGTTATACAGAATATGGAAAATAATTTAGAATTTTTTTTTAATTATTTACATAATTATATTATTCTCCTTATTTTTCTTTATAATTCGCCCACGTTCCTCGATTAACAAAATGTTCATTGAATGGTTGTTTATCATGAAATTATATTTTTTTAACAGTAGATATACGCTGGAAAAACATAATTTACGTTACGCACGCTTACAACTTTGTCAGGAAACTGCGTCAGCTGCTCTAGAAAAAGGAGAGCAAAAACATAAGGGTAGAACTGTCAAGCGCAACATTAAATTAATTAATTCTGTCGGTAATATTTTATTGATGCTCTCAACCGTCAGTATTTCGTAGGAAGTGGAAAACCTAATTAATTAATATGCAATTATTAATTAATAAAATTTAAATATTAAATTGCGATGTCAAGTCAAGGAAACTAAGTTCAGTATGTTATTATTACTTTGAGTAGTAATATCATAATAGTAACAAAAATTTCTCACAATTATTTGAATTAATACACTGTAACAAATTTTTATTATTGTTTACATATATAGGTTTATCATATACCCATGTTATATATTTAATATTCTTGTTTATTTAAATAATAGGTGAAATATATTAAGCAGTCTTAATTAGCATTATACTGATAGGTAATAAATGTTTTAATTTGACAATTTGGCACTTTGGATAGGTTATCCTGAAATTGCTACCGAGTTTATTTAGTATAACGATTTTCGAGATCGGGGAAGACGATGTTTACTGTACTGAAAATTTACTAAGGGCCACAAAATATAATATTTTTAAATAATACAACAGCATAACCATAGAACTATAACTAATCTACTCACATGATTTGATTAATATCTCGTGTATTGGAAATTATGTACAGGGTTTTCCTCATATTTTTATACCCACCTCCTATGGAGTATATATCAACAGATATGAAAAAAAGGCAAATAAAAAATAGGATTTTTCCTGAACACTCAGAATTTATTATAAAAAGAATTAAATGCGCATCAAAAATCAAAATTCCTTTGTAAACCTGTATTTTTTAAATGGAAGACCCTATATATCAGTGCATTTTAGAAAGAGTACAATTTTCTGATTTTATTAAATTTGTCTTGATACAATTTTGCTCTTTCTAAAATTGCCCTAATACACAGGGTGAATCTGTAGCCTCTTTATAAACTTTGGTAACAGAAAGTAGATGTAATTTCATGAAAAAAATGTCAAAACAATTTTCTTTTGTTCACAAATTATAGAGGTTTTAAAATTTTTAAAGCCTGAAAATGTAATAGCCATAATTTAATAATAAACATTATTTATTATAATGATACAGAACGCAAACTATAAAATTACAAATGTTCAAAATCTAGTCCCCCCCCACCTGAATACATCTCGAAATGATAAACCGAACTTTCTTGCACTTGTAATAAATTCTATTATTTCTAATATGATTTGATACATCTTGAATCCTCTGCATTAATTGATTACGATCAGATAATTTTACTTCATACACAAGTTGCTTCAAGTGACCCCATAAATAAAAATCGCAAGGATTTAGATCGGGGGATCTGGGTGGCCATGGTGTCAGACATTAAACATTTTAAAACCACTATAACTTATGAACAAAAGAAAATCGGACTTATGACATTTCTTTCATGAAATTATATTTTCTTTTCGATACCAAAGTTTGTAATGAGACTAATGAATCACCCTGAATAAGGTGATCCATTTAGAAAAGCGAAATTTTAAACTTTAGGATGTGACTGGGATATTAACGAACAACTAACAGTATCATTAAAAGGGTTTACATGTGCTCTGTAGGGATCAACAACACGCGGCTTCCACTCGCAGTACAACATCAAAATGTCAATTTATCTTCAATACCACAGTGAAGGCAACGCAAATCTAATAAAGCATATTATGCGAAGTAATTTATCAGTCACTTATTTGACTAGCTGACCAAGAAATATTCCAAAGGAATGGAATAATCACGGTTGGTCAAGAAGGTGTCAGTCACCTTAGCGCCAACAGATAAAACACTACTGACACATTCTCTATGGGCAACACTCACATCCGATGGACATTGAAGAAAAAGATGAAGAAATTGTTGATCTCAAATGCAGTGATGAAATTGGTTTGGAAAAGCTGATAGGGGTGTGTGATTTGCTCTGCCGACCTCGCAACAAAGAGATTGACGCATTTCCATAAGATTATATAAATTTCTTATTATACAATAAATATTGTTATAATTCGATCACCATGTTAACTTTAGCCAACAGATGGCGATATTTTTAAAATAGTTCAGTTTTGAAAAATTTAATAGACATAATCTGGCTATACGGTTAGTAAAGCAGAAGTACTATTGAATCTACCAGAATGCAGTCAAGTACACAGAAATAACAATATACATGGAAATACTGATCAACAGCTATCCTAATAAATCAAGAATATTACGTTAGTGGTGATAATAAGACTTTTTATCAAATTACCAGAATATAAAAACAGATAGGGTAGGTACATGCCTTGGTTTCTCCTTAGATCCGACATTAGGATTCTACCTGCCTCAGGTGAATATGACAATTTCATTGAAAATTCTATATTGCATCGAAGGGAGAAAACAAATTCGGCGTCAAACTTTTTAGAGGTGCAACCAAATATAACTTTTATTATAGAATTAATTTTCTTATACAGAATTAGCTGCTTTCCCATTAAACGTAACTTCGATGAAGATGTTACAACAAAGTTATAACCTATTGCAACACGACAAACAGCAACAGGCAATGGCTAGTATTTCAAACCAGAATTCAGCATTATGTATCAGAATTGTTCCTGAATCTAACAATAATAACATACAATTATAGGGTAGTAGATGATCTGCATCTACATAGATCTGATTATCAGATACTAAGCCCGAAATGTTCAAATATTTGATGCCACTGCTCAAGATAAACCTTCAGGATGAAGACAGCAGTGATGGTTGGTGATGGTTGAAAATAATTAACTTTGTACATACTACAATTAACTAATACGTATGTAATACAAACATGTTCTAATTTTAAGTGGCCATATTTAATAACCTTAATTATTTATAGAATTATTTTCAGTTTTAATAATCTCATGTAGAGGAAAACATATTAGTACTCCCTATATTGCTATGTTCTCGTTGCATACGGAAACACGTCGTTTTACATAAACGTGACAATGCACTTTTCCCGTCACTGGTTAAAATTAATATATCTACATATCACCATTTTAAGTCAAGCACATAGTCCTCCTCATCAACAATTCTAACAACCGCATTATTCGACCAAAAATCAATACGGAATACAGTGGCGGAGTAACGGACGAATTATATTATAGTTTTTAAAAATTATAAAGATTTGAGATTGATATACAGTGTGTCCGTAAAGTATGGAATAAATTCATTATTTTTTTAAACCAAGAATATTTAGAAAAAATCCTCGCATACGTCAATTTTTAATTTCAATTACGCACCTTATCGAGTTTTTTGGTTATGACGTCATCACTGATTCCGGTATGACGTCATCGATATTTCTTTAAATGGAACCCTGTATATTTCACCATTTTTGGATTCTGAATCAATAGATGATTTCAAAAATGTATCACACTTACGGTCTTAAATTGATACGTTGAAAGATCCGGCCATTTTGAATATAAGAATTTACTAATTTTCCATGTTTTGTTTGAATAAATAATAGGCACTAGTACTGTACTGTACTTCTTGTTGTAGCTGACAGTACCCTAAACGATGAGAAAAGTGTTGCGGAACCTTGTTTATAGCTTCCTGAGAAATGTTGTTAATTTCTGTTCTAATTCTCTCTTTTAATTCAACAATGTTATCCGGTTTGATTTTATAAACTAAGTTTTTTAGATGGCCCTACAGAAAATAATCTAATGCATTGATGTCCGATGACCTTGGTGGCCATTCGATGGGCCCACGTCTACCAATTCACCTGTTCAGAAATATTTGGTCAAGATACCTTCAAACGTCTGCTGCATAATGGGAAAGCGCACCATCCTGTTGATACAGGCTTTCGTCAACATTTCCAGGATTAATTCTACTGGGGAATAAATTTAATAACGTTGGGATGAGATAGCCCATTAAAAATTTTACAGTTCCATCGAAAAAATAAGGTCCAATGACTCTATTTCTTACAATTCCCGCCCACACATTTACCTTTTGTGGATATTGTGTGTGCTGCTCCCGCATCCATCGAGGATTTTCCCTTTCCCAGTATCTACAATTCTGATGATTTACTTCGCAATTTAATTTTCATCGGAGAAAATAGTATTTTTTATCAAAAAAAGGATCACCATTGCACATATTCATCATTGTTTCACAAAATTGTATCCTCCGATCCAGAATCATATTTAAAATGTTTACCAGCAACAAAACTAAAAAACTTTGTTTTTTCACAGCAAAATTTTTATTTACCTTCACTGTGGCAACCATAAAAACGCTATTGTTCTTTGTAAAAAATTAACTTTTTAACTAATGTCATATTTATTTATTTTTAATCATTGTACTATTAGCAAATAAAATACTGTTAGCAAATAAATTTGTTATTAATTATTAATTTATAGTTTATATATTACTCGACGAATTGTCAAACCAAATACCTCTCAAAGTTTTGATTTTGAATAGGATAAATTTTTTATTTACACAACTTACAAGTTTGACATACAGAAACGCAACGTTTTAATCTTAGTGACAGATGGTGATGCGTATAAGCGTAAAGTAGATGTATCACTGAACAAAATGTGTCCAAATTTATTGCATATAATCTGTTTACTGCACGCTCTCCATCATGTAGTAGAAAAAATTATAAGTAGCTATTCCGATGTCGCCGTCAACGAGTTAATAGCAAATATAAAAAAAAATGTGTAGTCGGGTAAAAATATTCAAGAACTTTATAAACTATGCCCACAAATTCCCGAATCACCGTAGACTGTATTAACGAGATGGGAAATATGGCTGCATGCGACTTTTTATTATGACGGTTCTCACTGCAGATGGAGAGGGTATAATCTATAAACGTCATTATTTGCTTTCCCTTTAACGCCTGCTCGACTTGAAACAACTCTAGCTGTATATGTTGTTATTTAGATTTTCACGGGTGTTAAATGATGTATAGGATTTACGGGTATATTCCCGCGTAGCTGATAGGTCCCTAGAGGGACCGTAGTTGTTTACCCGACGTTTCAGCAGAATCACATCTGCCATCTTACTTCTCGTTACTCAAAATGAAAATTGTCAGGTCAAGTGCACCTTTTATTAGGCCTTCTGCATGTTTTTAAGTATAACTATCTGTGATACAATGGGATATCCGTGATTGGCTTTTTTGTGGCTTATAAAAAATTGTAATTAGTAGTAACTGTTGTATGTATATTTTACCTTGTGTTATGAAATGTCCTTGCTGCTCTGTATAAAATCCACTGTTACGAGAATTCTCCAAATATCTTAAATTTGGATAACTTGAACTAAAAGAAGAACTCACAGCCACATGTGCATTGTAAAAAGGAACGGCACAATACGGTTTAGGATACCAATGTAGGTTCTCCACTAGATTTTGAGGAGGCGCAGAAGGCGAATATTTAGGTGGTAAGGGAGGCGGTTCATTCTCCCTTATTGTATCAAACAGTCTAAAAGGTAAAGCGTCATTTGTGCGTTTTGAGTCTAAGCTGAACCTTCGAGTACGCAGCGGTGATGATGAAGGGGAACTATGCATGGAAGGTAAGGTGGGTGAAGGAAGTCTTCTTTCTATGACTACGTCCCAACCTTTGGGTGTAGTTTGTGGATTCATTTTAACTTCCTCCAAACGTTTTCGACGCACAGGGGGTGTTGGAGCAGGTTTTAAACGCAGCAAAAATGTCACCTCGTCCTCATCCGACGAGGAATGCGAGTCTCTATCTGTTGAGTCTTGCATATTCATCATGTTCTTTTATCACCGTACTTCTTAGAGAGGTTTGGTTTTATACATTATACGAAGGTATGGTTGTATTGTGTCGATTTTATTAACTTGCGGTTTCAAAGTCAAATTCAGCCATCAGATAGAAAAATTTGGTACATTGAAACAATAAATGATTTAATATTACTGATGTCCATGCTTATTCATTACTTATGTCTGGGATCAAGTCGAATGTATAAGAAAATAATTAGTAACACGTTAAACTTTATAACAAGATGAAAAGTACAACATCAAAGGCAAACTTTTTTATCATAGAAAATCAATATATCTATTTTTTTCTTTTTGTAAAACCAGTTATATGTAATTTTTATACAAACTAAATTAAACTGGGCCATTTTTTCAAATGTTGACATTCATACTAATTTTTACCTTCTCATCTATATAAAGTGTTCGTGTCGAGACAAAAAATTGAATTTTAGATTGTGATCACGTTTCGAGACCGGAAAATAGAAAAATTATCCGAACTGACACGCTGTCGTGTGTCTGTCTGTCTGTTGCAGGCCATTGTTCTAATATGATTTTCTCAATCACATCTCAACGTTGAAATCTGGAATTTTATATAAAATACTGGAGGGTTCAAGGATGAAACCTATTGAAGGGAGCCCAAAAAAAATTGCGTCAAATTAAGATGTTTCAAATAAGAATTGTTCAGAATGAGGAATTGTGCCGAATAAAACGCTTGAAAATTTCTCGTCAGATTAACTGATATTAAGAAAAACGGTCTAATATTAATTTTGCATACAATTAAAATAAGTAAAGTCGGTCTCAACAGTTAATCATCATATTTAATTTGATGAGTGAGAAATAAACTATTATCTTCATTTTATTTACTTGTGAAGATTGTCTCGTCTCGTATGTCTCGTAATGACTCGTATGTCTTATGTACCTCGTTTGTCTCAAGGAAGGACAAAGCAATTACCTATTTAATATTGAATGTTTCTTTGATCCCCCTCTATGCATCAAGGACAAATCTGCTCGTTTCAGAGAATATTTATTTGAAAGAGAGCTTTTTTGTTCATAATTGACTGTAAAAAGGGGAAGCGAATAACCCCCTGGCACGCCACTGGTGGATTAAATGAGACAAACACACATCATCTTTATTGTAATTTATACCGTCATAATTCATACCAAATTGTAAGTCAGTATTTGTTGTCGTTTCTGAGATATTAGGAAAGATAGTTTAAAAATAGATTTCAACACCCTGTATCTCAAAAATGAAGCCTCAACGGACCTATACCTATAAGAAGTTTTCTTCTTAGAATGATTTGGTACAGTTTTAGTATTTAAATTCGGACCACCCTGTATAACTATACCATAAAGTAAAACTATCCTATTGAAAAACGCAATTAGTCAACTTAATTGCATTTGGAAGAGTATTAAAAATTAAAACAGTAATCAGTAACCTGCATTGCCTTCAATAATTCAACTTTCGTGATTGTCATTTGAAGGGTATAGATTTTTTTATAAAACGAGACAGAACATACTAAATAATGTAATGTTTCACTCTGAGTTCAATTTTCCCAAGCGAGTATATCGTTGATCAAAACAGAATGAAACCAGCCGGAAAATTTATTTTCCCTAAGCTTTTCATCACTTACAGTTTATATCCATGCTTTAACCACCATCTAAAGTTCGATTACGCTAATACCAAAGAGAAGAAATTCATATAAAACAGTTGATTAAGTGCTTTTTTCACGACTACTATAGAATGCAAGAGAATGAACCATGCGTAATTGTAGAAATAATAATAAAAAAAATGTCTAGGAAAAATATTGAGAGAGAACTGTTTTTAGGCGGGATAATATGCATATAATCTATTTATTTTAAACAATTAATTACTAAAAACATACTATGAAGAGCACTTTATTCTACATCATACATAACAGACTTTTCATGGACAGCTGTGTTTTTAGCGACTTAATTCAGATTAGATTAATTCACAGTCCAATTAAGGACTAACTGCGTATCACTGATATCAGAATTTTAGATGACACAAATTTTTACATTTAATGTACGAGATGTGAATATCAAAAATATATCTTTTTTTAATGGCAACAGTATTCAACTTAAATTTTTGTATGCTTAAATAGTAATTACATTATTGACTATATTATGCTGTGACGTCTGATTTACTTATTTGAAGTGATAGAGGACGGTTGATATTTATCACTGTTGCATATTTTTTGGAAGAATAAGAATCCCTAAAAATATGTTTTCTACCTGAAACTATTTTCCAGAAAATTAGAAAGAACTGATATTTATTTAGGTGTACCTCAGGGATCTATACTTGGTCCGCTGTTGTTTTGTGTTTATACAACTAATTTTCATAAACACATAAACCATTGTAAAAAGCACTTATATGCTGATGATACGCAATTATATTTGTATTTTAAACCTGATAAATTAAAGTTGGAGGTCGAGAACATAAATGCTGATTTAGAATCGATTTTAAAAACTTCCAAAGACCATGCTTTATCTCTTAACGCATCCAAAACTAAGGTTTTATTATTTAGCACAAATACTTTATGCCAGAAGTATGTCGAAGATGTAAAGTTAAAGTTAAACAATGTCAATCTTGAAGTAGTTAATGAGGTAAAGAATTTGGGATTATGGATGGACAATTCATTTAGATTTAAATTACATGCATCCAAATGTATACAGAAGGCCTATAGTTCTATGCGATTGTTGTATCCTCATAGGTCGTATTTAAACAGAAAATAAAAAGTATCCTTTGTAAGACGATCGTCTTGTCACAATTTTCTTATTATTCTACCGTTTACTATTTTTGTTTAGATTCGGCCTATAAGTATACGATACAAAAAGTTCAGAACTCCTGCCTTCGTTTCATTTTCGGGATACGAAAATATGAGAATATATGGCATAAGCTTAGAGAAATACAGTGGCTTAATATGCAAAACCGGTTTACTTTACAGTCAACAACTCTGTTTCATTCAATTATTCTTAATGACAAACCTAGTTATTTATGTGACAAAACTGTAATTCTTTCAGAAATACATAATGTGAATGTTAGAAATACCTTGACTACTCCATAACATAGGACAGCACAGTTTGAAGGAGCCTTTACCTTCAACATTTATAAAATTTATAATAGCTTAGAAGATTATCTAAAAAGTCTTAAAGTAGTAGCTTTTAAAAAAACGTATGCGAGCGATGTTGCTTAGAAAACAAAATAATTTATTTTATCTTATATTTCACTACTACAACTAATTAAAAATTAAAAAATAATAAAATATTGTGTGTCTAGATAAGTTAACATAATATAGTACTTATCTTGTGTTTATTACTTGTCGGAGTTAAATGGAAGAGCAGACATCAGTGTTCACACTGTAATCTGAATTTCGCTTCGTGATTTTTTTCCCCTTATATTTGTATGTGCGTATTTTTTTTTCTTTTATTATAGTTATTTCATTAAATTTGATAGAATATATTTATTTGCATAATTTATACATTTATAAAAATGAAAAAAAAAATAAAAAACATTTATTATTATTATTTATTTTACTTATTTATTTTTCGGTTGCCCGACGCTGGACAGTCCTCTCGTGGACGACGCTTCACGGGAGTTGCGCCAGCATATTAACCACAGTCACTCCTCACATCCCGCAGGGTTACTGACTGTAGATTCCCTAAGCAGACGGAGAGAACCCAGAATGACCGCCTTCTGCATTTGGCCTGTCAGCCACTAAGCTGATTTTTGGCAGGTTGGTATGGTCTTCAGTTCCGAGAGCAGCGTAGGCTTTATCCCTCCGAGTACACCGATTATTAGGACGACTATTTTGACTGAGTAGCCTGGGTACAGCACTTGGAGCTCGTACCGGAAATCGCAGTATTTGGTCCGTTTTCCTCCTCCTTCAAGGTGATGTTTTTCTCCGCAGGTGTCGAGAACTCGATGACAAACATCATCTTGAGTTGATGGTCGAGGAGGACTATGTCAGGCTTGTTTGCTTGGATTACCCTGACCGTCGGGAAAGAGTAATTCCAGTAAATCCGGCATTTCTCGTTCTCGACAACGGACTTAATATCTCCGGAGACGTAAGGCAGCACTGGTGTCTGGTCTACCCCGTACGAGTACCTTAGATGGTAGTATATCGTTCGTAGAGCCGCCTTATGTTGGTGCGTATAGGCCAAAATAGCGTATACGAGGCATGCATATAATAATATAATATGTGCATGGGCGATTCCGGCGCCTGACGGCAGGTCCTGCAGTTGATGTGGGGAACCTCTAGACGCCACACGCGGCTGCGATAGACCAAGGTGTTGATAACACCATCTTGGCAGGCCATAATGAATTCCTCGGTCTCCGACTTAAACCCTACTCACCTTAGAAAGGCGAATGTCAGCCTGGTCGATAAACCCAGTGTTTATATGTTCTTATAGAAGACACCATGCTGGGATTTATCGACGTGCTGCCGAAACAGCTTTTCCTGTTCGGCAGCTCTAATTCAGGCTTTCAGATGATTTGGTTGAAGTTCAGTGACTGATTCTACATCAGCACCTCGCCTGGTGTCGAATACGAGATCGAGTTCATCTGCTGCTCTTTTTGCTGCCTTGGACAATCCTGCTTCCACTCCTACAATTTCGTGATGTTTTACGAACCGCAAGAGGAGATCTGAGATCCTGAGGGTGTTATATGCCATACTCAGTACTACTCTACCATACGTACACTCCAGGCTGAAGAGTCTTCGGCCCCCCGTTACTTCTGTGAACATGTGAATATATATATATATATATATATATATATATATATATATATATATATATATATATATATATATATATATATATATATATATATATATATATATATATATATATATATATATATATATATATATATATATATATATTATTAAATATGATTTGAAGGAAACAACTACTCAGCGGGCAAATACCCCGACCTGCATTGAATATATATACCTATATATATATATATATATATATATATATATATATATATATATATATATATAAGTAGTATAGCAAAGCGGCTATCACGCCACTTAGGCGATTTGGATGACATGGATGGCATGTGTCCATCAGGAGAGACCATTCTTCGGGGATCGTCGTCAATGACCAGAGGGTCTTCGGACCAGAGGCTGTCGAAGAGTTCTTCTGGGGCTGGCCCGTTGGGATTTCTTCGGTGATCGTCAATGACCAGAGGCTTCTGAAGAGTTCTTCGGGGATCATCAATGACCAGAGGCTGTCGAAGAGTTCTTCTGGGAGCTGGCCCGTTGCGATTTCTTCGGGGATCATCAATGACCAGAGGCTGTCGAAGAGTTCTTCTGGGAGCTGGCCCGTTGCGATTTCTTCGGGGATCATCAATGACCAGAGGCTGTCGAAGAGTTCTTCGGCCCCAGAGGGTTAGTTCAAATTTCTGCCGCTCGGATTTTATAGGTGGCGCTGAAGAGAGGCTCTGAAGAAGTCGGTTAGTTCAAAGCCGCTCGGGACGTGACTTTAGTGTAAACAAATTCAAGCCGCTAGACTAAACAAAACTGTGGATTCTAAGAAATGACTCGTGGGAACGCAGCTTCAAGGTCTAAAGACAAAAAAATAGGATTCTAAGAATCTGCCTGCGTCATAGAAATTCAAGTAAATTTGCTGGAATTATGGGTAGAGTGGAGCGGGAAATTTGAAATCTGTTGATGTTCATACAGTGGAGCGGGAAATTTGAAATCTGAGGATGTTCATACAGTGGAGCGGTTGAAATTTGAATTATGGGTAGAGGGAGCGGGAAATTTGAAATCTGTTGATGTTCATACAGTGGAGCGGGAAATTTGAAATTTGAAGGAACTTGGCATGCAGTGGAGCGGTTGAAATTTGAATTATGGATTGGTAACAGTGGAGCGGATGCCAACAAGTGCTTGTTTGACTTCCTCCGTACTGATTGCCGGGCACACTTCTTCTGGCTCTTCAAGATGTCTGTGACACAGAGCCTCGAAGTGTGCAATTGATGGAGTGTCGCTATTGAATGGACGCGGCGTTTCGTAGATTCCCTTCCAGAAGGTTTCGACATCTTCTACAGTCGGCGGATTCTCGACAACACGCTGTGGCTCTTGAAAGAGGCGGGAAGGATTCGTACGAAACAAATTGTTTTGTTCCATACTCCTCACCCGCCTCTTCAATGTTTTCTTTATCGCCATGAGCGCTCGGATCCTATCTAGACAGTGCTGCTTGATGGTAAGCATCACTGTCAGATTTAGAGTATGGTGTTGACGTCTTAATCCGGCAGCTATGCGCCGGATCCTGGGAGTAAAAACTCTACCAGTCGTCTTATATTCCACCACACTCTGGATCCGAGAAGCGTGTTGTCTGGCCGACTGTATCTTGCCCTCGATTTTTGTACACGCCGCTTGGCTTTCTCGACCCCGTGATTGGTTGACCTCTCACGGGGGACGAGTTGCTTCGCGGCGTTGTACACGGCACAGTTGATTTGCCAGATGTCTACATCTTCCGGAATTTCCTCATCGATGACCGCGTCCATTCTAGCCAGGTCTTGTGGCTTTAGGTTAGCCCTGGTGTTAAGGCTAACCCTCGTCCTTAAGTCTACACCGGTGAACTCTAAAGGATGTTCCCCATCAGCTGGTAATTGCCGCGGTGGGAATGCGGCTGGCAGTTCTTCTAGCTGACGGGGTGCCCTTACGTAACCTGTCCTGAGCAGAAAGGATACTTGATCTCTCAGATGTTGTTGAGAGAAGGCGCGATGCTCTGGATGCATTTCGCACCAAAGTCCATGCAATCGCGCCATGTATCCCCTTCGCTCAGGTTCGGCTACTCTCGCGGCAGGTCAGCAAGTCATCCCGAAGTTCCCTCGTCCACTTAAAGCGTCCTTGTCCGTTGCGGTTGTTATCATTGAGACGTTCCGGTGAGGCCCCTCCCACTTGTCTCTGACCCCCATCCGATTGGGGTCGGTCGTGAGGAGCCCTTCTTCGTAGGTTATATGGAACCCGAAGTATATGGTTATATGGAACCCGAAGAAGTTATTATTATTATTATTATTATTATTATTATTATTTTTAACGTCGGTCTATTTCTACGACCTGGAATGGGTTTGAACCTTTGATGCGAAGATAACACAGACGCAGTTTTCAACGAAACACCCAAAACACTATACACTGCACTCGACGCGCGTTTCGCCAAACAAGTTGGCATCATCTGGAGATGATTAACTGTTTTTAACCATCTCCAGATGATGCCAACTTAGTTGGCTAAACGCGCATCGAGTGCAGTGTATAGTGTTTTGGTGTTTCGTGGAAACCTACGTCAGTGTTAGATTCAAACTTAGCGTTAAAATGATCTAGTGCATTTTCTAGATTTCTAGTAACTTTCCCTGAGCAAATGTAACTTTCACTCACTCCTAGTTTTAAGAACAAAGTATAGTATCTATGCCTGTCTGTGTGTAGCTGGATTTAAACGACATAATAATCTTGTTTTTTATTACAGAAACAATTGAACACGTTACAACAAGATGCAGAGGAAGACAGTGCCCCACAGCCGCTCTTATCTTCTACGCCATTAAGTAAAAAAAGAAAGTAGTGCCTGAATTCAGTTCTGGATCTTTATCATCTTTTGTTGTACGTACGATCAAGTCTAATAAAGAAGAAATTAGAGCTCTTTATGCGACAAACAGCAGTTTTATGTGTATCGAACAACCTAATGTAAAAATGGCAATAACGCTTTTACGACCTGGATATGTACCACCATCTCGACATGATGTATCCAACAGACTGCTCGATAATAATAATAATAATATAATAATATAGTTTATTTAACAGTAATTAATACAATACAATACAATATACTGTTAGTAATGGAAATATAAATCATATCGGCTGGTGTTTAATGTTTATAAACATTTGGGAACTACGTCGCCGAGCCGCCGCCAGTCAGCAATTCATTACATCATTCCGATGGCGAAGGCTGCCTGGGTTATTTGGCCGCTAATACTTAATTATTAATTTCGTAAATATTAATTTTACCTGTAATATAAAAATTGTTCTAGTAAAAGCAGTAATTACGTAAACAATCATGACATCATGATGTAGTTATAAATGTGTGTTAATAAAATATAAATTAAGTGATAATTAAATGTCATTGTTCAAAATCAAAATAAAAACTGAATTATTGACGTTTTGAGTAAGCAATAATTAACATCAGAAGTGGGATAGTGCTCAGTTCCTTCACAACAGTGTGTATCCTGATTATACTGGTGAGAAAATGGAGCAGTTGGTGTCCGAGCTCGTGAAGGCTTTGAGGGCTAACAAACCAACCCCCGATCAAGTGGATCTTCCAATCTTTCACCCGGAGACGGATGAAGCAGCGAAATGGATAGAGCAAGTAGAGAAGATCAAAACTGAATTGTCTTGGTCCAATGTGGAAATATTAGTACGGCTGGGCCGGTTTATGATTCAAAATGCACGAAAATGGTTTGACGAATGGAAGCCTGGAGATAAAAGCGAGTACTTTTAAAAGAGAATTTACTGGCGCTTTCCCGCTGTGTCGCAATTCGGGTCGTTTGTTAACTGAGGCAGCTAATTTTGATAGTAGTCAATGTAATACGTATGACGCTTATGTTCATAAAAAGTCATCTTTATTGAAAAATTTGCGAGTGTCTTGGCAAGAACAAGATCTTGTAGAAATAATTGTTCATGGCATTAGAGAGTCACATGTCCGCGACGCCACGATGTCAAGGGACTGTAAAACGATTTCAGAATTGCTCACATATTTAACCGCTTATACAAAAAGGGCGCGTGACGATATTGACACTAGCTTTGAAATGAGTTCATTTAAGAAACGAAAGTTTTCTGAATCCCTAGGTAACAACCGTAAAAATATCAAATGTCATGCATGTGGTAAATTAGGGCATATCAGAAGCCATTGTCACAAGAAAAATCAGAAACAGATTAGAGGCTCAGTTAGGGATGAAACTGTTGCGGGACCAAGTACCATTAATCAAGTCACGTGTTCCTTTTGTGCCAAGGCGGGCCATTATGAGAAAGATTGTTTTACTAAAAGAGCAATTGAACAAAGACGCAAAGTAAATTTCTGTACAGTAGGCAAAACAGTCCTACCCACGAGTGTATATTTAGACGGTATCGAATTTCAAGGTCTTATCGATACAGGGTCAGATGTGTCACTGATCGCTGAAAAATATCGCTCTATGTTTTTAAACAAAATCGAAATGTGTTCTACTGTGCGTGGAATATTACCCGGTACTATAGAAGTGAAAGAGCAATTTAAAACCTATGTAGAAATTACCGGAGTAAAAACCGAGTTAGTATTTTTGATTGTTCCGGATAACATTTTAGATTTCGATGTGCTAGTCGGCTGTAACTTGTACCAAGATCCTGAATTAGTTGCCATTACTGACGTAACAGGAACAGTTATAAAGCGGAAACAAATCCCCGGTATACGCCGAGTGTTGGAAGGGACGCACCTCAGCAAACAATCACCCGATTGTGATGCGCCTCAAGAATACGTAGAACAAATCAAGTCTGTGTTAGATCAGTGTAGCGATTTAATAACAACTGGCTATAACGTTCCGGCAATCAATACAGCAGAATTAAGCATTCGACTTATCGATAATCACATTGTCAACAGACCGCCGCCTCGGTTATCGTTAACAGAAAGATCCGCTGTTAGGGAAATTATTCACGAGTTACTTAGTAACAAAATTATTAGAGAGAGTGAATCACCGTATGCAAGTCCAATGCTTTTAGTACGGAAGAAAGAAGGCACTTACCGTTTGTGTGTAGATTACCGTGAGTTAAATTCCCACACTGTAAAAGATCGTTTTCCTCTGTAATTCAAGATCAAATAGATCGTTTGGGAAAAGGAAAATATTTCTCCGTCACTAGATTTGACGTTTGGGTTTCACCAGATACCTATAAGTACCGAGTCAATCGAAAAACATCTTTCGTAACGCCTGACGGTCATTACGATCATTTACGTATGCCTTTTGGTTTAGAGAATGCGCCGGCGGTATTTCAGCGAGCATTAATGAAAGCGTTAGGTCACCTTAAAGACACTATAGGCCCTAGTGTACTTAGATGATACTGGAAACACCTGAAGAGGGAATACAGTCTCTGAAATTAGTTCTTGCAGCTTTACAAAAAGCCGGATTTTCGTTAAATGCTTCCAAATGTAGATATTTACAGAGCAGCGTGATATATTTAGGGCGACAAATTTCTGCCGAAGGTATACGTCCAGATCCAAAGAAAGTTCAGGCTTTATTGCACTCACCCATACCTAAAACCGTTAAACAAATCCGACAATTTATGGGACTCGCGGGCTATTTTCGAAGATACATTCCAAATTTTGCTTCGGTAACATCTTGCATTACAAAATTGGCCAAACAAAACGAATCTTTTTCTTGGTCTAAGGAGCAGCAAGAAGCTCGTGTATCAGAACCTTTATTAGTCGTTTTTGACCCCGACTTACCAACTGAATTACACACCGATGCGAGTTCGCTTGGTTACGGGGAAATTTTATTGCAAAAAAAAAGATGGTCAAACTGGTGTTGTTGGTTATTTCAGTAAACGTACAACCACAACAAAGGAAAAGTACCATTGATATCAGCTAAAAACGTTGGCCATAGTCAATTCTCTGAAGCATTTCCGGGCGTACCTTTTAGGTATTCACTTCACGATTGTCACCGATTGTAATGCTATCAAATCAACTGCGAATAAAAAGTCATTGATACCTCGCGTAGCTCGATGGTGGTCTTATATGCAGGACTTTGATTTTACTCTAATATATCGTAAAGGAAGTTCATTACCACATGTAGATTTTCTAAGTAGAAACCCTCCAGTAAATGTGCGTCGAGTCGCTCATAATGATTGGTTGCGCATTGCACAGAGAGGTAACGCTGAAACCCAGAATATGTTAACTTTATTAAGGGAAGGAAAATTAGATCCCAAGCAATACGTATAAAAGAACGGGATGCTCTTGCATCAAGAAATTCTGTCAGACGGGACTAAAATATTAAGATGGTTTGTACCAAGGCAAAATCGATTAGGGTTATTACGAATTTTTCATGACGAGCAGTGTCATATTGGCCCTGAGAAAACCTTAGAAAGCATAAAACAACATTTTTGGTTTCCTAGAGTTCGAAATTTTGTTAATAATTACATTAAGCATTGTTTGGTGTGCGCAGTAAAGAAAACGCGTACAGGTCCTTTGCAAGGTTACGTTGGGCCCTTGCCCAAACCCGATGAGCCTTTACATAAACGATTGGCCAGTCATAAGGGGGTGGCAGATCACCCCCAACATGTCGTGTGAGCGATGAACTTTTTATTATTTAGTTAAGCTTCATCTTTTAAGTAAGTTGTTGTGACAACTATTTTAAGTGTAAATGCCAATTTGCAGAACAAAATTGCGGCATTAACATCCTGGCAGAACGATTTGAATATGTAAAAAAAAATTTTACTTTCAACCGCATATATCTTTGGAAATATGCAACATACGAGAAAGTTGTATTATTGTTTTTTGTGTGAAATTTAATTCTCTACAAAAAAAGATCTTTTGACATTTTCGTGTATCTCCTTTAGTTTCTGATATACTGAAAATTAAAAAAATTTGCAAAAAATTTTTTACGTTCAGACGCAAATATCTTTGGAACTATGCTAGATGCGAGAATACGACTTGAAACACTTTTTGTAGGAAATTTAATTCTCTATAAAAATAGTCTCTTGACATTTTCGTGTATCTCCTTTAGTTTCAGAGATGAGTTTTTTTCCTCCTTCTGCGCATGTGGCAGTGGCAAAATGATTGTTTCGAAAGTATTTCACAACGAACGTAACGTGTTCCCTAATTTCACTAATTTCCAAATCCTTACATAACAAGTTTAAAATGTGTGTAGCACAACCGTAAGTAATAAATAACATTTAGTTCTGTTGACTCTTTAATTTGGTTTCTCATAGCATTCATATTGGCAGCATTATCCGTCACAAAACTGCTTACTGTACTGGTATAGTCAGTGTCTAGAGTTTTAATTAAGTTTGTTGCAAGTTCTGTTAAATATACAGATGTATATGAATTTCCAGATGTGTCCATCATGTCTACTAAAAAGGAAGTTGCACATATTATTGATTCATTGTGTATGTTGGAACATCCATCCAATGACAGACAAACTGAACTTCCTGATAAATCTTTAAAACATTTACTTTTTTCCTCGTTATACACTTCATCGAGCAGTCTGTTGGACACATCATGTCGAGATGGTGGTACATATCCAAGCATTTTTGCCTTTTTTACTTCAGGTTGCTCAATACACATGAAACTGCTGTTTGTCGCATAAAGAGCTCTAGCAATTTGTTTATCTATTTCTTCTTTATTAGACTTGGTCGTACGTACAACAAAAGATAATAAAGATCCAGAACTGAATTCAGGCACTACTTTTCTTTTTTTACTTAATGGCGTAGAAGATAAGAGCGGCTCTGGGGCATTATCTTTCTCTGCATCTTGTTGTAACGTGTTCAATTGTATCTGTAATAACAAACAAGATTGTTATGTTGTTTAAATCCAGCTACATACAGACAGGCATAAATACTATACTTTGTTCTTAAAACTAGGACTGAATGAGTCACATTTGCACAGGAAAAGTTACTAGAAATCTAGAAAATGCACTAGATCATTTTAACGCTAAGTTTGAATCTAACACTGACGTAGTTTTCCACGAAACACCAAAACACTATACACTGCACTCGACACGCGTTTCGTGAACTAGGTGGGCATCATCTGGAGATAATTAAAAACAGTTTTAATCATCTCCAGATGATGCCAACTTGGTTGGCGAAACGCGCGTCGACTGCAGTGTATAGTGTTTTGGTGTTTCGTGGAAAACTACGTCAGTGTTATCTTCGCATCAAAGGTTCCAACCCCGACGTTAAATAAGTAAATTTTAAAAAAAAGATTCTCTTAATATTTTGTCTTACTAAGAAGTTATAATTATAAATAAAATAACACTATACTTACATTGGACACTGTTCCTGAAGTAGAGGGACCTTCATTATTTGTTTCTACACTTTCTATATTACGCGAAGCACATTTTTTCCCGTTAGTACACTGAAAAATCGACAAAAACGTTTCAAAAAATTTGTTCCAGGTACAACCACATGGGACCTTCACAGAATAATAGATTAGGCCCTTGGCCATCTAAAATGGCCAATTACAACATTTTTTGAGAGGTCCAACTTTTTTTATTATGAAAAAATGTCATAAATCTGTCAAAATTAATTTTTCGTACTTTTTCACACATCCCTCACGATATCTCCGGAACCAATTGAGTTAATCAAGTTTTTTTTTTTTAGTCGATAAAGGAAACGTGAGCAGAGGTGACTGAATTAATTTAGTCTTTATGGAAAGCCTAGTTTTTTATAAAATTAGGTAATACTTTAACATTTATTTTTCTTGCAGTATTTTTTTCAGAAGCGAAAAACTTTTTTGTTTTAAAGAATTTTGCCAGTATATGCATATGGAATAAAATTAACACATCAAGGAAGTTTTTTAAAAAAAACTCAATACTCTACGACTTATACGTTTCAAGTTATTGTTATTTGAAATTAAGTTTCTGCGGGCAGGATATTTAATGAAGCTTCGCTCCCCCGGTTCTACTGTGCTTTAAATCAGTGTGCTATGCGTGTTGTGGGTGCATACTATAAAGTATTATTTTTGACATATCTTTAATATAAATTTTATTTTCATAGCCACTTAGGTTTTACTTATCATTATTTACATTGCACATTATTTAAAATCCATTATATTTATACATCAAAACCTAAAATTGAATTAAAAAAATACGAATTAATTATTTATTTTAGAATATAAATTTAAAACTTGTTATAAAAATATTTTAAAAATCCTCAACGTCGGAATCTGAAGATATCTGGACAGTTCCTTGGTTGCAGCAGTTTGCATATATATTTGCACTCACTGTAGCAATTCAAACCTTGAGCAAAACAGGTACATCTGTTGTTGTTACAGACCCTGTCGGAACATTTTATTGACAAACTTTGCCTTACAACATCGGGCACAGGTTCTTGACTAGAAAAAGTTGCCTTCCAAACATTTTCTTCAAATGTCCAACCGTATCGAGTTGGATCTTCCAACTGCATGTATTGTACATGGCTCTTGTACCAAATTTTTAATTGATACAGACACCTAAAAAGAAAATAATTACATGTAGGTGTGTTGTTTATTTTTTAATAGGTATGGGCGATCTAGAAAAATAATTATTACTTTTTTAAATGTTGTCTAAAAGCATGGTCAGTAGGAGGCATCTCAGAAGCTGGCCGATTTGTATTTGTTGTTAAGTCCCATCGCAGTTCATTTAGGGATTTTATATTTTTGTTTTTATTCTTATATAAATAGAGCGTATATTTTACCTCTAATTCCATAGCTTTATCCTCTGACAGAAAAGGAAGGTTTTCTAAATCTTTTAAATTATTTAAATTTTTATATAAAACATCGAATGCCGTTTTCTTCCCTATTTTATACATGGCATTAGTTGTGTCACAACCAGTTAGGCAATGAATCGTTAATAATTTCTTGCAAATTTCCTCTCCTAAATTTGCCACAATATTCTTAATTGACAAAAAATGTATAATCTTACTATGTCCTAATTGTTATAAATATATTCCTTTCGGACATATGTATCTGGTGTTTCACAGTAATAATGTAAAAGCAAAATCAGGACATCAGTATCAACAGATTTTACCGGAATTGTATTACCTGATTTTAACACGCTTTTATTAGCGTCACCTGTATATTTGTTTGTGAGTTTGTTTGTTTGAAACCGACTCTTTGGACTCGATTTTGACCCACTTTAAACGGACAGATTTAATTGAAACTTTATACACTTACGAAGAACCGGTGACAATACAATAATTTGATAAGTTTATATCATTATCCTGATCAGGATCGCCAGAATACTAAAAAAGTGAAAAATAAATATAGTTTAAAAAAACTAAAAAAACACGCTTTTAAAGCACATCAACCTAAAAAAGTGAAAAATAATTATTAATATAAACTGAAAATAATAATGAACGAAAAATACTAGTATTATTGTGAAAAAAAGCGTGGGGCGCTTTGTGCCATATTTTTCGTATATCGAGCAACCCACGCTTTTTTCACAATAATACTAGTATTTTTCGTTCATTATTGTTTTCAGTTTATATTAATAATTATTTTTCACTTTTTAGTTTGATGTGCTTTAAAAGCGTGTTTTTTAGTTTTTTAAACTATTTATTTTTAATTCTGATAACACAAAATAAACATTCCATTGTTAAGCACTAAATAATATGTAAAACTCAATAAAAATAATACTCATTCGCATTCACATTACACAAAGAAAAGTTTGTTTCTAACTGGCAATATATGTATGTATAATATAAGATTACTTGTATTGAATAGTCTACACTCTACACATTTGAGTGGCGCCGCGGTGAGGCGCATCTAGGATCGAAAAACACGTAACTTTAAATAACAAAATCTCGAAAACTATAAGTCGTAGAGAACTGACTTTTTTTTTTTAAACGTCCTTGATGTGTAAGCTTTATTTCATACACATATGGTATCACAAAATTCCTTAAAATAAAAAAGTTTTTCGCTTACCGAAAAAAATGCAGCAAGGAAAGTAAACGTTCCAATTTTACCTAGTTTTACAAAAAAATTAAATTTTCCATAAAAACGAAATTAAAGCAGTGACCTTCGCCCATGTTTCCTTTATCAATTAAAAAAAAAATACATATAATTATCTCGATTGGTTCCGGAGATATGAGGGATGTGTGAAAAAGTAAGAAAAATTAATTTTGACAAATTTATGACATTCTTCGTAATAAAAAAAGTTTGACCTACAAAAAAATGTTGTAATTTGCCATTACAGATGGCCAAGGACCTAGGCTATCATGCTGTGAAGGTCCCAAGTGGTTGTACCAAATTTCAAATCGAACGGACTTTTTTTTCTTTAGTTATCGTGCTTACAAGAAACGTGACGGACGGACGGACGGACGGACCGACGGACCGACAGACAGACCGACCGACAGACAGACGGACGGACAGCTTCTCTGGTTTTCCCTAATAGCTGCAGCCTCGTTAGGGTTGAACTGTAGTATCACAGCTTTTATTTGTTGAAAATATTCAGCATAATAAAAAGCCGCTTTCAACCACGTTCTCCAACGTGTAAGAATCGGCTCTGGTGGTTCAGGGATACCAGGACACTGTCTGTGAAATGCTCAAAGCCGTTTAGGAGATTTGAAAAAAACTTTTTTTGTATTTGCTATTAATGCATCTACCTCTGGAAAACATTTTCGAATCGTTTCTGCCACAAGATGTAACGCATGCACTTTACACGTAACATGTAAAAACCTACAATTGTCTCTTTGAAAAGAACGGCCTACCATGCGCATTGTCGCAGCACCATCAGTCACAAACATCAATACTTGGCTTGTTGAAAGTTCAAATTTTTCGAATGTCTCCAACAACCCGTAATTATTTCGCCAGTACACGCAGTTAGTCTTTTACTAGCTAGTCAAAGTGGAAATGTTAGTTTAAGAGGGCCCAGTACACGTACTATAATATTTAAAATACAATTTTTTTTACAATCTGTCGTCTGATCAATACATAACCAGAGCCGTATATTTTTTAATCCACATTTAATCCTATTTACAATGTCTTCATGAACAGCTGAAATATATCTACGTAACGATGTACGACTTGGTAAGTTCACCTGGGAATTGTGTTTATTCCAAAACTTCCGAAATGGTTGTTTATCCAGTATGTGTAGCGGAATATTACAGGCTATTAACATTAACAATAAATCAAACATAAACTGAGTTGCCAAAGGCATGCCATTTTTTTTATTTTGATGTTGCACGGTGTTGATGACGACGACAATCTGTTTTGTGCCAGCACATTAAGTCTTGATTACAAACTTTACAAATTATTTTACATCCGTCATAGAATAAATCCGGAAATTCACCGATAAATTTATTCACTGTGTCCGCGTACGGTCGTTTTTTACCCTTTGGCGCGTTTGACATTATGTATAATTTATAGGTACAACCTCACGCATTAACCTTTCAAATAAGACTGCAGCGTAAATCACTTCTAAATCGGCACGTGTGACGCCATCGCAAGACCGTGGCTGTACTCCAGCCACCTCGGACAGCTCTACTCATAAGTATTTGATTGTCCTTGAACATTAATTTGTTTACAACCAATTATAAAATCGAAATACATTTTACCAGAGTGAGTTCTCAAAATGGTTTTAACCCTTCAGGAGAGAATAGAAATTGTCAGCATTTATTTTAAAAACGATAATTGTGCTAGCGCTACGGAGCGCATATTCAATAGAAATCACCCAGATAGAAGGGTTGGTTCTCAGTATGTTTTACAATTATTAACAAAATTTATGGAAACAGGTTCTGTACGAAACAAAAAGCATGAACCTCAGCGACCGATTAGGAATGAAGCAGTTGAATTGGCAGTTCTGGGTCATTTGCAGATGGATAATACTCAATCGATCCGGAAAGTAGCTGAGGCTTCCGGTGTATCACGACGCAGTGTTCATCGAATTGTAAAGGCCCACAAATTTCATCCATATAAATTTAAATTGGTATATGAATTAAACGAAGATGATCCCGATCGTCGGCTTGAATTCTGTGAGATTTTTAGTGAACAATTAAACGGTAATGCCAATCTACTGTACAATACGTGTTTTTCTGATGAATCGACATTTCAGTTAAATGGGGAGGTAAACAGGCACCACTGTAGGTATTGAAGTGAAACCAATCCACTTTTGTTCATGAAAACTCATACCCAAAGGCCTCTGAAGTTAAATGTTTGGGCTGGCATCTTAGGGGATCACATTGTCAGGCCGTTTTTTATTCCTGACAATTTAAATGGCGAAACCTCGAAGATGATAATCTTTTAGAAGGCGAACTGTTTTTTCAACAGGATGAGGCACCCCCACATGTTGCTATAGCAGTCCGTCAATTTTTGTATAATCGGTTTCCTGAGCGATGGATTGGAAGAAGAGGTCCTGTGGAGTGACCCGCTAGGTCACCCGATTTAACTACCTTGGATTTCTTTCTGTGGGGATATTTGAAATCGAAGGTATTTGCAACAAGACCAGAATTTCTGGAAGAGTTGCGTGAAAGAATTGTTCGAGAATGCCGTTTATTGACTCCAGATGTGTTCAGAAATGTTCGTACAGAATTTCAAGACGGATTATATTGCTGTATGGAAGTCGGTAGGGGTCATTTTGAACAATATTTCCCTAACCTAAAATAATTAAACAATTATTTCTCAGGAACGAATCGATAAAAGTTTTAAAAAATACAGTAATGTAGAGAATTGAAACACCTTTCAAAAGATATATCACTCGACCCCTTATGCCATTTGAATTTGTTTGAGGGGGTGGCCGTGTAGGGTAGAGGGATGATGATAGGTATACAAGTATTACATTAAAATATGTCCCCCCTTGAAAACAATGTCGAAGTGTTTTACCAATTTTCAAAAAAAAAAAAATTATCTCCAAAGTTATTCAGGTTGCCTACTTTTGGTTGGGACACCCTGTATGTAGGTTTTTGCTATTGCACCAAGCAATGCTTATTTTCGTTTTTAATTTTAGAATTTTTCTTTACCACTATATTTTCGTGGGGATTCGTAATGATAGTAATAATTTCTGTACGAATTAAATGCAGAATACGTATTACAAAGGTTTCGATATTTAAAATTTTAAATGCCTAAAAATCTACAGGATATGTCCAGACATTAATTTTTAGAGCGGAATACTATTCTTCCCATAAATAAAAAATAGATCAAACTAAACTAAACGTCAATTGAAACGGTAAGGGTGGAATTTTAATTCAATTTTAGAACCTCATATATTGCTTTAATGGTTTTTTTAAAGTGTAAAATGGGTAGTTTATTGACTTCTGCAGGGAAAGTTTGGTACTATAGTTGAGGAAACCTATATTGTGACATGACGTGCGGGGCAAGACGCGACATGTCTGTGGGAAATGTATAACACATGACATCTTCCGTCTTTTACACCGTTCACATTAAAGCGAGAACGATTATTGTTGTCTTAATTTTGTTACCGAATCATTCTAGCAGTGCTGATATATTTGTATGTATAATATTACAAGATAAATGATAATTATTTGTTTACTTGCTGGCGTGTTCTTGAAAATATTTTGAGAAGGTTATCGTTTTGAAGTGAGCTGTGTAATAGTATAAGAGTAATAATTATTTAATATATGTTAATTTGCTTATGTTTTTGAAAATAATTTAGGAAAGTATTCGAATTGAAATGTTTCGACCGTGAGAGGCCTCTACGTCTGCATCTTATTGTTTGTGGAAATGAAAGTGATAATGATTACAGTGACTGTCAAAGAAAATAAAAGTTCATTAGTGTTTTCAGTAAGAAAAAATCGGTTACATTTGAACGAGAAAGCGAAACAAATTTGCTTTAATGTTTACAATACTCTTTTTATTGCAAATTTCTTTAATGGAACATGATCTCTGAGGAAAATTATAATAATATAGTTTAAAAAAACTAAAAAACACGGTTTTAAAGCACATCAAACTAAAAAGTGAAAAATAATTATTAATATAAACTGAAAACAATAATGAACGAAAAATACTAGTATTATTGTGAAAAAAGCGTGGGTTGCTCGATATACGAAAATATGGCACAAAGCGCCCCAAGCCTTTTTTCACAATAATACTAGTATTTTTCGTTCATTATTGTTTTCAGTTTATATTAATAATTATTTTTCACTTTTTAGTTTGACGTGCTTTAAAAGCGTGTTTTTTTAGTTTTTTTTAAACTATATTTATTTTTCACTTTTTAGTTTGATGTGCTATGAAAGCGTGTGTTTTAGTTTTTTTAAACTATATTTATATTGCTTATTGATGATGATATTATAACATATTACGATCCAACAGATACTTCTGAAAAAAATATATATTTTTTTTCAGCCATAGACGAGATTTGAACTCACGCCCGAGGAGTCCGTCGTTTCGCGTCGACTAAGACTTGTGCCTTAGCCCGCTCGGCCATTGAACGAACTGAGAAACACGAAATGTACTAACAGTAATGAGCCACTTGCTCTCACGCAGAGGATACGTGAGGAAAGGAAATTATTTAATTCTGGCGATCCTGATCAGGATAATGATATAAACTTATCAAATTATTGTATTGTTACCGGTTCTTCGTAAGTGTACAGTTTCAATTAAATCTGTCCGTTTAAAGTGGGTCAAAATCGCGTCCAAAGAGTCGGTTACAAACAAACAAACATACAAGTGAAGCTAATAAAAGCGTGTTAAAAAGCACAACTGTTGGAAGTCCTGCAAACGAAAAATTATGAAACGTATATTATAGATAATGTAGCGGAGAGATATAGCCACAAAGTTGTTGAGATTACCGCCATATTTCTGTATTTTCAACCCAATTGAATTAGTTTGGTGTAAATGGAAGAAAAAATTCAGAAAAGGCATTTTCCGAAATTCGATAAAAAAAGTCGTCGAGTTAATTTAAAATGAAGTGTTGAAAATTAACAAGGAAGATTGTGAAAAAAGAATTAGGAAAGTAATTACAATTGAAGATGGTTATTTAAAAATTGCCAAATATTCATATAAATAGCGGAAATAAATTTATTATAAATTTGGACGAGGATAGTAGTTCAGCTGAAATTGAAGGGGGTGAGAAGGGTGAAGATTTAGAAGAAGGAGCGATGTGAGGTGAGGTAAAATGAAGTGATTGTGAAGTGAAGTGAATCACTGCATTATTTAATTCCGTTTTTGTGCTTTCGTAGTTCAGTGCTTGAGAAACATTCATTTTCAGGACGTTATTATTTATTAATGTGATTATTTCTTTTTTCATTTTGACAACAATATATCTGCTTCTATTGTAATAATAACGAATTTATTTTTAGTTGTTTTATTGAGAAAAATATTTGTTTCTGTTACTATTTTGATAGTAGACTGTAACGACCCAACCCCCCTCGTATATTTAACTTATGATATCCTGGTCACGGTACCAATGTAACGCCCCCCCTCGTATATTTAGTTTGTTAGATTGTTGTATTTTGATATTGTGTCGAGTAATTACTCTCGTATATACTCTGGTTTTATTAGTTCGATTATTTAATTGATTCCCCTTTCATACGTCTTTCCTTGTCGTGAAGCGACTGGTAGAACTTAATTAATTGGCCCTTTTTCGTGATCGTCTAGTTTTAGTGGTAGGACCCAAATTTGCTGTCTTATTGTAACCTCACAAGTACTTTAATAAAGTTTGATCATACTTTGTTTCATTTAGTATGATTTAATTTGTTTTAATTGATTACATAATTTTTACCAATTAATATGAACACCAATCTGCACTGCACTGATATATGTTTTAAAGAATGACTAGTATAAGTAAGATTTGGCTCTAGATTTATGATTACTGATTTACTTAGAATTCACTGTTGTACCTGAAAGTAGAAATAAGTCAAAGAAACTCAAATAACGTTTTAACACATTTATTTCTGTGCTTAGACAACTGTCTATAAGAAATATTACAAAACATGACATGAACAAAACCTTGCTGCATGTGCGGAAACTTCCGCCAAATAGTTGAAGTGGCATATGTAGAACCCTATATATGGCAGACAAATATCCACAAGAAATATATTGAGATTTAGTTAGTTACCTGCGCGGAAACTTCCGCTTCGTGGTTTAAATACCATATATAAAACCTTACATATGGTTGCAAGAGAAACTTCCCTTGTATGCAGTACCCGAACGTCCCCCGACAAAGAAAACGACCATGCTTTGATTTAACTCGCAAGTGCGTTGCTACAGTATCACAGTACTATAAATACAACTAACGTTTGCCAATTTACATTCGATGCATATGCGGAAACTTCCGACATATGACAGGCAACTGCCGATGTTTGTGAAGTGCGCGAATTCGTCCCGCTATCAGTAGGCTTAAATCAAGACGAGCCGAACTACCCCGTAGTTTTTTGTGTAGTCGTTGGTAGGCGTTAACCGTATTTACCGCATGCATAAGGTAGCTGTGGCCATAAAGCATTAAACGATACTCACTGGATGTGTCTCCGGACCTCCGTCGCAAGACAAAGTCCACTGGTTAAAACACTCAGAGAGTCAAAAGAAGCTGCATGTTGCATCACCGACATCTGGCCTGGCTAATCTGCCAGCTGACCGGCTCGAAATCCGCTGACAAGGAGGGAAATTTGATTAAGTTACCGACATTGCAGATTCAACTGAACACTATTTATTATGTACATAATCTTATTTTAACCTAACTTGATTTGGAAAAGTGAATGCAAGGTCCAACTAGTAGTACTGATCCTTTCTGAATTAAGATAGGCTGTACTCAGTAATGAAAAATGTATTGAAAAATGCATTATAACAGAAAAACCCTATCTGTAAATCACTTGGTTTCACCGGTCAAATATTATTAAAAACCGCGAAACCCAAACATATAGAGTCGTACTTTGAGTAACGTTGCCATTTCACTCGTAATAAAGAAATTGAATTAGTTTAATGAATTTTAGTGAGCTCGAGTACGTAGAAAATGGCAACGCAGTATAAAAATTATTCAAATGCCATTCTTACCAGTTCTGGTATACACGGAGAGTTCCGCGGGGCCCACTCCCCCGGGTTCTGGAGTAACACCTGAGTTACTCGCCTCCATGTCGGTGGCGGTGTCAGTGGCTATAGCACACTAATGAAGCGCGGCTCCTAATGCTGGTGGATAGCTATAACGTAGTAGACGGGGCCACTCTCTTATTTTCTGATTCCGAAGAACCATCACAGAGAGTCGTACAATCTCTTCGTACCCGATTCCGTTGAACCAAAGCGAATAGCTTGCGGTTGTCAGAGATGTGACCCAGATCATATAAATTCTCGCGTATTTATATGTTGTTTAAGCCTGCAAGCTTGACGGAGATAGCCAAACGCTAACTTGTGTTCTTCCAACTAAAATATAACTCAAGATGCTTTAGGTGAAAAGTGATATAATGACTATTTATTAGCCTTTGACCCTATTCTTATTAAAGCTCTTACAACCCTACGTGTTTTATGTTATCGGTTCTCGGCTGGAGAATGCTTCGAGATTTTGTACAGTTTTGTCAACGTTTTAAAATATTAAATGAATAATGTGCGTTCTTTTGCTTCGCTGAATAATTTAGACACTATAGTTTGAATGCGTACGTTTTCTGTCAAAATTTTAACCCTTTTATGTAATAGTTAATTGGGAATGTAATGATATAAATACTTGGAAATAATTTAGTTTTATGTAAAAATTATAGTAAATTTATCAGCAACGAAGCAACCCAGGGCTGGGGTGCTTTAATACTTTGTTTTTATAGGCTTCTTGTCACTTTTTAAATAATCTCTTTATTCTATACTCATATTTCATACCCATCCTTTCCTGGCAAGAAATGATCGTACCTCGCGGTTCTTGCTGGGTAGTGTAACGAAGTGATTTTATTGTATAGAATTAAGTTAGGTAATTAGGTGCTATTTGTGT
This sequence comes from Rhamnusium bicolor, assembly GCA_029963845.1. Classification (NCBI taxonomy): domain Eukaryota; kingdom Metazoa; phylum Arthropoda; class Insecta; order Coleoptera; family Cerambycidae; genus Rhamnusium; species Rhamnusium bicolor. The sequence continues at coordinate 271,368 of JANEYF010002731.1, read as the reverse complement.
TTCGAAAAAAGATTTTAACCATTGTAGTACTGCGCTTTTAAAATTGGTATTGTCGGCTGAGCAGTAATAATAGTTAAATTGTTAATTATAAATAAGTAGTATTGATCTGTCTGTATAAACATGCTAGATATGCTGAGGGGCCGGCAGTACGCGAATCGCGAAACGCGAAGCGCGCATTGTGTCCCCGGTACCCTTATGCCCGCGCTACCGTGAAGGAGTCCGAGACTGAAAACAATCAAATTAGTTCCCGTCCGACCGCCAACCGAAGAACTACGCCGATCAGCACAGTAAGTAAACTCGTGAGTATAAGGATATATTGGTATTTAAATTTCATGCGGAATTATTCTAAGTCAATAAACGGGTGACGTAGTTGTAATATACCGCGCATGACTACCGTGTCTCATCCTACTTCTGCTTTCGGCAGTGTTTAGTAGCATGAGGATTTTACAGACAAGTTAGTCTCCGTCTGACCGCCACCCGAAGCACCACGCCGACTTGGATAGTAAGTAAATTCGTGAGTATAAAGAAATAGGTATTTAAATTTAATGCGGAATTATTCCAAGTCCATAAACGGGTGACGTAGCTGTAATATACCGCGCATGACTACCGTGTCTCATTCTACTTCTGCTTTTGGCAGTGTTTAGTAGCATGAGGATTTTGCAGACAAGTTAGTCTCCGTCTGACCGCCACCCGAAGCACCACGCCGACTTGGACAGTAAGTAAACTTGTGGGTATAGAGGTACATAGGTATACAAATGTAATTGCGAATTTTTCTAAGTCGAAAAAGGTGACGTAGCTGTAATAAACCGCGCATAACTACCGCGCTCATCCTACTTCTGCCTTTGGCAGAGTTTAGTAGCTTGAGGATTTTTCGAACAAGTCAGTTGCCGTTTAGCTGCTGACTGAAGAACCACGCCGACCAGCATAGTAAGTAATCTTGTTGTTGAGTATAAAGGTATAGGTTTGTTTAAATTGAATTCGGGTGACGTATTGCTATATTCCGCGCATGACTACCGCATCCCATTCTACTTCTGCTTTTTGGCAGAGTTTAGTAGCTTGAGGATTTTTCAGAGCATCCGAGAACAGTCCGTTGCTGCCGCCCGTACCGACCAGACGTGCCGACACCGACCGCTCCAGAGAGGAAGTAGCCCAGGACCCGGAAGTAGGTAGCAAGGTTTGATAAAGGTTTGGTAAATAATCGGTATTACTTGGCAGGTGAGTACTTTCCGGGCTTTATTTAGAGTTTGTGAACCGTGAGCGCTAAGACGTATCCGCCTCATATCCCTCCTTAGAACGGGAGAGCGGCCGAAGGTTGGAACTAGAACCGCGTTACACCGCGTGTTCTCCAGGCCAACTGAGCACGTAAAAATTCTGCAGGGTGACTTGGAGATACTAGCATTTGCCACCGCGTGACCTCTAGGCCACCTGAGCACGTAAAAATTCTGCAGGGTGACTTAGAGGTACTTTCGTAACCGCGTGCCGGCCAGGCCACCTGAGCATGTAAAATATCTGCAGGGTGACTTGGAGGTATCGTCCGTAACCGCGGGTCCCCCGGGCTACCTGAGCACGTAAAAATTCTGCAGGGTAGCTTGGAGTTTGACCTTACCGTCGTCATTATCAATTTGCCACTGTTAGGCTTGTCACCCCTCCCCCCCTTCCGTATCCGCATTAAACCGAGTGTCCTCCAGGCCGCCTGGGCCCGTCATATTCGGCAGGGCGCCTTGGAGGTACTAGCTTTGGCATATTATAAGTCCGGAACCATCCATCAGCCAAGCGATAGTAAATAACCGCTATAGATAGGCATAGTTTGCTTGTATTGGCGCTTGCTTCCCCTCCTGGTATCCGTCCGCCGTCTGCTTATGACCGATTAATTTATCGCTGTTTACCGTTTCAGCGCTTCATTCACCGGCTTACCGTATCGCACCGCTTGACCGCCCGCTTACTGCCCCGCTCGCCCGTAGTTAAGACCGTTGTAGTATAAGTTGTAGTTACTAAGGTGTATATGAAGTGTAAATAATAATTAGTGTGTAGAATAAATGTAAATATGTTGAATGACAGTCTGTTCATTAACTGTAGTGTGTAAGTTACCTTTTTCCCGATCCCTGGCTTATCCGTATCTTCACTGTAGTTGCCCGGCCTCTATCGTCCCGCCGATAAAGTGGTGTTTCTGCACTCTAAACAGAAACTGGCGCCCGATATATCAGTACCGTGAGCACCGCCGTAGTGTTGGGCGTCAAAGTGACACTTCCGCTCTTGGGTAGAGCAACGAAGTACGTCACAGTAGTAACAATTTATATTAAGCGACCTTGAATACTGTAACTTCTATATGTGTAACCAATACGTTAAATTTAATACTTTTATTTCAAATTAATACTTTTTTGTACAATTGTTAAATTGTTGCTAGTTAAATTGAGCACAAAAACTTACATTAAATAAATATAGTTTAAAAAAACTAAAAAACACGCTTTTAAAGCACATCAAACTAAAAAGAGAAAAATAATTATTAATATAAACTGAAAACAATAATGAACGAAAAATACTAGTATTATTGTGAAAAAAGCGTGGGTTGCTCGATATACGACAAATATGACACAAAGCGCCCCACGCCTTTTTTCACAATAATACTAGTATTTTTCGTTCATTATTGTTTTCAGTTTATATTAATAATTATTTTTCACTTTTTTAGTTTGATGTGCTTTAAAAGCGTGTTTTTTAGTTTTTTAAACTATATTTATTTTTCACTTTTTAGTTTGATGTGCTATGAAAGCGTGTTTTTTAGTTTTTTTTTTTTAACTATATATTGCTTATTGATGCTGATATTATAACATATACGATCCAACAGATACTTCTGAAAAAAAATATATATATTTTTTTCAGCCATAGACGGGATTTGAACTCACGCCCGAGGAGTCCGTCGTTTCGCGTCGACCAAGACTTGCGCCTTAGCCCGCTCGAACGAACGAACGAACGAACAATACAGTTAAATCCGGCTCTGCTTTCCTTAGCGTCTTACCCCTGACGTCTCGTCACAATATAGCTTTCCTCAACTTTACTCTCCCATGCACAAGAGCAATAATACAGGGCGAGAAACAAAAACATTAATTTTCTTCGTCAAATTCCGTTCCACATGGTGGGGCAATAGTGCGTCTGTCTTCGATATATCGAGTTCTATGATAGCTAGAATCTTGATTTAAAATCATAAATAAACTAGACAAAAAGTCTATAACCGAAAATTATTTGCGAATATACAGGGTGAGCCAAGACGATTTTACAGGATCAACTAACAATTTTTTAAATGAAATGCCAAGTATATCAGAACATTTTTTTGAAACCTATTTGTGGCGTCCTTCCACTCCTGTAGTATCACTCACTCTCCCAACCACTTGAATGTAATGATTTTTTTCTTGGCATTTACACATGTATATTTAAAAAATCACTATAATCAGTTATCGAATTTAAGAAAATGTTAGTACCAGTTACGAGACATCTGTGTGATGACACTCAGCCATTTTCACTTCCTAAAAGTATACAGGGTGGCCAAAAATAATTCTTAGATTTACAACTATTTGAACTGAATAAACTCAATTTTTTCAAATGGAACACCCTGTATATTTTTGGACGATGTGATGTAGAATTGAAAAACGAACATTTTTTATACGTACATCCCCTATAACTATTTGTAACCATTTTCGATTTATTGCATAATTGCAAAATTCAGCAATAAAAAAAAATTAAAAATATTTTTTTTCGTAATTCAAGAGAAACTAATATAAAAAAAGTGCTCCACATGTTGCCGATTTTGATTGACACATTTCTATGTGTCTTTGGAATGAGGTTTCTACTGTTCATAAAATTGTCTTCTAAAAACATTTATTTATCCTTTCCTTCAAATTTTGGAATGTTGGTGTGATGTTTTCATGGGAATCATGTAACACGCTTATCATAATACATTCTCTTGAATTATTTGTCAGAAACCCTCATTTTTAATTTTTATTGCTGAATTATGCAGTTATTGTTCAATAAATTAAAAATGGTCACAAATAGACATACGTACAAAACATGTTCGTTTTTCAATCTTACATCACGTCGTCCAAAAATATATAAGGTGTTTCATTTAAAAAAAAAAAAAAAATTAGAAAATTTAGTTCAAAAATCCTTTTTGGCCATCCTGTATCCTTTTAGGAAGTGAAACTGGCTGAGTGTCATCACACAGATATCTCATAACTGGTAAAGTTTATCCAATATGAATTGAAACACTTCAGTCTAAAGTGTTTATAACAGGAGGGCGCATTTCCACTCTCATCGTCAAATAAATATAGTTTAAAAAAACTAAGAAACACGCTTTTAAAGCACAAACTAAAAAGTGAAAAATAATTATTAATATAAACTGAAAACAATAACGAACGAAAAATACTAGTATTATTGTGAAAAAAGCGTGGGTGGCTCGATATACGAAAAATATGGCACAAAGCGCCCCACACTTTTTTTCACAATAATACTAGTATTTTTCGTTCATTATTGTTTTCAGTTTATATTAATAATTATTTTTCACTTTTTAGTTTGATGTGCTTTAATAGCGTGTTTTTTTAGTTTTTTTAAACTATATTTATTTTTCACTTTTTTAGTTTGATGTGCTATGAAAGCGTGTTTTGTAGTTGTTTTAAACTATATTTATATTGCTTATTGATGCTGATATTATAACATATTACGAACCAACAGATATTTCTGAAAAAAAAATTTTTTTTTATTTCACCCATGGGATTTGAACTCACGCCCGAGGAGTCCGTCGTTTCGCGTCGACTGCCTTAGCCCGCTCGACCTAACTGACAATCACGGAATGTACTTACATATTAAGCCTTTGCTCTCACGCAAAGGATACGTGAGGAAAGGACTGGCGATCCTGATCAGGATAATGATATAAACTTATAAAATTATTGTATTGTTACCGGTTCTTCGTAAGTGTACAAAGTTTCAATTAAATCTATCCGTTTAAAGTGGGTCAAAATCGAGTCCAAAGAGTCGGTTACAAACAAACAAACAAACAAACAAGCAAGCAAGCAAGCAAGCAAGCAAGCAAGCAAACATACAGGTGAAGCTAATAAAAGCGTGTTAAAAAAATATAGCGCAAATCGTGCTTGTATTTAATGAACGATACCTCTACATTACATTGGATATGAGAATGTGGCAATGCAGCGGGCCATATGTGAAACTCGGGTAGTAGTGTCCGAACTCTGACGAATTAAGTCGTGATTTGAATAGACTACTGGACTAGTTGTTTATATTGACCGTACAGTGTATGTAATAATTTTGGATAAATCGAATTATTTTCTGTGAGGTATTTATAGCATGTTAGTGATCTTATTAAGTGGTTTTAGTAATATTTCAATCTCGGGTATCTTATTTTGCCACCCGTATCATCAATTATTATTCAAACTGGTGACGATTCTAGTTCAGAATATTCTTCTGATAATTCAATTGCCACTTAGTATTTTTGTTTAAATGTTTTTTTACGTTTAATCGAAGCAACTTAGCTTGAACGGTTCAAGAGATTTATAAATAATTGCTTTTATTAGAATTTTTAACAAATTTTAAATATTTATTTCTGGTTTCTTGTGATTTAATTGCCACGCAGCATTTTTGTTTAAACATTTTCTACATTCAGTCGATAAACGGTTAAAGAGATTTATAAAGTTGATTTTTTTGAGTTTCTTACAAAATGCAAATATTTCTTTCTTTATTTTTGTTTTATTTGTTGTGTTATATTTTATTTGAAAGTTATTTAATTCTAACAGTCCATCATACTAACATCTTTCATATTCCTATCCTATCCTGGCAAAAAATATTCACACCTACACGATGGTTTTTGTCGGATGGTGAGATTTTATACAAGACTCAATATAAATTTTTATAGTTTGTAGAAAATGCCATTAACCATTAACTAAGTAAGATTCTTAACTTTTATTCAATCATCAAAAAAAGCTTATCAACTAATATAAATAAATAAACAAGTAAATAAATAAAAATGTTATTATAGGTATTGTACATACATATAAACTCATATAAAATAGTAAAAAAATATTCGATCTATTTTAAAGAATTAAAAGATAATTCTAAACCTTTTTGGTCGACGCTCATGGACATGACTAAATGGCGTTGTTGGCGTTTTTATGCTGTTCCAATTCATATTGGAAACACTTTACTAACATATTTTTTCTTAAAATCGATAGTTGTGACTGTAGCGATATTTTTAATATTACACGTATAACTGCCATAACTTCAACAAAAAAAAATCATTACATCCAAGTGAAAATTACAAAATAAAAACACAAATGAAGATAAAAAACCCACTACCGGAAAAAAAAATTAAAAAGTGCAATGACAAAAAATGTAGCTGCATTTGCTGTTATGTTGCCTATGCATATGTAATTTTTCCCAATAATTGTTTTAAGGGTAAAAAAACGGAGCGGCTTTTAACAGTGTGATTCGGAGTAGTAATGCTGTGCAAACTTATGCAACACCTTCATAATCCACTGCCAAAGGCGAGATTTATTTTTTTATTTATATTAATTACAACTATCCAACAAATAATAAAACCAATTACAGGATAGGAACAGTTAGTTAATTAGTTAGAAGTTGTGAAATATTCCAATAACATGAAATAAAAGATTAGACTTAATACATTTAATATAGAATATAAAAACAAGTCGGCTACATTACACGAAGACGTATGCACACATATATAGAGTTTAGAAAAACAAGCATATTTACAACACTTTTTCGTGTATATCACAACTAAATAGCACTATTTTAATTTTTTATATGCTAGTATTAAATACGTCACAATTTTACATATTAAGAAGGCTAATCGAACCAGTGTTTGTAAGGTAATTTTTCAAAATTTATTTCTTCCATACGGTTTGGTCAAATTACACCAAATTTGGAGGATCAGTAGTTGAAAGTGTACTAGAGAGTACATGTATATCTATTTTAATTAATTTTCACTTTATGTAGGGAAAATTTATACTGTAAATATAAGTGAAATTTGAACGTGATTAGCTCTTGAATTATGATATCAATCGGTAAAATTCGAGGTAAAACTCATACATGGCTTCTAGAATGAATCTTCATAATTATGCTCAGCAAGTTTCAAACCTTTATTCCGTACGGTTTGGTTAAAATGAATTTTCTAAATAAGTATCTTTGTCACTACAAATGGAGCAAGGAAGTGTTACCTCTATCGGGAATCGCACCTCAATGAAGTCGGTGAATAAAATGTCCAGTGAAGGTATAGTCAAGAGCAAAATTATTCAGCGGCGCATGTATAAAAACTTTCTAGAGAATGACACAGCTACCCGAAGCTTTTTCCCGACTAGGCCCCTTAATAATTTTGATCTTTGTATAATAATTTTAAAAATCACCATTCCAATAGATCATTTAGCCTACTATCCTGAAACACAGCCGGTTGCTTATGGAAGTCCCGGGAGCGTAAATTTCGGTGTATTTAAAAACGTGTATCTCGAAAACTGTATCAGATATCCACCCGACTGTTTTAAAAAAATTTTCGATATTTACACAACTTTTCGTTCATATAACAGTATATACCAATTTTGAATATTTAATACAGTTGCCCGCAGGTCGAAATTTTTAATATACAAATTTCGATTTCTGGATTTAAAAAAAAACGTAAGTGATAATAAAATTCCATTACAACATACAGGATCAGCTCATGTCCAGCATAGATTAAATATGCATAGTTACTCCTTATTTAAATATTTACCGCTCAAAAATCTGGAGGCAAAAATCGTTGTAAGCAGTGCCTATATAGGATTCTGTTTGTTTGGAAACTGTAAATACGTTAATATGGACCATTTGTATGCATTTACTGTTTCAAAAATAACAATATCCTAAACATGCTTTGCTCGTTTTGATATGAAAATTTTGTCGTTCAAATTGTAGGCGGTAAATATTTACATAAGAAGTTAATTATCAAATGTATGTTTATCTGTTGTCTAGTAGGTATATAAAAATAAAAAATCAAATCAATATTGCATAGTCAATTTTTTAGCGAGAGGTAAACGTTTAAAACCACGAATTCTTGAAATAATAATAATCATAATAATAATAGCGTCTTCATTTTCATGAAAAATATACCACTCCGCCTTTTTTTTTGAGAAGTTCTGCAAGAACCAAAGTGCAACAGGCCATTTCTGATGCCTGTAAGAAACTCCTTTCGATAAGCGAGCTCTAAAATTATTTACCTTGCTAGAATGGGTTTTATTTGGCAATATTTACGGCTTTTGAAGGCGTAGCCCCTCTACTACTTAGGGAGTTGTAGCTCCCTTATGAACTGATTTAAAGCAAATGTTTATACAAAAAATTAAAATTAAAACTTATTTTGGTCATTCTTTACAACAGCCACTTCTGCCTGACGAAAAAAACAAACACACAGTTCGATGCTCCGTCATGTCAGGAACACATCCCACATAATCATATGTTGCGCTTATGACGGGGCGGCCAAAAAAAAAAACCAAAATTTTCAAGGCGTTTGGTGGAATTTACGATAACCCTCATACGGCGTGTTTAACTTACACACGTAGGTTCTAATTCTGCTTTATATGACTCCTTATGGGTTGACAGCGCAGGTACAAAGTAACTATTAACATCTACGTGTTGCCATATGTATGAAATGTACGTACCTGTCCTTCGTACGGCATACAACAAAATTGTTACTAACCACAAAAAAAACACTTAATGTCTGCCACTGTATGTTCTGTTAATAAAATAACTGACAATACGTCCGTTTAAATCACAAATGCAACCCACAATTACATCGTAAGCATTATACCTACTACGTCCGTTATGTCCCTCTTCGTTTTGTAGGGACCAGTAGGTATATAAATCCAACATTTTACATTTCTGTACGTTGCAATTTCTGTTCACCTACACAAAAGATGGAAAGTTATAGTGAAAACGGTACCTTCTAGCATGCAACCAACAATACAACTTCAGTTTCAAAAGAAACCAGCGAGACATACAGATTATTCGTTTTGTTGTAGTAGTCGTACATCTGACAACTGTGCGAAAAGTAGATCGTGTTTCACCTGTTGATATCTAACGAATTGCACGTGAGATTCCCAAGGAAATTGGGTGAACAGTACATTTACATTTTACACACATTTTGACAAAACAATTTCATTTAAACTGGATTCCCATTTCAAATTGGAAATAACACAAACAAACAGCTCTTCTGTGATTTGTCAGCTTATCTAAACAGACGCTTTCAAGCAGCTGAACCTGCATTTTTACAATATCTTTGTCCGCAGTTCTGTTCTTCTGTTGAATAAAATGTTTTCGGTTCCTTCAACGTCAACTTCGACAAACAGTGAAAAGTTTAAATTGTGAATTTAATAAATGTGAACAATGCCAATTTACAACTAGACGTTTTTACGAAGTACTTACGTCGGATGTTAAATTAGTGGCGTATTTTAATCGACACGGGGTTCAACCATGTCATCAAAAATGTGTGAAATGTGCACCAACAAAGGAAATCACGGTAGCACATTAGACCATACACAAAACATCTTGCAAGTACCAACAAATTAATATTATTTAGGATAATGTGACAACGTTCATTTACATAGTTATCACAATAAGTATTTCGATGTTGCCATCGTCTGATGGTCATTGTTTCAAACGCGCCATTTGACGGTTATCGTAAATTCCACCAAACTCTGTTTCAATTTATTTCTATTTCCCATGAATTGTGCAATAAAAAATTATACACAACATTATGTGTAATTAATATCACAACGAATGTCAAATAAAACATTCACTGTAACAATACACTTATTTCCCTTGCCCAATTTAACTTATTCCCCTTGCCCTCTCATCTTGTTGAAAAAATGTTCACGTATGCCGTTCATTATTACTTTCTGTACATTTATTCGCAACCCTCATTTTACATACAAATGTCAATGAAGACAACAGAACACAACCACTTATTTCCCTTGCTCCAGAACAGAGTACGAAAATGCGATATTGCAAATATCTTTCTATTGCACTTTCAATTATTCTATTCGTCTTACATTTGTCTATTATGTGAATGACAACGCGGCAAAATCACTTATTTCCCTTGCCCTATAACATATTACGAAAAAACCAAATTTTCAACATCTTTCCCTTGCCCTTTAATTAGTTTTATTCAAGTTTCACGTATTTACGTTTTTGTCGTATGCGACTTTTCGTTGGATGGCATTTTACAATATTGCTTTAGTGAGAATTATATACGGATGACTTCTTGTTGCGTGCGACTTTTTGTCGGGTACGACATTTCGTCGGATTCCACCTTTCTCATGATACCGTTCGTCGAAACCGATCAACCGTCGAATGCGACTTTTTGTCGGATGCGATCTTACCTTGGGTGCGACTTTCCGTCGAATACCACTTTCCGTGGGATGAAATTTTTCGTCTCCTGCGACCTTCTGTCGGATGCGACTTTTGGTCGGATGCGACTGCCACTTTTCGACTCATAGGAATTTTAGCTGTTGCGAATTTTAGTCGGATGCGACTTTTGGTCGGATGCTCATCTACGTCCGATGCGACTTTGCGTCCGATGCTACTTTTCGTCCGATGCGACTTTACGTCCGATGCAACTTCCCGTCGGATGCCACTTTTCTTCTCATGCGACTTCTGGTCGGATGCGACTAATGTATCCTACTCTTCATCAGGACTCTCTGTCCCCTCGTTTATTACCCACCCAGCACCCCTATTCTCTCCACGGTCCCGTATGCTTCTTGGGTAATTATACATTTGCGCAACATTTGCTTTGCAGCAAATGTCTTCTATAGAGACATTTTACGTGTGTACAAAAAAAAACACGAAAAATCCAGAAGTGGCTGTTGTAAAGAATTACCCTTATTTTTTTGTAGTTCTATCACACCATTGAAAGGTACCTAATATGGGACACCCTGTATATTAATTTCTGCAAATAAAAACGGGTCGCCGTCATATTCGCAACATTAAATGAAATGCAAGATTTGAGGACAAACATTCTGGAAAACTGCATTGTGAGTTAAAGAAAAGCAAGTAATAATACTAAATAATACATTTCACGAAATTAAGATAATAGTTTTCAGTTAAAACTCAACCTATTTACATATGGGGCATTCCATGCCAAATCGGAGTTTTAAATTTTTTTTTTTGATTTTCGTAATTTTTGGATATTTTTTTAGTATACATCAAAAAACTTCTTCAGGTAAATTTTGAGATTTTTTTGATCACCGGTTCAAAAAATATCGAATTTAAAAAAAAAAAAATTCGGTTTTTCGTTTATAACTTCTTCAAAATTGGTCCAAATTCAACGTTTTTTTTCAAAATTTTTGTCTTTCCATGTACTTTCCAAAAAAAGAATTTTAATAATTTTTTTGAAAAATTTTTTCTGTTATTTCTTAGTTTCAAAATTTCAAAGTCGCTTTCTGAATATCATACATATTTTGATTTTCCTGAAAATTTTTCATAATAAACTACTATATTTTCTGCAACTTTAAAGCCCGGTCCGATCGTGGGCACTTCATGGCAACTAATTTTTTTTCGATTTTTGAAAATTCGAAAAAAAAAATTTTTTACTTATTATTAATTCTAATTTTTGTCACTATATATTATTATTTTTATTACTTTCAAGTATGTTTTACAATTTTACACAGTTAAAGGGTTTCTGAAATTTTGAAATCTTTCAAAAAGTAATTTTGAGGTTACAATTAAATTTCTATTTTTGTAAAAAAAATTATCTTAATTATTGCGATAATAGTATGAATTATAACTTTTAAAATAGGTGTGTGACTTTTCCACACGATGGCGCTGCCGTCTATTTCCATATTCCGACAGTACCGACCTTAGATAAGAAAAGAGAGAGAAGAAATTATCATACTATAAACAATAACATGTATGTTTGCTACAAATTTATTATTTAATTTAATTGCACATATTTAAATGGAAAATGATGTCTATACTAACAACAACAGGTGAAACTTCAATATAACTGGTTAGTGGTCTAGTGGGTGAAGCACCGACTTTACAATCAAGAGATTGATGGTTCGATCCCTACACACTCCGGATTTCTTTTCGTTAAAAAAAACTTTATTAATAATTGCCGAAAATATAAATATTGTTACACGATTAAAGGACACAGTATATTCCGGTAGGCTCGAACTCCCCCTACTTGTCACTAGGTGGTAGCAACACATTTTGAATTTCCCGGGGTCGAACTGTCGGTAATGCAGATCCCCTACTTGACGATAATGACGTCACGTGTGATGTAGTCTGGCTCAAGTACCGCCATACCTACTCTACTCTAGTCTAAGGTACCGACAGTTGTGATCATTTAACCGTATACTAACCTATATCATTTGGGCTGTATTGTTTATTGTTAGAAACTCGGTTCAACTTGTTTTGTGTCTGTTTATTCTTTGTGCTATTATAAATATTCAATTATGGAGTCTAAACTCCGATTTAATCGATGTTGCAATCCACTGAAAATTGAAAATCACTTGAAAAGTCAAGGATTAAGACGAGCTTCGAAAACTTTACAAAACTCGTGGAATTTGAACAGTTTTTATTATTTGTGTGCGACTTGCAGAAAAAATGTGCTATCAATAAAGTCAGTTGCATCCACATCAACTAATTTTAGCACTGAAAGTGATGTGAGCGAAAATGCTAGTGATAATGAGGAAAACAATATTATTGTTGACGATCCTGAGTTGTCGATGAGAATGTCGAAGATGATAATATAAGTGATACTGGAATTGATAACAGTGAAACAACTGAACCAATATTAATTGATCGTTCATTTTCTTCAGGTATTTTCATCGTTCATTGTCGTTTTTTTATAATAATCGTGTTAACAATTCTCATAAATATTTTTTTATTTGAAGGAACAAAATCACTATCAGGTGAAGAACTTACACGAACATTATCACAGTTAAGTCTTGGCACACAACTACCTGTGATAAATGATGTTTTGCCTGTATTAAATATATCTCCGATAGATAAATATGCAATAGAGCAGCAGTCTTACTTAAGAGGAAAATATAATGAAATTTGTTCTACATTTGCAAGGTTACTAGGATTAGATAATAAATCTGACCTCTATGCGAATTCTACAAATTATGAAGACGTTATAGAAAACCTAAAAGCTAAATTCGATGCTGAGAGTACAACTCGTACTCAAAAAGGTACAAATTTTGACACTATTGCCTAGTGATTGGAGTATTATTAAGATTTGTGACGTTATGGGTGCTACCAGACACATGGCAGTATTATCAAAATCCCTTAAGGAAAAAAAAAGGAATTTTATCAGAGCCAGAGAAAAAGAAAGGTAAGGTTTATTGCTGTAAAATGCTTTCATTGACAAAGAGTATGAGCATGACTTAAATTTTATTTCCGTATTTTTTTTTTCATTCATTTGATAAATTGTAATTTTTTAGGACGACCATTATCCGACGATATTAAATGCAAGATCATCGAATTTTATAAAAGCGATGATGTAAGTGTCAATTTGCCGGGCAAAAAAGATTTTCTTTCTGTACGAAAAGATGATGGCCAAAAAGAATATTTCCAAAATAACTAATTTTATGTAATTTGAAAGAATTACATGAAATTCTTAAAGAACAACATTCAGACAACCAGATAGGATTTTCTAGCTTTGCATCGTTGAGACCTTCACATTGTGTACTGGCAGGATCTAGTGGTACCCATACTATTTGTGTGTGTGCTATTCATCAAAATATCAAACTCATGATGTTAGGTAGGTAAATACTATAAAAATTTGATATTTAACTGTAAAATCAACGATTTTATTTTCCGGCAGGTTCTAATTTAGTAACGCTAACCCGCCATTTGACAATTCCTTTAAAGCAATATAAGGATTGCTTTAAGCTCATACTATGTTCCAATCCATCATCCGATTGCTACTCACTTAAATGTGCGAATTGTCCAGGAATAAAACTTCTCGAAGACTTATTAGAAACCGTTTTCGATGAAAATGCAGTCAATGATGTCACATAAATATTGGATATCGAATCCTCGTTGCGGCCTTGAAACAATCATCAAGAGCTCCTTGGAATTCATTGAAATATTTTGTGATCATATTGTTAAACTTTTACCGCATGATTTTGTTGCTAAAGAACAATCTACTTTTATGAAAAGCACAAAAGAATCGTTGAAAGATAATGATAGTGATTTGTGATTTTGCTGAAAACTACGCTTTTGTGATTCAAGACGCAGCACCGGGATTTCATTGGAATAATAACCAAGCAACGATTTTTCCCGTTGTGATCTATTACAGGCAAAATGGTGAAATAACTCATCGAAGCTTAGTTATTATTTCCGACAATAATAATCATGATGCGATCGCAGTGTATGTGTATCTTAAAATGATTACCGATTTTATTAAAGAATCTTTCTCCAATGCAACTAAAATTTTCTATTTTTCTGATGGTGCTCCACAGCAATTCAAAAATTTTAAAAACTTTGTGAATATTTATTATCAGATTAAGATTTTCACTTGGATGCTGAATGGCATTATTTCGCTACAGCTCATGGTAAAGGACCTTGTGACGGTATTGGAGGAACAGTGAAAAGAATGGCAGCGAGAGCTAGTCTTCAACGGCCAATCGATGACCAGACAACGACAGCTCAAAAATTATATGAATGGGCATCTCATCCAAGTAGTTTACCTAGCATTGCTGTAAAATTTTCGCCAGAAAATGATTATATTGGAGCAAAGGAAAAATTGGATCTGCGATACAAAACAGCAAAATCAATAACAGGGACACAGAAATTGCATTGTATTATTCCAGTAGCCAACGGAAATATAAAAACAAAAGAATATTCTACTTCGAATAATGATCATACATGTAACATTGTTAAAAGATTGCGAGCTTAAATAAATACTTTCATTACCATTGTTTATAAACGGACTTATAAAATATATAACGACTAATTAATAATTTCAAAAACCCTTTGTAACTGTGTAAAATTGTAAAACATACTTGAAAGTAATAAAAATAATAATAATATAGTGACAAAAATTAGAATTAATAATGATAAGTAAAAATTTTTTTTTTTCAAATTTTCAAAAATCGAAAAAAATTAGTTGCCATGAAGTGCCCACGATCGGACCGGGCCTAAAAGTTGCAGAAAATATAGTAGTTTATTATGAAAAATTTTCAGGAAAATCAAAATATGCATGATTTTTAGAAAACGACTGAAATTTTGAAACTAAAAAACAGAAAAATTTTTCAAAAAATTTTAAAAAATTTTTTTTGGAAAGTACATGGAAAGAAAAATTTTGAAAAAAAAAAACGTTGAATTTGGACCAATTTTGAAGAAGTTATAAGCAAAAAACCGAAAGAGGTTTTTTTTTCAAAATTCGATATTTTTTGAACCGGTGATCAAAAAAATCTCAAAATTTACCTGAAGGAGTTTTTTGATGTATACTAAAAAAATATCCAAAAATTACGAAAATCAAAAAAAAAAAATTTAGAACTGTCCGATTTGCCGTGGAATGCCCCATATGTACCCATCACCTCTCAAAATAAAAATGCGTACATGTCAAGATTCTGGAAATATGTCCGTTATAGGTACATAATATGTAGGTATTTGTTAAGACACGTTTTTCGGAAATTATCGATTTAGGTATTTAAAAACAAAAAAGATCGGTACCACTCAACAGAAGTAATATCCATTTCGTATGGAAAATAACCCATTTAGGAATATTACTGGTTTAATCTGAATTTACACGTCAATCACTCACAAATGTAATCTCCGCTAGTAATAAAAAATAAGAAACATTTATAACTAGAACATTATAAAAATAAAACAAACATTTGAGAACTAAAGTCTGTTCACATAAACTTTGCAGCATTAGCCAGGATAGGGGAACAAAATGCGCGCAAAATGATTGGTGTAGACGGCAGGCAGATACCTATACACAAGTGCAAAGTTCATTGTTTATTTTATTTCATAGGCATCGGTAATAGTTGGACGTTTGTAGATTGTGTTTTAATATAGATAAATTGAATTGTGTTTTCGACGACTATTAATATGTAAATATTAAACCTATTCGTTAATGACCAAATAGGTACATATGTACATACCGGGTGGCCCAGGGACTAGGGAACCCCCCAAATTTTTCTACAATTTTTGAGATAGAAATTTGAAATTTGTAGGGATGAATCAAGACAAAAATTGTAATTTTTTGATCCACCCGCGCCATAAAAGTCACTTCCGGTTTAACCGGAAGTGACTAACTTTCTTATTTTAAATAGCACCCTGTATATGTAGGTGATTTTTCTGATGAATATTTAATTTCCCTTTATAAAGCTTTTTTTCGGATTTAAAATCGGTTCATAAATAACCCAGACAATTACATTTTGTTTGTTTCTTTTAAGAAGGCCATGAATCTAATAAACGAAATACATTATAAATAAAATAATTGTCAACAGTCGTTGTAAGGGTGTCTACCATCATTACTATTATGTAATTGTAATTATTTCTCATATCGTTTATTTCTTTATTTACGTTTGTTTATTTTTTTTTTTCGATATGTTTATTTTTTACATTTTGTACTACCATAACTTGCTTATTTTGAATAGCATCCTGTGTGTTTTATGTGGTGTTTTTCTTCTCATCAAAATACTCTCTCCGATGATGTATGTATTTGTTATAATAATAACGTTATTAATGCACAAAATGTCGAACATAAAATATTCCTGATACTGTTTTCACTCTTTCCATGAGTAGGCTGTGTACTCGTATACCTAGGTACGTGAAAATGTAATTTTTAGGTGATGCAATTGTTTACACATCAAATTATACCTATTGTAGTATAATAATAATAGTAATAACAAAAAGCATAGATTTATTTAATAATTAAACATGTACATCTACTCCACCCGACAAAATGAACTATTCATTGCAAATAAAGAAACTAGGAAGTAAGTTTTGGAAGACCAGAGTTAGAAACTAGAAAATAATGAAGAAATAGTGAGTACTATACATTGAACTAAAGTACAGAAACATATAAAAACTGAACTAAAATAAATGTTAAATAACATTTTCTGTAAATTTCACTTAATTATTTTAAAAGAAACAAACAAATGTAATTGTCTGGGTTATTTATGAACCGATTTTAAATCTGAAAAAAAGCTTTATAAAGGGAAATTAAATATTCATCAGAAAAATCACCTAAATATACAGGGTGCTATTTAAAATAAGAAAGTTGGAGTCACTTCCGGTTAAACCGGAAGTGACTTTTTTGGCGCGGGTGGATCAAAAAATTACAATTTTTGTCTTGATTCATCCCTACAAATTTCAAATTTCTATCTCAAAAATTGTAGAAAAATTTGGGGGGGGTTCCCTAGTCCCTGGGCCACCCGGTATATTCCCTTAAACTTACCTAAAAATAATAATATATGTCATATTTAAGATAGACAGTCGACAAAGGGTCGCTCAGCGAGCCCAAGTAAACAATTTTTTATGTGCTCATATGAATGAACGCAGTATAATATGGTGTATATTTTAATCACTTTTTTACACGGGCCAGTTCAAAAGGCAGCATATTGCTTTATATTAAGATAGAGAGAAACATAACATTGTTTAAAGCAGAAGTATAAAAATTGTGCAGCAAAAAATTTGGTCCCCTCGAAAGTAGGTAGAATTTAAAATTGTTTTATTTTCGGACATTATTTATTATGGGTACACAAAATGAAAAGTAAGGGAAATCTTTAAGTCGTTTGGCTTTCTTATAGCTAAATTGAATTTTTTTATTAAATTCGGATGTTCTAATTTCAGCGTAACCAGTCATTTTAGATTCTTATTTAAAACTTTAAAGAAAATGTGTCTATTTTATTTTGTTATTTTGTTTCTTTCCACTGCTAACCAATAAAAGGCATCTTATTGTAAATAAATTTACACTCTCTTGAAATATTTTTCCACTGATTCAATAAACATAAAAGGGATTTATCTTAATTCCAATGCCTTGAAATATTGTTTACGCCTGGTCATAAATAAGTAACCCACAATGATATATTGATTACACCTGGAACTAAGCAATATACAATACACTCCCTACTTTAAAAACAAATATTAAATAATGAAATGAATGCAAAATTTCTGACCTATGTATTTTAAATTTAAATTACCTTCAACACTCCTGGGATGCGTCAGTCCAGGGTCACAGCTGGCACTAAATAAAAAAATTTGACGAAACACTAGCACTCGAATTTAATTGATACAAAATTTGATTATTATTGCAAAGTACTTAATTGTTACATACACTTACATATGTATTTGTTATTGATTTATTATAATGGTTAAAAATCCACAATACATTTCGTAGTTTGCATCGTGGTTAAACCAATTCAAAAGAAACAAACGCAAAGAACAGTGAAGCTGTGGCACTCCCTCCCTCGTTATCCATCCCCCCCCCACATTCCCAGCAGACAAAACACTGTATCTCGTACCAACCAATCTCATCGCCTGCCTGCGCGTCAGCTCGCCACACTGATGTTCATTTGACGCAATTACACAATAAGAAAAGTGGACTGGCCCACAGTGGACACAATTTAGGCTTGTAGCTATTGTGATTATTTATCGACTGAATAAAGATAATATAAGAGATGGAGATGGGTGCGTTATAACATTAGAAAATAAATTTAGACTGATTAGTTT
Organism: Rhamnusium bicolor; assembly: GCA_029963845.1. Classification (NCBI taxonomy): domain Eukaryota; kingdom Metazoa; phylum Arthropoda; class Insecta; order Coleoptera; family Cerambycidae; genus Rhamnusium; species Rhamnusium bicolor. The sequence continues at coordinate 252,639 of JANEYF010002731.1, read as the reverse complement.
TTTAAAGTAAATAATACCTAAAATCTATAGGACACATTTTTCTACATTTAATTTATTGCCGAAATAATTTCTATCCTATCAGTAAAATAAACGCACACATTCCGATTCAAAATTGAGTTCAAATTTTTACAATTTGTACATATTATGTATGTACATAATGTATGTACATCATACCCAATGCATTACATTTATTTTTATTTTGCATCTGATTTTCGGAATGTGCTCTACTATTTAATTATAATATACAGGGTGGGGCAATAATGGGTCAAACTTCGATATTTCGTGTTCTATGATAGCTAGAAACTTTATTTGAAAACATAAATAAACTAGACAAAAAAGGTTACAATTGGAAATTATTTTCGAACGTACAGGGTGAGCCAAGACGATTATACATGGTCAACTAACATTTTTTTAAATGGAATGCAATGTGTATCAGAACTTTTTTGCATCTATCTGGCCTTCTTCCACTCCTTTATTATTATTGACGCTCTCCCAACCACTTGGATATGTAATGATATTTTTCTTGTTCAAATTATGCTATTTAAAAAATCACTAGTCACAATTATCGATTTTATAAAAAAAAAAAAATGTTAGTCCCAGTTATTAGACATCTGTGTGATGAGACTCAGCCATTTTCACTTACTAAAAGTATACAGGGTGGCCAAAAATAATTTTTAAATTTACAACTACTTGAACTTAATTTTCTCAATATTTTTCAAATGGAATGTATATTTTTGGACGCTGTGATGTAGAATTGAAAAACAACATTTTTTGTACGTACCTACATCCTTATTGCAATTTGCAACCATTTCCGATGTATTGAAAATAACTGCAATATTCAGCAATAAAAATTGAAAATATTTTTTTGTAATTCAAGAGAAGATATTATAAAAAGTGCTCCACGTGTTGCCCATTTTTATTGACACACCTTTCTATGCGTCTTTGGACTTCTAAAAGTACATAGTTTCCTTCAAATTTTGGATTATTGTTGGTGTGATGTCTTTATGAGCATCATGTACCACGCTTATTATAAACCTTCTTTTGAATTATTTGAAAAAAAATCCTTCTTTTTAATTTTTATTGCTGAATTTGTTTGCAGTTATTGTTCAATAAATTGAAAATGGTCACAAATAGCCGTAGGAATGTACGTACAAAAAATGTTCGTTTTTCAATCACACATCACATCATCCAAAAATATACAGGGTGTTTCATTTTAAAAAAATGGGAAAATTCAGTTTAAAAAAAATCGTTACATCCAAGTGGTTGGTATGTCAATATTAATACAGGAGTGGAAGGTGGCCACAGAGGTTTAAAAAAATGTTCTAATATACATTGCATTTCGTTTAAAAAAATTTTACTTGACCCTGTAGAATCGTCTTGGCTCACCCTGTACATTCGAAAACAATTTCCAATTAGACTTTTTTGTCTAGTTTACTTTTGTTTTTATCAAGTTTGTAGCTATCATAGAACTCGAGATATGGAAGTCGAACGCACTATTGCCCCACCCTATAACACGAATATTAATATAATACCTACTACGTGTAATATGTACAGGGTTAGTTTTATTAATGTAAACCCCCATTTTTATTTTTGACCGATTAAAAAAAATTCAATAATTGGTCTTGCATGGTTTCTATGTAGATTCCACTCAGGATCACTCCTTTAGTTTTGAAGATAATTGAATAAAATTTGGTATATCCTATATACATTATAAGCAGCACTTTTTGACACACAAGTAATTTTTTTTCACTTCCGGTTTCGCCGGAAGTGACACTAACTTTCGATTTTTAAATGGAATACCCTGTATATTATTGCATTTTTGAATTCTGCATAATTTTCTGAATCCAACGATACCAAATAAGTGACATTTCAAGCGTCAATATTTTTTTTAATATAATTTTTAGTTTTCCATTTAAGTGTGCCATGACAGTTCCGATTTATTCTAAATGACCCGTGTAATACTAGAAAAATCGAATTCCCGTCAAAAATACTTAAATTACGCGATTTATGAGAAAATAAAGTTCATGCGATAAATACAAACAAAATTACAGCTAAAAAAAATTACAATTTTGTTCTAATTAAATGTTAAAAATAAAGTTTAAAAAAACTAAAAAACACGCTTTTAAAACACATGAAACTAAAAAGTGAAAAATAATTATTAATATAAACTGAAAACAATAATGAACGAAAAATACTAGTATTATTGTGAAAAAAGCGTGGGTTGCTCGATATACGAAAAATATGGCACAAAGCGCACCACGCTTTTTTCACAATAATACTAGTATTTTTCGTTCATTATTGTGTTCAGTTTATATTAATAATTATTTTTCACTTTTTAGTTTGATGTGCTTTAAAAGCGAGTTTTTTAGTTTTTTTAAACTATATTTATTTTTCACTTTTTAGTTTCATGTGCTATGAAAGCGTGTTTTGTAGTTTTTTTAAATTATATTTATATTGCTTATTGATGCTGATATCATAACATATTACGATCCAACAGATATTTCTGAAAAAAAAATATTTTTTTATTTCAGCCATGGGATTTGAACTCACGCCCGAGGAATCCGTCGTTTCGCGTCGACTAAGACTTGCCCGCTCGGCCAACGACTGAACTGAGAATCACGGAATATACTTACAATATTAAGCCTCTTGCTCTCACGCAGAGGATACGTGAGGAAAGGACTGGCGATCCTAATCAGGATAATGATATAAACTTATCAAATTATTGTATTGTTACCGGTTCTTCGTAAGTGTACAAAATTTCAATTAAATCTGTCCGTTTAAAGTGGGTCAAAATCGAGTCCAAAGAGTCGGTTACAAACAAACAAACATACAGGTGAAGCTAATAAAAGCGTGTTAAAAAGTAACTGAGGTAGCTTTGAAAATAATGAAATATTTAACTTGTCAAACATTTGTTTGGTTTACCGGTGTTTTTATTGCGTCTTTAAAAATTTTTTAAAATTCTCGTTAATTGTGGTCAAAATGCCACAAATTTATACAAGAGATGAAAAAGTGGACATGTTAATTATTTATGGGGAATGTAGAAAAAATGCTGTTGCAGACACCTTTATGTCGAACGATATCCTGATAGACAATGTCCAGAGAGAAATTATTTTAATCGTCTTGAAAATCAATTCCGAAGTGATCCCGAAGAAAATTTCATTAATGTTTTGGCTCGAAATATGTTGATAAGACTGTTTCTTTAAGGCAAATTGGGTTTGAATTGGAAATCAGTCACAGTAAGCCGACTTTTGCACAAATACCACTATAATTGTACCAGCACTTGTACGAAAATGATTACGAACGTAGGATGGAATATTGCAATTGGATTTTGCAGAATAACGTGCAGCCAAACAATGATTTTTTGGGAATAATTTTATTTTCGGACGACTCTAGGTTTACATATTAGAGATAATTTAACCGACAAAATACAATATTGGTCACAAGAAAACCAAAATTTATTACGGGAGGGTAACTTTCAATGTTTGTCTTGGAATAATCAGTAGTAGAATCATTGGTCCAATAATATTTGAAGGACCCCAGACTGGTGCCAGATACTTGGGATTTCTGCAAAATGAAATTGATGAGAGTTTAGCTGATTTACCTTTCCATTTACGACAGGGAATGTATTTCCAACAAGATGACGTTCCTCCCCATAATTCAAGGATAGTAATTGATTACCTTCAACGGAGGTTCGGAGAAAACGTAATTCCGACGAATGGTCCTGTGAAGTGGTCTCCAAGGTCACCTGATTTAACACCCCTTGATTTTTTTATTTGGGGTCATTTAAAAAATATTGTCTACGAAACCGCCGTTACAACCCGTGAAGACCTAGAGTTACGAGTAAGACGCGCAATTAATAGCATAACGGCCCAGCAATTGGCAAACGTTCTTCGAGTAACAGCTATGCGAGTTGAGAAGTGCATTGACGTTAATGGACAGCATTTTGAACAACTGTTGTGATGTTTTGTTTTCATTTATGTATTCCAAAGCCACCTATGTATAAACAAGGTAATTAAAACAAAATTGTATTTTTTTATATTTTTTTAGCTGTAATTTTGTTTGTATTTATCGCACATTTTAATACGACATATGAATAAATTCCTTATTAATAGTACTAATAAATGGTACTTCGATACCGATATGGTTACATTTAAAAAAATTTAGTTTGTCCCCAAAAACCATTTTGATGACATTTATTTGCTCATAAATGACGTAATTTGGTATTTTTGACGGGATTTCGATTTTTCTAGTATTACACGGTCCATTTTGAATAAATCGGAACCGTCATGGCAAATGGAAAACTAAAAATATTATAAAAAATATTGACGTTTGAAATGCAACTTATTTAATATGTTACTTATTTAGTATGTTACTTATTTAGTACGTTACTTATTTAGTACGTTACTTATTTAGTATGTTACTTATTTAGTATCGTTGGATTCAGAAAATTATGCAGAATTCAAAAATGCAATAATATAAAGGGTATTCCATTTAAAAATAGCTTGTATGTCAAAAAAATGCCGCTTATTATGTATATACAATATCCCAAATTTCAATAAATTATCTTCAAAATTAAGATAAAAGGGGGTATACCATGATCTTGTTACACCCGGTATACAGGATACAAAAAAATGGCGTTTATTTTAAATAGGACACCCTGTATATTGACAAATTTCGATTCCTAGAGTCATTCTGATAACAAATACACTCAGTTTCAAAAAAAGTGACGCACTTGATTTTTGACCTAACTTTTTCCCTTTTTTTTTTAAACCAGTTGGTCGATTTCTAATTTTTTTTTATTTGTTGGTAGGTAATTCCTTTGTCTTTCAAAAAAATAAAAATAAAGAGGTGGAAATTTTTTTAAAGCCTCCTGGATGGTAGTGGAAAAACGCGAACCATGTATTTTTCTTAATTTTTGACTCACCCTGTGTGTTAATCAAGTAATGGTATAGAAAGTGCTTACACTGTATGAAAGACGCTTCTTTTACGAGCATTTTGATTTTTTTTTCATTGATTTATCTCTAAAATTGTCCAAATTACAGCTTTTTTGCTGAAACCTTGCGTATATCCCACAAATTTATTTCGTTGTAGGATCACATTGCCTTTAAAAAAACAATTGCCGTTGTCATAGCAATTAATTTGTTGTATGCCTCCATACTTGACTCTTTGTCGTTGTGTCATTAATTAAGTTTCATTAAAAAAGTTTTAGAGACTAAAATTACATAAAATGCCTCAAATAAATCCTGAACAAGTAGCAAGATTAGTTGCTTTAGTAAACGATGGGCGTAGTAAACGTTACGCCGCTCGTGCAGTGGGAGTCCATGAAGCAACTGCTCGTAGAGTGACCCACAAGTACGAACAAACAGGAAGCGCTGCTCGAAGGGTGGGTTCTGGTCGCCCTCGAAAAACTTCTCCAAGAGATGATCGCTTCTTGAGATTGCGGATATTACGGGACCGATCAAATACTGGGGTAAATGTTCAGCAAGATCCTCGCCGAATTCGTGGTGTTGCAGTAAGTAAGCAGACGGTATGTAGACGTCTAAAAGAAGTTAATTTAAAAGCTAGGAGACCTGCAAAAGGTCCTAAATTATTGCCCGAACATCGTGCTGCTAGAAGAAATTTCGTTCAAAATTATGGAGAATGGAATATTCCTGAATGGTCGAATGTCTTGTTTACGGATGAGTCAAGGTTTTGCCTTAACATAGTGGATGGAAGAAAAAGAGTGTGGAGAAGGACTGGTTAAAGGTTTAATCAGAATTTAATAAGAGAATGCGAAAGTTTTAATGGTGGGTCGGTTATGGTGTGGGGAGGGATTTCAATGAATGGAAAGACACCCCTTCGTGTTTTTCCGGTGAGGCGGACGTTGACAGGCCTAATCTACATTGACATTTTACAGCAGTTTGTCTTACCTCATGCAGAGTTAGTGGGCAATAATTTTATATTGATACAGGATAATGCCCGACCACACACCGCAGCAATAGTGCGAAACTTTTTAGAAGCTACGGGTATTACCACATTACAGTGGCCTGCGAGAAGCCCCGATATGAACCCTATATAACATTTGTGGGATGAATTAGGGAGAAGGGTACGTTCTCGCGAGAGGCCTCCGGAAAGTCTTAACATTTTATAAAGTTCGAACGAATTTTTTTAAAAAGTGTTACATCCAAATATAGCAAATTTACGTTCTCAATTTCATTCTTTGGTTGTTCAATATATTCCACTGGTTCACTATAAATTTTTTCTTTGAGTGTTCCCCCAAAGAAAATAATCTAGGGGATTCAAGTCTGGACTCCGTGCGGACCAGCGAATAGGACCATTTTTCCTATCCAGACGATATTTATCATCTAAAAAATCTGTCACCTCTCGAAAACCTACTATGAGGTGGGGCACCATCTTCCTACCAACAAACCCTTACTATATCTAAGGAGTGGTAATTCATCATAAATAGTCTTCAACATTAGTTTGTACAATGTTCAGGTAAGTCTGGCCTGTTAATCTTTCACCAATAAAGAAAGGACCAACAATCTTAGATTTATGAATTCCACACCAACAATTCACAGTTCTACACCCTTGCGTTTTCACTTGTGTCACAGCATGTGGGTTTTGTGATGCCCGGTGATGCGTATTTTTTCTATCAAATATGCTAGACGTAAAAAAAATGATTCATCCGTCCGAACAATTTTTTTTTTTTAAATTTTCGTAATTCTTGTAGGTGGTGCTTTATCCGGAAATTTTCTAATAAATTCCCTTGATTCTGTCGTATTTTTATAACAAAATATATAGGTACGTACATTTCTACGATAATACGTATTTTTTTCAATTGAATAATACATTATGCCAAAAAAACTAATTAAAATCTCTTCATAATATACAATTACCTAAACACCAATGTGCAGAAATAATGACATTTAACAATATTTTCATTTGTTTTCGCAGCCTTACTTACTTTGAATATTGCTATTCTTGCTGTTAACATAAAATTTGTATGGTTTTTGAAGCATAACACAAAAACTAGTTTAAAAATGTTTCCTTAAAATGTTTTCTTAATCGCCTCTCAAGTCACCGAAGTAACTTCCAGAAAATCCTAGGATTTTGTGTTGAATAAAGAGAGACGAGGCCCTACAGTTTATTGTGGAGTCCGAACCACATCTAGGGCATCGACAGTTCACTCCCATCTTAATCCGAAGCAAGCTACAAATAAAATTTGTAGTAAACCAATTATACAATATGTCTATATATTTGTTATCAGAATGTCTCGAGGAATCGAAATTTGTCAAAATATGCAGGGTATTTTATTTAAAATAAATGCACTACTGCCAATCTGCTAGCATGTATGGAATCTACATAAAAACCATGCAAGACCAGTTTTAAATTTTTTTAATCGGTCAAAAATAAAAATGGGATTTACATTAATAAAACTAATCCTGGCGTGACAGAATCCGCCATAGGCGATAGAGTGTATTTCTAAATCGCAACAATTTATTTGCAGTAATAAAAAATTTTACCAAGTTACTTTGCTAAGAATATATAATAATTGCTCCGTAAAAAATAGAAATGCTCTGTAAATAGTATTAATTTTAGTAAACAGTTATATTGCTATGTATGTATTTAAATATTTGTCATAGCAAATAATTATTTTTATATGTTTATTAATAAGCCTGGCCAAGCGATGGTAGATTCAGGTTCGGGCGCAATACCAATGCCATCGCGCGCTTGTTTCCGATGACCATGACACGACACACTTCAGTTGTTATCATCTGTCGGTCGATGCATAGAGTACTAATAAATAATAAATAATGTTGAGCGTAAAGAGTAGAAAACGACCGTACGCTGATAAAGTGAATAAATTTATCGGTGAATTTCCGGATTTATTCTGATGAATGTAAAATAATTTGTAAAGTTTGTGAACAAGACTTATGTGCTGGAATACATACGGCTGCAAAATTCATGTCAATAGTAACCGGCATAAAAATAAAAAAAATGGCGTGTCTTCTTTGGAACCTCAGTTTATGTTTGATTTACTGTTAATGCTGATTGCCTGTGATGTTCCCCTGCGCATATTGGTTAAACCAGCATTTCGGGAGTTCTGGAATAAATAGAATCCCCAGGTGAATTTACCAAGTCGTTCATCGTTACGTAGATATGTACCAAGTGTTCGTGAAGACATTGTAAATAGGATTAAATGTGCATTAAGAAATACACGGCTGTGGTTGTGTTGAGACGACATATTGTAAAAAAAAATCCATTTTAAATGTTATAGTACGTGTACTCGACCCTGTTAAACCAACATTTCCACTTTTACTAGCTAGCAAAATACTAACTGCGTATACTGGTGAAACAATTACGCGGGTGGCGTTAGAGACTTTCGAATAATTTGAACTGTCAACAAGTCAAGTGTTGATGTTTGTGACCGACGGAGCTGCGACAATACGTTTGATGGGTCCTTTTCTTCAAAGAGACGATTGTAGGTTTTTACATGTTACGTGTAAAGTGCATGCGCTCCATCTTGTAGCAGAAACGATTCGAAAATGTTTTCCAGAGGTAGATACATTAATAGCAAATACAAAAAAAGGTATTTCTCAAATCTCCTAAACGGTTTCGAGCATTTCACACACTGTGTCCTGGTATTCCGGAACCACCAGAGCCGATTCTTACACGTTGGGGAACGTGGTTGAAGGCAGCTTTTTATTATGCTGAATATTTTTAACAAATAAAAGCTGTGATACTACAGTTCAACCGTAACGAGGCTGCAGGTATTAAGGAAAGCCAGACAAGCTTTCAAGATGTTTCCCTTAAAACAGATTTAAAAACTATTTATAACAATTATAGAGGACTACACGACGCAATAGAAAAAATGCAAAATACTTCGTTGTCGTTAGTGGAACGCTGCAAATAGTGGACGACGTAAATACACAGCTACAGATTATAAATGACGCAAAAAATAAGTCCGTTATTGAAAAATTCGAGAGTGTATTACGGAAAAATCCTGATTTTACCAAATTAAGACAAATTTGTGATGGTGCATCTACAGCTGCGTTAAGTAAGTTCACAGAGTGTTTTACTTATGCCTGTATTACTTCCGTAGATGTCGAACGGTCTTTTTCGAAATACAAACATATTTTTTCGCCACAGCGAACATTGCTTACTGAGACAACTGTAGAAACATATGTGATGCTACACAGTTATTATAGAAGTGCTTCAGTTTGTGATAACGACAACCAAGCTACTTCATAAATCTGCTTAAGAAGGTGAGTTTTGTACATATTTTTATAAAGTGTACCAGTATTAATAAAATTTATTTCCATTTATTTTATTTATTTACATATTTGTTATTAGTTATCACTTAGATATACAATGTACATGTGTGAACGTCATTTAACAGTTTAATAATAATGTGCAGCAATAAGCTTACAAAATATAAGGAAATACATAAAAAAAGAATGTAAAGCGAACGGAAATAGTACAAAAACATACATCACAATATATAAAATATTTTTGTTTTTATTATTGTACTTATTCAAGTATTATATGATGCATACCCAGTAAAAACTCTGTAGGATTAATGACCTGTAGGATTAATGACCTTAGCCAGACTTATTTATTAATGTTTTGCTAAGTGGATATTAATACCTCCACGTAATAAAACTAAGAATGTTCAGTAGAAATAATAAACGCTTGCCCGGTTGGTTTAATGCAGTGTCGGTATTTTTTAGTTCATTACCAGTATGCTCCCCTAGTCGTTAAATGAGTACTTACTGTCTGTCAAGATAAAGACTGTGAGGAATGTATTAGTACTATTTATTTACATTGGGGTCCGTATTTACATGATCTTGTTAAATTTGAGATCATTGAAAAATATGCTATGCTGATGTGCCGCTCGCTTAATACATGAAATACAGTCAGTCAAATAGGTACGTAATGAATGAAAACGCGCGCAAGGGATACTCCTTCGACGTGTTACTTTATAATGGAGACGAACGAAGGGTCGCCACCTTGCGTCTCACTTCACCATTTACAAAGAACAGTTGCGTAAGTCAACAATGGCACAATTATATACGTACTAGAAAAGTGTAAGTTTTCCATTCATACTATTACAGTGTGAATATTTGATTATTTTTGTATTTTTCTCATTCTATTTATTTACAAGAAATAAATTACGAATAGATTTATGCCACAAATAAATTTAAATCAACATTAACTAAGAATTTGTTTCGAAATTTTCATGGCCCTGTGGTACAAACAATAAATACCTACCTACTTATTATCGAGATGACGTAGTTTTAATTTATGCAATAGTTCTGAGAAAGTAAAGTTTATTTTGTATAAGTAACAAATCGGTATCTGATTTTATTATCAAATAACTTTCGCCAAGTAAAAAAAGTGCCGGAACAGCACGTCGTGTATTTTGACAGAACCGTAAATATAATGTGTACACTGTACACGCTATCAATGAGAAGTATTGAGTTTGGTTTGCCAATGGGGTCATTACACTTTCTTCTTATTATTTATTTATACTCTGAAACACGATATTTCAGTGTACCCATTTACTTTTTATTCCATAGCATAAATTGTTCTTAAATATGATTTGAACGAAACAACTACTCAGCGGGCAAATACCCCGACCTGCATTGCATTATACATTCAAATCATGATAGATCGATAGCCAATATCATTTGTCAATTCCTAACCAGACATAGGTACTCTCGGTACTTGCTTCGCAAGTCGCTATCCGCCACAGAGACATCTATGATGTCGGTCGGATAGTAGCATTTAGACCATACGAGAAGTTTCATACCTCTCACCACTACTCAATTTACCTTAGTTAGTATATGACTAGCACTTTGAATTAGGATTAACTTCACTCGAATTACCTTCAAAAAGGCAATAAACAGACCTTTGATAACCCGCGTTTCACTTCACTTGCTTGTGCTTTAACAGTCACCACTCTTGTTAAATCATCTGGACCTGGATGCAGTGCTGTCACACGTCCCATCAACCATTGGAGCGGAGGTAGGTTATCATCTCGAAGTAGCACCATGGATCCTACCTTGACATTGCTTTGAGATTGTTGCCATTTATATCTGTGTTGTAATTCCGACAGATATTGTTGGGACCATCTCGACCAAAATTGTTGTTGCAGTTTCTGCATATATTGAAACCTGGATAACTTGTTATCTGCTAGGTCCTGCAGGTTAGGGTCAGGTACCGAAGTGATTCTTCGACCAATTAAAAAATGTGCTGGGGTTAGCACGTCTAGATCATCGGGGTTTTCAGACAGGGGTAAGAGGACGGAAATTTAGGATGGATTCTATTTGTGTCAATACGGTGCTAAGCTCCTCATATGTAAGATACGCGTTACCTACAATTCGTTTCAAATGATTTTTTGTGCAATGTTGGCTTCCCAGATATCGCCAAAATTAGGTGTCCTTGGAGGGATAAAATGCCACGAAATGTAATCCTTTGATAAGTGCTCAGCAATTATATTTATGCCCATCTCGGATTTTAAAAATTCATATAATTCCTTGATTTCTCGGTTTGCACCAACGAAGTTTAAACCATTGTCTGAATATAAGTTTTTCGGATTACCTCGTCGGGAGGTGAATCGTCTCAAAGTAGCTATAAATGCCGCTGATGTCAAATCAGTCACAACTTCTGTGAATAGCCTTAGTGGCAAGACATATAAACAAACATATATACGCCTTTTGCAATTTATTTCCGCGAGATTTTTTTGTCTTTTATAAGTATTGGCCCTGCGTAGTCAATACCAGTATTAAAAAGGGTGGAGCCTGGGAAATGCGTGCCTTTGGAAGGTTGCCCATCAGTTGCTCTAAGTTTTTGGGTTTCGTTTTAAAACATTGCACACAACTTTGCACAATTTTCTTGCACAATTTACGACCTTGAATAGGCCAGTAATTTTCTCTTACGCTAGCTAATAGTTGTTGAGCACCACAATGGCCCAAACTTAAATGTTCGTGCTGTAAATACAACTTAGTTAATTCGTGTTTGGAAGGTAAAATTATTGGGTGTTTTTTCCCATAATCTAAATACGCTTGTTGAATTCTACCGCCTACTCGTAATAATTTTTTATCATCCAAAAAGGCATTTAACGGTAGGATTTTGCTTTTCTTATGCAGCTTACCATTTTTTAACAAATCATCGTAATCTGAATGCAAATGATCGAGTTGCGATTGTCTCACTAAAAAATCTCTTGAACCTTGTAACTCACCAGGTGTGAGTGGTCCAATTGTTCGTGTTTGTTTTTTCAGTTTACAATTACGACAAAACCGAAATAAGTATGCCGTAACTCGTTGTAATTTGAGAAATGTAGAATATTTTGAAAATAAATCGAATACATTTTGTTTTACTACAAGATTAACTATTGTAGTTTTGCGTTCCTCGGGTAGATTCGTGATAGTTTGAGTTTTATAATTTGATTCTGGCCACAATGATTGATCATTAGCTAACCATGCAGGACCTTCAAACCAAAATTTTGAGTTAATTATGTCGTTTACTGACATACCGCGACTGATTAGGTCTGCAGGATTGTCTGCTGATTTGACATGGTGCCAATTGTTTACATCTGTCAAAGATTGAATTTCACTTACACGGTTGGCAACGAATGTCTTCCACTTATTGGGTGGGCCTTTTATCCAACATAATGTAATGGTAGAATCGCTCCAATAAAAAATGGTTTTAAACGTGATGTCTAGCGATTCGATTACCCTTTGAAATAAATTAGCTAATAACTGCGCTGCGCACAGTTCCAAGCGAGGTAAGTTAATGTTTTTTATAGGAGCAACACGCGATTTTGCGCATAACAACCTTGTGATGTAACCCTTAGATTTTGTCTTTGTTCTAATGTATATACATGCTCCAATCGCTTTCTCACTCGAGTCCGCGAACCCATGCAGCTCATGGAAAACCGCTTCTCGATGCGTTACATGCCTAGGGATGTCCAATTCTATAATACCATGAATTTGTTTACTAAATTCAAACCATGTGTCTCTTATTCCCTCTGGAACTTGTTCGTCCCAAGAAATTTGGATTTGCCATAACCTTTGCATTAAAAGCTTAGCTACTATTATTACTGGTGATAGAAAACCGAGTGGGTCGAAAACCTGTGATATCTCTGACAAGATCAGCCGTTTTGTAATAATAGCACTACTGTTCCGCTTGCTAACTGAATATTTTATGACATCTGAATTTGGGTCCCAGTAAATTCCTAGGGTTTTACTAGTTTGCTTATCGCTTAAGTTTATGATGTTAGAATCTAACTTATCATTATGAACTTCAAATTTATTGACTAGGTTAGGTACATTCGTTTGCCACTTTCGTAGCTCAAATCCCGCTGATAGAAATATGTTTGAAAGATCGCGTTGTAATTTTAAAATGCCCTCAACCGATTCGTTTCCGGTCAAAACATCGTCCATGTATGTTTGCTTTCTGATAATGTTACATATTTCCGGGTTTGTGTTTACGTGTTCTATAGCTAACTGTTCCAAACATCTAGTTGCTAGGTATGGAGCCGACGCAGTTCCATAAGTGATTGTATTTAATTCAAAACAGTCAACTTGTTCATTTGTGTTAAAACGCCATAAGATTCGTTGTAGGTGCCTATGTTCCGGTCGTACCAATATTTGCCGATACATCATTGCAATATCTCCCGATACTACAAACGTATGCCAGCGAAATAATGTCAAAATAGATATAAGATCGTTTTGTACAGTTGGCCCTACAAACTGTGTTTCGTTTAAGCTTAACCCAGATGTAGTCTTTGCGCTTGCGTCAAAAACTACCCTGACCTTTGTTGTGAGGCTGGTACTTTTAATTACCGCATGATGTGGTAAATAGCATACCATGTTTGACTTTGTTTCTGATTCTTCACATTTTGTCATGTGACCTAACGATAAATATTCTTGCATAAATGAATTATGTTTTCTGAGCCCTTGATCCATACTTAATTTTTTCTCAATGCTATAGAGTCGTTTTAACGCGATGTCTCGTGACTCGCCTAAATTTTGTAAATTGTCCTTATATGGAATGCTAACAACGAACCGACCTTGGTTATCGCGCTCAAAGTTTTGTTTAAAGTGCTCCTCACAATATTTTTCACTTTCGGACAGAAGTGGTTTAGAGTTAGAACAATTTTCTATCTCCCAAAATCTGACTACATGCTTATTTAGTGTTTCTAAACTAAAACAGGTTGTGTATATATTGGATTGTGGGTCACTGCAATTCAAGTTTCCTCCCATAATCCAACCGAGATGAGTTAATTGCAAATTCGGTTTGTTTTTACCTAAATGTATGGTTTTATCATACATTAGGTCCCAATAAATATTTGCACCTAATAGAATGTCTATATCCCCGCGTTCATTGAATGTTGGATCAGCTAGTTGTATGTTTTCCGGGAGATTTAAACAAGAATAATCGAACGAAACTGATGGTAATTCTTCCGTGATTTTTGGTATTACTAAAGTCCGTATTGTGCTATAAAAAGATCCATCGTTCGCGCCTATTTTGATTGTAGTTTGGTAGTCAACATTAGCCTTAGTATGATTTATACCCGAAATGGTAGAGTTAGATTTAATTTTGCTTAAACCAAGCTGCTTGCATAAATTAGTCGTGACGATTGTACTTTGTGACGCACTGTCCAACAAAGCCCTACATTTGTGTGCATTATCTAATTTATCAAATATCTGCAACATTGCAGTCGAAAGTATCACTTGTGATGTATTTTTTCCATCTAAAGAATGCAAAACCTTAGTGTTTGTATTTTCCTGATTATTTGTATCTTTTTGAATCAACCCTGTGTTTTTGTTTTGAATTTCCGTATTATGTGCCAAACTTAGATGTAATAATGTGTGGTGTTTACTATTACATTTAAAACAAGTTATCGATTTACAATCCTTTACTAAATGATTTTTTCTAAGGCAATTCAGACAGGCACCAAGTTACTTTATTTTGTTTATTCTATCATTGATAGATAACCCGAGAAATGTTTCACATTTATAAATCAGATGATCTTTTTTGCATAACAGACACCTGTTTACATTTACACCACTGGTGCTAGCATACGTGCTTGACTGCCATTTTTTAGCCTTTGATACAGGATTCGAATTTTCCTTTTCAAATTTGTTTACGTCAAGTTGTTCTAGAATTTCACATTTGTTTTTTAGAAACGTGTTCATATCCATCATGGAAGGTAGATCCCCTGTTATGTTATACGATTCCCAATCCCGTCTTGTCACTGTATCAAACTTGCTCGATATTATGTATATTATCATCATGTCCCATCCATCAATATTTAACCCTAAAGATTTTATTGAACGTAAATTTTTATTAACATAATCAAAAAGTTGTCTCAATTTTGTATATGACTCTTTAATTAATGGTTGTTGCTCAAAAATAGCTTTTAGGTCATGATGAATGATCAACCTTTTGTTTTCATATCGTTCGCAAAGCAAATCCCACGCTATAATATAGTTTGCAGCAGAGACCGTGATTGACTGTATAATATGACTTGCTTTACCTTCGAGCGACGACTTGAGATACTGAAATTTCTGTATGTTTGAAATACTTGGATTTTCATGCACCATTGCATTGAAAGAGTCCCTAAACTCGAGCCACTGACTATAGGGCCCCCAAAAGACGGCAATTTTATTGTGGGTAATTTTACTTGATTTTGTTCCAAAACCTCCCTTTTTATTGTTTGTTTAGTGTCATTACCTCTTAATGTTGCAATTTTTACCCTTGCCTTCGTTACCCAATCAAACAACATCGTTTCAAATTTTTCCCGTTCATTGAGTTCAGACAATGGTTCATTATCACTTGATAATGTTTCGATTTCGAATTGAATTGCATTAAATTCATCAAAATAAGGTTCCAATTTCGACAGCGTAAGTTCCAATTGTGTTATGATCTGCGAATTTAGTTCCCCCGTTTCTATTGATAAATAATAATTTTTGAACCTTTCCAACTGTGCTTTTATATTTTCCCGTTTTAATTTTAATACTTTTAGTTCTTCAGACATATTAAATCGAGTTTGTAATATCACTAGTAATGAATGAGAATAAGTAATTTAATATTTTTAAAACGTAAACAGTATTGACACAAATAAATCGGGAATGTAAAGGTAATAAATATAGTTTAAAAAAACTAAAAAACACGCTTTTAAAGCACATCAAACTAAAAAGTGAAAAATAATTATTAATATAAACTGAAAATAATAATGAACGAAAAATACTAGTATTATTGTGAAAAAAGCGTGGGGTGCTCGATATACGAAAAATATTGCACAAAGCACCCCACGCTTTTTTCACAATAATACTAGTATTTTTCGTTCATTATTATTTTCAGTTTATATTAATAATTATTTTTCACTTTTTAGTTTGATGTGCTTTAAAAGCGTGTTTTTTAGTTTTTTTAAACTATATTTATTTTTAACTTTTTAGTTTGATGTGCTATGAAAGCGTGTTTTTTAGTTGTTTTAAACTATATTTATATTGCTTATTGATGCTGATATTATAACATATTACGATCCAACAGATATTTCTGAAAAAAAAAAAAAATTTATTTCAGCCGTGAGGTTCGAACTCACGCCGGAGGAGTCTGTCGTTTCGCGTCGACTGCCTTAACCCACTCGACCACCGGGCTAATTAACAATTATGGAATCTACTGACATATTAAGCCTTTGCTTTCACGCAGGGATACGTGAGGAAAGGATTGGCGATCCTGAACAGGATAATGATATAAACTTATCAAATTATTGTATTGTTACCGGTTCTTAATAAGTGTACAAAGTTTCAATTAAATCTGTCCGTTTAAAGTGGGTTAAAATCGAGTCCAAAGAGTCGGTTACAAACAAACAAGCAAACAAACAAACAAACAAGCAAACATACAAGTGAAGCTAATAAAAGCGTGTTAAAAAAGAGGGACTTACTGCTTGATGGTCGGAAGTTCTGTCGCCGTGCCGGCCGGTGATAACTGGATTTCGTCGGTTTGGTTTCCTTCTCTCTGGATTTCGCTGTCTGGATTCGCGTTCGGAGTGCGTACTTTTGAGTTTTTATATTATTGCCCAGGTTCTTCGTGTTTTAACAATAATATCCAAATGAATAATCTATATTATGTTTGTATAATATAGCCGTGAATTGTTGTTATGAATACTTAAATGTTAATTCGATGCTATCACAATCTCACTAAGAATTTTCCATAAAACTTCCAAGTTCCAAATATGTATATTTTCCCTTGATTATGTTATGTATACCTCACATCAGGCTCGTCGGGACCAAAATGTTTTGTTTGATTGTGGATTTGGGATTGATTAGTGGACTGTAATAATGTATCGCTGTTTCAATTAAAGTTTTATTCTTCTTACTGGGAAACATACACACAGTGTAAAACACTGAACAAGAATTAACATTTAACGGTTACTAAAACATTACCTTCTTCCGCGGTTCTAATACGACTCTCTGTCTTTGTAGCGCTCGACACATGGGCCGGCTTTACACCATCGCACTCTTGTGCGCGAAATTCAAATTTCAGATTAAACAGGCATATTTTCAAGTAGATGTACATATATGCTAGACAAACAAAACGGCAATAGAATGCTATCCAAACCTCAAGCCCATATGATATATTTATGTAGTAACAGTTGTATTAGGTAAGTAAACAAATCTGCTTTTTCGTTCTTTTAAAGTAAATGCGTCTTTTTAAAATGATTATTTTCAACTTTGATTCATTTTTAGAAATGAACCATATTAAATTTAAACTATAAATTAGAGACAATAATAATAATTTAAAGTACACAGAAAAAGTATTGCATATTTTTAATATTTGGTGCTTACGGGATGAGTTCTGTTTATTTATAAAAAAAAGTGTCAGGATTACCTAATTTTACAAGGAAAAATAGATAGATACTTTTAACACCTTTTATTTTAAGAGCAAGCTACAAGTGACAAGTGTCGCTTTCTACAAAGGAATAATCAATCGCGCCTTGGCCGCCTTGAAGTTTATTTCTTATTTTCGGCCAGTGTGTAACTTAAGAATCGTAGACGAGCGATTGGTTTTTTAAAAACAAAAATTAAAGATTCTTAAGAAAATTTATTTATTTGGATCGTTTATTAACAATTTACGTTTATGAACAATTTACACACGAACTATGCTAGTCAATGTCTAGGACGAAAAAACTCGCAGAGTGCTCGAGGCGCTCTTATTTATAGACTTATCTGGGTATCACGTTTAGCTGATGTAAGGGTTTTGTTGTATTATAACTTGTACAGACATCATGCTTTCTTAAAAAGAGCTCAATGTTTTATAAACTATTAAATTTGTTTTGGTGCGGCGTCTACACTGATATTAAATAAGTCTAATATCGTCTCACAAAATGGCCGTGACAAAAGGGTAATATATTTTTTAAAAAGTCAAAATTTGCAATTCATGCCATGCATGCAAGTATAGGATAATTGTGATGACGAACTCTGGCAGTAGCAACACTGCCTTCAATTACGTCATTTCTGTGAACCGCGTTTACAAAGTTATCCAGTGACTATCAAAATGTCAAGTGGCTGGAGGACGAAAAAATTATCAGAAATTAAAAAATTTTTGGTTCAAAAAATTTTTTTGACAGTGCCAATTAATTGTACATGACGAAATATATTGAGGGTTAAAATACAACTACGCATTTAAAACTCACCCTGTATACGATTTAAAAAAAAAAGTTGAAAAAACATTAATTCGTTTATTTATTAGGAATTTTTTTTAATCTGCGTAATTTTTAGCCAACAACGGTGCGGTGCGTCAATTAGCAATTTTAATTTGTAAATATCTTTCTATTGCAAATACGTGAAGCAAGATTCAAGATAAGTACGAATGGAGATTTAAAATTCCCCTTTACCGGACTATTAGATAGCTTTCGTTGTATTTGATGAAAATATTTATGTACGTCTATTAGGAATGCAGTATACGTGTAAGTCTCCGTAAATTTCAACGCACACGTTCAAACTTGGGTTAACCACAACGTACAATATAAAAATTTATTGATGTGGAGCCGCCTTAAGCTGATCAATTTTAATCTGGCATAAACAGGATATTGTATAAATAAATATCATTCTCCAGTACCAAAGAGAATACAAGGATAAGAGAGAGCGTCCTATACTTAAAAAGTAAAGGAATTTTATGCATTCTAAAAGTAGTGAGCGCCACTTGCAAGTGCATTCCATTTAAATGTCCAGATATATTGCAATCGTTTTTACAGTTTCGTGGATATTTTGCTGGAGAGCCCTCTCCACAATAATAGCTGAAATATCCAACTATCGATCAACGAGATCTATAATGTATTTTATATTACTCTATAAAATTTTAACCCTGTTGGTGCCTCATTCTAATGAATGTATCGTGTGACGCTGGCAAACGCTGGTACAAGTCCTTACTGATTGTGAGGAATTTTTGTATATTTACGGCAATTCTAGTTGCGCTCCAGGACTGGCGTTACCTAACTGTGCTTATAACATCTTCAAATTTAATTTAATGATATTATTGCGTAAAGAGACATTGGCATTAGTTTTTTACTGAGCTTCGATTATTTATCATACATTTGTGTAAATAAATCTGGGATGTGATACATTATTGTAATAAGTGGTAGTGCTAGTCTTGCCTAATTGAGCTTAACGTCTTTTTTATTTGTATTAATAATTCTAAATGCAAAGATTTGCAAAATGTGGTGTTTAAAAAAACTTAAAATAATACGTTTATATTTTATTTTACAAATTAAACTTTTAAGATTGACTTTTACCAGAAAATATTTTATTGAGTCAATATTAATATCATTGATTAAAATAGATATTTAACCAATGTTAATATCTGACTGCAGATTTATTTATCCTTTAATTTTCTTTGACAGTGCCTATTTAGAATTTTGTTAATTTCGATATTGCAATTATAATTTATTTATTTATTATTAGTATGAACCGTTTGTACGCATTTACTATTTCACAATTAACAATAGAATATCATGAACATGCACAAAGAGAATAAAAATAAATCTACGACATGCATTACTCGTGTAGGTATAAAGATTGTTGCGTTGAGATTCTTTAGTGATAAAACTGATATACAAATATTTATGTATACTAATGTTGTAAATAATATTTCTTCGAAAAATTAAATACTTTTGGCGGCTGATAAAATGTAGGTATGTCTTAGTACTGGAGCATGGGACCCAAGTAATACTTTAAGCCATAACTGACAAAACGAAACAAACGAAATTTTGCAGAAAAAAAATTGCGAGTAAAATTTGCGAAAAAAAAAATGAAAAACTGTACCTCACCAGGTTATTCTTTAAACGATTTTTAAAATATTTGCGAAACATTTTTTTCCAGAATCGGGTGAAAAATATAACGAAAGATTTCAAATTTCATAAAAAAAATATTGATTTTCTATGAAGTTACGGTTTTGAAATTTTACTTTAGATTGCTTTTTCACTGTGCAAATTTCAAAAAGGTGCAACTTTGTAAAAAATCAATATTTTTTTATGAAATTTGAAATCTATATTTCCACCTGATTCTGAAAAAAAATGTTTCGCAATATTTTACTAATCATTTAAAAAATAACCTGGTGAGGCACACAAATTTTTCAACTTTTTTTGCAAATTTCAATCGCAATCTTTTTTTATGCAAAACGATTTTTAAAATATTTGCGAAACATTTTTTTTCCAGAATCGGGTGAAAAATATAACGAAAGATTTCAAATTTCATAAAAAAAAATATCGATTTTCTATAAAGTTACGGTTTTGAAATTTTACTTTAGATTGCTTTTTCACTGTGCAAATTTCAAAAAGGTGCAACTTTGTAAAAAATCAATATTTTTTTACGAAATTTGACATCTATATTTCCACCTGATTCTGAAAAAAAATGTTTTGCAATATTTTACTAATCATTTAAAAAATAACCTGGTGAGGCACACAAATTTTTCAACTTTTTTTTGCAAATTTCAATCGCAATCTTTTTTCTGCAAAACTTCTTCATTTACTCTTGATAGTTATGCCAAAGTATTGCTTGGATTCCATGCTCCAATAAGATATGACCGCCTAAATTCACCAGCCGCCACTGGACTTTGGAGATTGAAAACATATCTTAATTTGCAATAATACAACGTTTCAATTCGATTTTATTGCACTTTAATAAAGGCCATGCGAAAGCGGGAGTTTTTAATAATGTCATGTTGCTTTAAAACGTGAAATTAAATGGGTAACAAAATATCCAATAGGTATTCAACAAAGTAGAACTTTTTTTTTTATTTGTTAAAACAAAAGTCATTACCTACTACTTTTGTTACAGATTTAATTCCACGTTAAAGCCACGCGATATTATTAAAAACTCCCGTTTTCACAAGGTCAAATAAGTAAAATAATAAAATCGAATTGAAACTTTGCGTTATTTCAAATAAGATATGTTTTCAATCTCCAAAGTATTAGATTCATTTTTCTAAGAAATATTTGACTTGATTCATTAATCATTATTATTGAAAATATGAGGCCACAAAATCTGTACCGGTTTTTTGGCCCACTGTGTATATTCTGAATAAATAATTTTCCCTAAATAGTTTAAACAATGACAATAGTAAGATGTATCCGATTCAACTAATAACCTATTTAAGTGCGCTATTACTTTTTTCTTATAATTAAATAAGTGAAGTAGTTAATTACCGACCTATTCCTTAATGTTCTCATTTATTTTATAAATAATCCCGTAAGAAAATATAATTTAATTATTTATATTTAAAGTGTAGGTAAAATTGAATTTATTCCCGCGATTTAAACGGGCATCTATTATTTAATAGCGAAACCTCCTTGCCTATTACTGCACAGAAAGGTTTAATACATATATAAATGGTTGTGTGCCGAAGACGGATTTACTTAATTATTGCAAGAAACTTAATGCTAGAGACATCTAACATATGTGAAAGAATGTTGTACAGGGTAGTCAGCTTTCCACGTTGAAATAAAATTGTACACTTCCCTACTTTAACAAAACAATTCAGTGTAACAAAGATGTTTATATTTTTATATTTTTTAATGGTTATAATTAACATCATATAAAAAAGATTACAAAGCTTTGATTGTTTCTTAAAGAAACTGTTTTTATATTTATTCTTCTTTAATATTTGTTGGTTATTGAAAACTGAATTTACTATCTGGCAACACTGTTTAATACTATTATTTAGAAAGTTTATATTACTTGGTCTCTCTTATCCTTGTATTCTCTTTGCCAGTACAAACTGTGCTACTGCTGGTATTTTGTTGAAATTTCTTGAACAAAGAAGCCGTTGACATTGATAGGAATGCAACTACCCGCCGGAAATCGTTGTTTTTGACCGTGCGGCATAATTGTGGAGCACATAATACGATAATATTCTTTCTATTTTCGTTTCCATATCATTTTCAGATGTACCCATGAACATCCTCTATAAATAAGACTTAAAACATATTTCCAATGCAAAAATTTGTGTAAGGACCACCTTATATACACATATAATAAAGTTAATAATTAAAAAGGTAGGTAATACAAAAACAAAACAGTAAAAATGTACATATCTAGTCAAATGATGTTACTACATATCCAGTTTTGATAAATATATTGAACAAATTAAATAATTAAATACATTAGTCCAAGAATTGACTTAAATACTTTTTAGAAAAAGCACAACTCGTACCAAGGTTTAAGAGGTGTTCATAATATACTGTTATTCTGTAAAGATAGGTAGTAATTAGCATGAGAGATGCTAATTAATTAATTTTATAGGTGAAATAGATTTATTCAATAACTTTATAATTCTCCTGCAAATATAATAGAACCTAAAAGCATATAAATTTTAGACTTTTTTGCCGTAGCCAGCAATATCTACCTACCGACATCCCCAACAAGTTTTTAAGGACTTTTTTGTCGATTTCTAGAAGTTCTTAATATATGAAACTAATAATAACAAATGCCGCTTATAAGTCTTGTTAGTAAATCCCTGAAATTTACATTGAAACAAAATAAAAAAACTGGAGTTTTTTCTTTTTTAAGTAAATTTGTAGGAGCAGTGGAGAAAAATTTATGCTAAAATATCTGTATAAAAAGCCTTCTCCGGGAAAAATACAACCACAGCTATACAGTTTATATGAAGTATACGTACCTACACATATTTTGCATAAGAATATGTTGACCTAAAAATAAAAGTCTTATTTTGCCTTACTCCAACGGTTTTGCTTAAATTAAATGTTCTAAAACTACGACATTTTCAGGCCAGATAGTACATTTATGTCCGGTAAAACTTTACAGCGATAGCAAATGCGCGTTGGTGATTGGTGTAGACGCGCAAATGCACACTAGTACAAAGTTCTACCTGCGCCCACATTCCTAACGTTTATGTTTCTTAAATTCTTAACAACTTAAGAAAAATTTTAAATATTTATACATTCACTATGCTGGCCACCGTAAATCGACCTTGCTAATTTCCACACCCCATTGCAAAGTTCACCGGATAGAGAGTTTAGGACAGTAAAACCTGATTTAAACTACACCAATTTCAAGGTCTTTTTGCAACCTAGTTACGATTTTGAGCAGTTTAGGCATTATTTTTATTACTAGGAAAAAATGATAAGTGCAAAAGTTATGGGACTTTATGTAGATTTTGAAAATCATATCAGAAAAACAAATGAAACTCACAAAATGGTTAGTTTTTTTTTCCAATTGAACATCCTATATTTTTAGACACTAGATTTATATTTAGATCAGGCAGGATATAAAGAAAACTTAACTCCCGTTATTTTGTTACTTCAAACTATTCAAACATACACAGGGAAATATCTGGCTTGAAATTACTAAGAAGCCTTAGTTTTTTCAATTTACTAAATATTTAATATGTATTTAATTCAGACAAATAATTATTTTTCATAATTTGTTATAAGCATATTTGGAGGATTTGATTAATTGACAAAACTAAATGATTTAATTCAGGTAGGTATTCTCTTGACATTTATTTTTTGTAATTAAATAATTGTAAGAAATAAATTTACTCATGAATAACACATTTAACACATTTGTATCTGCCACATTTATTACATCATATATTTATTTCATAGAAACAAATACCTATTTACAAGTAAAGTTTAGAGCCTAATAGGGGAAATAAATATACAGGGTGTCCTAACCAAAATTAGGCACCCCGAGTAACTTTGGACATAAAAATGTTTTGAAAAATTGGTGAAACACGTCGATCTTGTTTCCAAGGGGGACATATTTTAATGTAATACTTGTATACCTATCGCCATCCCTCTACCCTACACGGTCACCCCCTCAAAAAAATTCAAATAGCAAAGGGGGTCGAGTGATACATCTTTTGAAAGGCCTTTTAATTCTCTACATAACTGTATTTCTTTAAACTTTTTTTCGCGGCCAGGACAAAAAAACAACAAAAGACATTTTGAAGAAAAGACAATAATTCATATTATTACTTTAAAATTTTTAGGTTCATATCTATCATTCTTTCTCTTGAGAAATGCTAAACTATATATAAACAATAAGCATATGCGAGACTGCGAGAGCATTAAGGCATTTTTCACAACCGGTATGATTTTGTTATTGACATTATGTTCAATTTATTATTTGATTTATTAAAATATCGGTAGTAGAAAAATGTAATACATAAACACGATGCGCAAGCTTTTCTTTGATTTCGGAGGTTTTAAGGGCCTCGGTTCCGCCTCGACCCTTAAACTACTGTACTGCAAGTGAAAGAATCAACGCGACGAACGGGGGAAAATAGCCAACTGATATAAACATTTCTCATATTCCATAGATGCGCTAGAGATATTTAATAAATATAAAATACCTTAACTTTAACTTTCGCAATTCTTACGTAATGCAGAACTTATATCTATTATCCATCGGATGATCCTTATCCTAATAAACACATTTTTCAAATTTCAGAATGTTTAAAAAAAACATATCTTAAAAAAATTCTAATATGAACATATTTATGCAATTACTGAGGAACAACATTCAATTGATTGTTTAATATTGTAAAAATATATGGTATACGAATAACGCTAAATATGCATCAAAATAATTGTATTTATTTGTAAAACATAAATTTATAATTAGAAGAAGGCTAAAAGTAGAGATATTTTACAATGTAACATTAGTATCTATCTGAAATAGATATCAAAAAAAGTGAGAGTAAAAATAACAAAGTTTGGCAGCCATTGATGGATTCTTTTATGTCTATCATTAATAGATAGTTTTTATTGTTTTCTATTTGTGATGGAGCCTAACTTTATTAAAGATAGAAGGGAAAATTTGTCAGAAGTGACATATTATAATTCGAGGTTGTATTGACTATTTTGTCGTCGATTTTAGAAGTGTGAAAAATACTAGATTAGTTTTATAATAATCATTCCGATAAATGCTGTAAAGTATTATTATTTACTTGATTTAAGTAGATTTTGGATAGCAAAATTAACAATAAATATACTTAACATTGGAGAACCAATAACAAGCACAGAACGTCAGTTGTCACAATAATAAATTTGAGATATATGAAGTTTACAACAGAATCCTGCAACATAAATTGGCACTAAGCTCTACTGCGTATGTTTTAAACCGCGACGTCACCATATCGACCATTTTTAGCGGGGGTTGAATTAATCGAATTTTAACATTTTTTTCTTTTTTAGAACAATTAATGCTATGGAATAAAAATGTAAATGGATATACACGGAAATATCGTATGTTTTAGAGTATAAATAAATAATAAGAAAGTGTAACGACCCCATTGGCGGTACCATTTCCATTTTTAATGGCGGTACCAAATCAAACTAATCTACACATGCACTCAATGCTTCGCATTGATACCGTGTACAGTGTACACATTATATTTACGGTTCTGTCAAAATACACGACGTGCTGTTCCGGCACTTTTTTTTACAGGGTGCGTCACTTAAAACTCCCCAGACTCGTAACTTTCTTATTTTTTAAGCGACGACCATGTTGGTTGGACACATCAAATTGTAGATATTTTTAAAGATTTTAAACATACATACAGGGAGATTTAAAAAAAAAATTAAAATTGTTACGAAAAGAAAATTAATTTCCTTGAATATTTTTTTTACCTCACCCTGTACATAAACTGTGTTAATGTTTTCTTATAAAGGTTTTAATTAGCTTCAATTCACGTTATTACGTCATATTCGAAATTCTTTTTTGGTTTTAGAGAAAAAAGTAAACTTTTCGCCAAGTACATGAACAATTTGTCCTACGTTTCGTCCGAATTTTCGGACTTTTTCAAGGTTAAAAGCTAATATAAATTTCCTATTTTAATTTCATTGTATGAATACAATGAAATTAAAATAGGAAATTTATATTAGCTTTTAACCTTGAAAAAGTCCGAAAACTCGGACGAAACGTAGGACAAATTGTTCATGTACTTGGCTGGAAGTCCTCTAGTAATAAAAATAGGAAATAAAGTTTTTCTGTTTTTTATTGAAGAAATAATTTCTACCTTAACAGCCAACAACTTGTGTAAAATATTAACCAAAAATAAGAGTTGTGTTAATTTGTTTGCAGTTAAATATTAATTCGCCCATCACTTGAGCAACAAATCGTCATTTTGAATTTTGAACAATATTTGTAATGCAACTTCCTTTTTGGTACATTTTAATAAAAGCTTGTTTTTAAATTTTTTTTTTTGTTTCTTGTTGCTGTTTTGTTATGATATGTCTTTTACAAATAAAGCATACAATAATTTTTATTTATATTCTTTTCAAATTTATTTAAAAAAAAATCAGTTTGGAATCGAAGAGTGTTTTTTACTTTTTTCTCTAAAACCAAAAAAGAATTTCGAATGACATAATAACATAAATTGAAGCTAATTATAACCTTTAAAAGAAAACATTAACACAGTTTATGTACAGGGTGAGGCAAAAAAATATTCAAGGAAATTAATTTTCTTTTCGTAACAATTCTTAAAAAAATTTTTTTAAATCTCCCTGTATGTATGTTTAAAGGCTTTAAAAATATCTACAATTTGATGTATCCAACATGGTCGTCGCTTAAAAAATAAGAAAGTTACGAGTCTAGGGAGTTTTAATTGGCGCATCTCGATAATAAATATTTATTGTTTGTATGTACCACAGGGCCATGAAAATTTCGGAACAAATTCTTAGTTAATGTTGATTAAAATTTATTTGTGGCATAAAATCTATTCGTAATTTGATTTCTTGTAAATGAATAGAATGAGAAAAACAAAAATAATCAAATATTTATAATGTAGTAGTATGAATGGAAAACATTTTGCCATTCTTGACTTACGTCACTATTCTTTGTAAGTGTTGAAGTGAGAGGCAAGGTAGCGACCCTTCGTTCGTCTCCAATATGAAGTAACACACTTCGAAGGAGTATTCCCCGCGCGCGTTTTCATTCATTACGTATTTGACTGACTGTATTTCATATATTAAGCGAGCGGCACACCAGCAAAGCATATTTTTCAATGATCTCAAATTTAACAGGTTTATGTAAATACCGACCCTAATGTAAATGAACAGTATAGTGTTTCCAATTTTGATGATTGAATAAAAGTTAAGAATCTTACTCCCTTAGTTAATGACATTTACTACAAACTGAACGTAAAAAACGTTTAAACAAAAATGCTGCGTGGCAATTGAATCACAAAAAACGAGAAATAAATATTTGAAATTTGTTAAAAACTCAAATAAAACCAATTATAAATCTCTTGAACCGTTCAAGCTAAGTTGCTTCGATTAAACGTAAAAAAAAAAACATTTAAACAAAGATACTAGTAGTAGTAGTAGCTACTTATTTTACTAGGCAAGTAGGCCACAATGGGCCCTTTTTACCTAGGGACCTACAGTTTAGCGTGGACTCCGAACCACGGTCCTCGACTGTCAACTAACCCACCGCCTGGGCCTGCCCGCCTGCACCGCTAGCAGAGTGGCAAACCTCCTGGGTAGGTCTCTTCGACCCTCCACCCGGGCTCGCCTCTCCGTCTGCATCAGGCTAGCGGCCTTCCCGGGATTGTCTGTTGACAGCCTACCGACTGTTAGACGAGCTATCGTTCATCCATCCAATTGCCGGACTCGATCAGTGCTGCTTAACTTCACTGATCGAATATTGGACATTAAACGGATGTCCATACCTCATCCCCAACAACAAAGATACTAAGTGGCAATTGAATTATCAGAAGAATATTCTGAACTAGAATCGTCACCGGTTTGAATAATAATTGGTGCTAAGGGTGGCAAAATAAGATATTCGTTTTCTTCTTGTATAACATGACCACAGATTACCTACTAATCTGTGACATGACTCGCATTTTCCCCATATGAACTATTGCTCACTTCATTTACTACTTGTCCTATATTATCAAGTACTACTGCGCTTAAAGTTGGTGACTAATTGCATTTCCGTAAATGTTTCTTTATAGTGCCCCAAACCATCTAGATCGGATTAAATACGCATTAAATACGGTGGCAACCGTGAGGGCGTATGACCGTGCAAAGATCATCAACTACATATTCGTTTTTAAAATTATGCTCCTTTATACGTTTTAATAATTCTTTCTTTATCGGAACCTTTTCAGGGATGTCCATATTTTTTTTTCCTCAAATTTTAAAATGTCCTCGTTTTTGGTACTATTATTAGGTATTTTATGTAATAAACGCGAGTGATCCGAAGCATTGTCCATAACAATGACCGAACTTGGAGGAATGCTAGGTAGCTGTTCAGCGAACCATTTTTTGAACAAATCCGCAGTCATGTCTTCATGATAATCAGCAGAGGATTGTGTTACGTTTTTGGTCGACAAGAGCAATGCGTTGAATACAAAACCGTATTTGCTTCCAGCAGGAAGAAATATAACGCGTTTCCTCTCGAGCAAGGTGTATTCAAACTACAATTTTTAGAGTCATCTACCCAACCGTACTGAACAAACTCGTGTGTGTTAAACCAGGTCTCATCGAGATATACTATATGCCTATTTGATTCACGGTATTCTTTCATTTTATGTAAGTATTCTCGTCGAAGTTCAACGATACGTCGCGATTCCATTATAACCATTCGATTATCTATTTTTTTGTTTAATGCAGCAATCTAATAAAATACCTCGTAGCGTTTCTAAAGATTTATAATTATAATCCGGATAATCACGCAATTTATCACGAATCATTTCTAAAGTTGGTACTTTATTTTCCTCATAGAAACTATAAACCGTTCGCCGAATAACGTATTTCGAGATACCGTCAATTCTACAAAATTTTCGTTTTGTTCCTTTCCGCTTTGTAGAGTGATCTATAACATCTCCTGCCTTAATAACGCGATAAATCGTAGAAGTCGAAAGTTTAGCTAATTCATGAATTCTATTTACAATGTCCCTATCTGTCGTTCCAATATTTTCTCTCTTTAAACATTCATAAATATTTAAAATAAGACGCTGACATTGAACATGTAAATCCTTGTTCTTATTAAACTCCGAACTAGTTTCACGGCGCCACCGCACCGGTTTAATATTTTCTTCAGATAATTCATTTTTATGCGTTTCAAAGGGCCTCCAAAAAGCCATGTTAATAATAATAATTAATGCAAATATTAAAATATTACTAAAACCACTTAATAAATCACTAAATTGCTATAAATACCTCACAGAAAATAATTCTATTTATCCAAAATTATTACATGAACTGCACTGACGGTCAATATAAACAACTAGTCCAGTAGTCTATTCAAATCACGACTTAATTCGTCAGAGGTCGTACACTACCGCCCGAGTTTCACATCTGGTCCACTGCATTGCCACATTCTCATATCGAATGTAATGTAGAGGTATCATTCAATAAATACAA
The DNA here is from genome assembly GCA_029963845.1 of Rhamnusium bicolor. Lineage (NCBI taxonomy): Eukaryota > Metazoa > Arthropoda > Insecta > Coleoptera > Cerambycidae > Rhamnusium > Rhamnusium bicolor. The sequence goes on along the minus strand of JANEYF010002731.1, from coordinate 222,746 downwards.
GTACGATTTGCGTTTTATTTCTTTGTATAAACACTTTAGACTGAAGCGTTTCAATTCATATTGGATAAATTATACTAATGCATTCCTCACATTCTTTTGCAGGTTCTTTCGCTTGACAGACAGTACCTCCTTGACCAAAAAGGGCACTTACGCAGCTAGTAATGTAAATAACTAATAACATGTTGTTGAAAATAGCCTCAACTGTCTTGGTAATACGATTTTCAAAATATTCTTAAAAAATCATGTAACTTTTTTATATACAATTTTTGAATAGTCCAGAATTAATAAAGTTGACGGGGGGCGGGACTGGCAAACATTCTCCCACATGTACTTCAATGTTAGAGATACAGGGCCGGCCCGTGGAGCAAGACGACCGATTCAAATATTGAAGATTTGTTTTTAGTATGTGAAATTAATAATTCATATTGATGGTGTAGAGCACACGTGGTATTGCATTTTTGAGTAAAAATGAGTAAACAATTGCATGCGTCTGCACTTGTTTAGTGTGTTTAACCCATGTTTGCCCAAAAATGCACTTACCACATGTATGTATGCGCCACATTATCGATATATTAAGTAGTCATTTATTTTTCGAAATTAACTTAAAAAGGGAATATGAATGGAACATTAATACAACTTTAACTTCCCAGTAGACATAGCCATTAATTCTGTTGAGCAAAGATTCAATCATTTGGAATCTCAATTTCAGCACTTCGAATTAATGTATGATAATCCCGTCTTAAAAGACTGGAGTCGAAAGATGTTTGGAAACTGATCAGATCCAAATTAATTACACAAAATGACCTTTTAAGTTTGAGCGAGATAATGGAGAGCAAAAAAAGGTACAAAGCAAGTTTTAAACTTAAAAAAAAAAAATAATAATAATTAGAAACCATTCCCAATATTCTGTCCAGTCGGCAAAAGAAAGCCCGAGCGGCAAGGGATAGTATTGCCAATAAATCGCCAACTTTCTGCGAAACCATATACATACTAGGAATATAATATCTCTCCCAAATGAATAGGTGCGGATGCAAACGATTAGAAAAATTTTGTTATGCACTAATTCACATATTTCATTTAAGCTTAATTGTGAATGGAATGCAGAAATCACATTCTTTGGGACAGGACAGATTAACAGGTTTAGCCATACTTACTATTGAGAATGAAATATGTGGCAACTATAAAATACGACGATATTATTGAAGATAAAAAAAGAATTTTGATAGCAATTTTTTACTAATAAGAATGCTTCTAAAGGATATTTTCTTAATCATCCTTCGGTACACCACACTGTCGTATTTATATTTTGATGGAATTGTTGGTACTATATTTTCTTGTCAATAAAACTCTCTTTAACATGCTGATAATATTGGTCGTTAGTCTGGTTTGAAAATCGATTAAAAAACGTTAGTAAAACTGTTTAATATTTTCAAAATGATATAAGTTGCAACACTGTAAAACTCGTAGCAATTACAAATCAGCGCGATATTCTTGTCTCTTCCGTCTTCTGTTTACAACTGTACTGTCTAACCTAAAAACATTGCTGATTTCTGAATATATTAATTTCAAGAAATCGGTCTGTTAGAGAAAAGATTTTTTTTTACTTCTTTTAAGCCAATATATGATCATGCAAAATATGTGTAAGTACACTCCAGACACCCTGTATAAATGAAAAATATGGTATGGTGCGCAACCACACAAGACTTCTAAAAACAAATTATGTATGTAGGAACTGTAATTTATTGTCTAATTTGATACTGGACATTTTTAGCCAAAATTTAGTTTTACGTTACCTATATTCGACCAAGCTTACACTTCAACCATACCTCACACACATTATTTCTAGGTTATGTTCATGATATTTACTTAAAAATGCGGGAAAGACATGACCGACTATTGGACTTGCAATAGATCGATTATTTAGTTAAAAGCTAGTCTATTTACCAGCATTTTAAATTAGAGTGGACGACTACTGGACGTGGCTGAAAACAAGCACAGTCACCCTATACACTCATTATTTTAAGTCTTTAATATTATAAATATTTTCATTTATACAGGGCCGTCCCATAAATAAGTACATTCTTCAAGGGTGTGATAAAAATAGAAAAAAATAAGTTGAGTTTTGTATATAAACATTTGCCTTAAATTAGTTCGTAGGGCAGCTACAACCCCTTAAAGGGGGTAAGTAGAACATAGATTTACGAATAAATTCGAAACACCTTAAGTTGTAAAAATTAAATTGGGACCATTTACTAATTTCATGTTAGATACTTTGTCAGCTTTTTATCTAGATGATTTTTTTGGGGTAGTTACAGAGGAAATGAGGGGGAATTTTCGCCATAATTTTTTTTGCTTTACTTTTCGTTTTTGACATTTAAAACGGAAATAAGGGCTGATGTTAAATACTGCATAAAAGAGGTGCTCTTACTAACAAGGGGAGGGCACGACCTTGGGAATTTATTTTGGGATGAGACTTCGTGTAATAATTGTACTTCTTTAGGGTGTTCACCCCTTGGAATGGCAACGCGCAACGCTCAATCAATTCGGAGAAAATGACGTTTAAAAATTCAAACTCAGCTTATATACTAGTGAGGTTCTTCGAGGTCCCGCGGCGAAATAGCCTAGCCGATAACGTGTCTGCGTACCGCTTGGGCGCTCGGGGTTCGAATCACGTGCACGACTTACTTTTTTTTTTTAATTATTTATTTAATTGTTTTTACAATTAAATAAATTTATTATTTAATATTATCGATCATTTAAATAACAATAATGTCAATAATGTTATTTTGCTAACGAAAAAGACTTTAAATTTTAAATCATAATTTAATTATAGTAATAATTTAAATTACTACCAAATAAATATACTATAATTTAATAAACTATTATTATTATTATTATTATATCCATTAGTAATAGTGTATTTTAAATAATAGTTTATTAAATTATAGTATATTTATTTGGTAGTAATTTAAATTATTACTATAAATAAATTATGATTTAAAATTTAAAGTCTTTTTCGTTCGCAAAATAACATTATTGACATTATTGTTATTTAAATGATCGATAATATTAAATAATAAATTTATTTAATTGTAAAAACAATTAAATAAATAATTAAAAAAAAAAGTAAGTCATGCACGTGATTCGAACCCCGAGCGCCCAAGCGGTACGTAGACACGTTATCGGCTAGGCTATTTCGCCACGGGAACTCGAAGAACCTCACTAGTATATAAGCTGAGTTTGAATTTTTAAACGTCATTTTCTCCGAATCGATTGAGCGTTGCGCGTTGCCATTCCAAGGGGTGAACACCCTAAAGAAGTACAATTATTATACGAAGTCTCATCCCAAAATAAATTCCCAAGGTCGTGTCCTCCCCTTGTAAGTTTCAATACGAGCTATCGTTTTGGAGTTATTCGTATTTAAATATTGCAATGTAATACATTCCCTATTAAAATATAGTAAGCCATGAATGAAAACAAATTTAGCTCTCAGTTTGTCAAATTTGTCAGTTCTTTTTTATAGCAGTTGCCCTGTTTTATATTATTACCGTAATTTTATAATGAAATATTGTTGATGTCATAATAATTTAGCGAATATTCTTTAAAACTGGGCGAATACAAGAGATATTCAATATTGGCAAAGATATATTTAACTTTTAATTGATAAAAACTTATGTTTTGAACTTATTAGCTAATAACGCCAAATCCCTTGGCAGATATTTATAAATAACCAACTTATTTTTTTATTCTTGATCATCTTCTGAACTTATGACAAACTTAAAATTCATAAAATTAATTAGAAAATTCTTGTGAATAAAATATATATTTTTTGTCCATTACATGCTTCATTGCGTAAAGTGATATTTTAAATCGCTGTACAAAACAATAATTAAAAATATTGTGGAATTATGTAGAGGTACATATGTATCCATTATAGTATACATATCCTGTATTGCGATATTAAAATACAAATAACTCTAAAACGAGCTCAAAATGATGGCTTCTATCCACATTTAGTAAGAGCACCTTTTTTATTCAGTTTTTAACTTCGGTTTTAAATATATACAAAAATAGTAAAACCTTTATATTAGGTTCAGTTTAAAGGACACTTCTTTCTGAATTCAACAAATATTATTATTTCATGTGGTAAGTCCCAAAGAAGAAAGAAAATAGAGAATACCACAAGTAACGTTCAGACAATATTTATATAATGTTATCAATCTCTCATATTTCACAAAATAAATTTTGTGAAATATGAGTTTAAATTTAAAACAACACAAAATAATCTTTTAAAACCCAGTCATCTATGAAAACAAATAAAAACATTTGAATAATTCATTTATTACAAAAATTTCCGTAATTCCAGTAATTCCTTAGATTTTATAAAGAACAAAAAATGTTTTAAAACATTACCATTGTGCTGCAAACGATGGCGTTTGATCAAGTAAGTTCTCTCTTTGTATCTTCTTAAAATAATGGGCTTGTTAATTGAATCCATTTTTTGTTAAATTTTCAATTTGATCAAATGCCTTCGTTTCCGTTTGCAGCAATAGTAATGTCGGATATTTGTAGTGCAGTTTATTTCAAACCTATTTACAACATAAAAAAACCGTCGGCTTCTTTGAGCCCTTTACCACTGTCAAAGAAGCCGAAGTTTTTTACGTTGCAAATAAGTTTGAAATAAACAAAATATTCAGAACTATTTTTAAAATAAATAAATTATTTGAATGTATTTTCTTTGCTTTTACAGACTTTGTTTTAAAAGATGTGTGGATAGGTATTATGTTAAATTTAAATTTCAATATCGTAATAAATATGAAAGATAATGGTAACATACTATATATTAATGAATTTAGAAAGAAAAAATGAGCTGAATATCCCGGGTGTATCACTTAAAGTAAAAAAGTTAGAGTAATTTCCGGATTTGATGTGCAATTGTTTGTCTTCCAGAAATCAAATTCATTAGAAAAAAATACATGAGCATAGTTTTGTAATTTATTTTCCTAGGGGAAAAGCAAGCAATGAAATAATGTGAGGCACTTAAAATGATCACCCTGTACATAAAAAAAATTATTGCAGGAAGTTAGTCTTAAATACAATCACCATTACTTATAGCTAAAATAACAATATAATAATTATTCTTTACCAATTGAACCAATAAAAATGCAATTTTGCTGACATCTTCGATTTTTATAATTTTGGAGTTGTTGGGCCTATTGGTTGCATTAATTTCCGTTTTGTCTAAAACTTATAGACAGGAAATATGTTAAATGCAAAATCTCAGCAGCGAAGGTAACAATCTCGAAATGCTTATGGGGCAACAAATCGTACATGAAAATTTCATATGTACATATGTATATCTAGCAATTCAAGTCAACTTGATATCTCAGTAGAGCGAAATTACTTAGAGAAGATAACAAACATACGTCACAACTTCGCGCATCGAGCATAAATGTAAACACAATACCAGTGCCGTGTAATTTATTTTATTTTTAAATAAAAGAAAACAACTATTTACTATTTTAATAGATTAATATTGAACAGAGGTAATAAATCGAATGATGTTATGACAGAAAAGAATAATTATAGCAAAGACTAATTTACTATTATCTAAAGATCTGGTCATTAACACTGTATATAAAGTGTGTTTATATAAGCTTGTTTATGTAAAGTTATGAAGGGCTTCACACATAAAGATGTTAAATACATATATTTGTCTATTAAAAGATAAATAATTTAGATGACTTTTATACAAACAGAGACACTTTCAGTTATCTTAGAATCATAGCGATTCCAACAAATATTTCTATTAAACAATTAAAATAAGTTTTACTTACGTCTATAGCCCAATGTCCAATATTTTTAATACCAATAATAACTTCATTGTCTCAAGAAACTATTAAGAAAAAACTTAAATAACGACTATTACACACATTCATGAACAATGAAAAGATATGCGGGTATAATAATTAACTAACAGTGAAGCTGATTTCAAAATGTAAAAATTCATACTTATTCTAATCAATATTAAATAATATACAAACTTAAATATATGTACCTACCTAACATCCAAGATGAAAAATATCTTTTTACATTAATTTTAAATTTATATATTTTATATTTTCCAATTTAAAGTGTTCCAGAAAATTTTAGAAAAATGTTGACATTTTAAACAAAAACTAAAATGTATCCAATTTTGTGACAAATCAAAAGTTTTGCAATTTTATTAAAAACCAATAAGAAACGCCATTTTGTGTGTTTAGTTGTTTCATCGGTGACGTCAGATTGTCGACATATTGAATTTGAAAATAATGCCTCCTACGCTGCCATTTTGAAAAAAAATGGCAACTTGTGATATTTCATTGAAAAGGGAATCTGAAGTGCATCCAAATGTGTAAATAAATATAGTTTAAAAAAACTAAAAAACGCGCTTTTAAAAGCACATCAAACTAAAAAGTGAAAAATAATTATTAATATAAACTGAAAACAATAATGAACGAAAAAATACTAGTATTATTGTGAAAAAAGCGTGGGGCGCTTTGTGCCATATTTTTTGTATATCGAGCAACCCACGCTCTTTTCACAATAATACTAGTATTTTTCGTTCATTATTGTTTTCAGTTTATATTAATAATTATTTTTCACCTTTTAGTTTGATGTGCTTTAAAAGCGTGTTTTTTAGTTTTTTTAAACTATATTTATTTTTCACTTTTTAGTTTGATGTGCTATGAAAGCGTGTTTTGTAGTTTTTTTTTAAACTATATTTATATTGCTTATTGATGCTGATATTATAACATATTACGATCCAACAGATATTTCTGAAAAAAAAATTTTTTTTATTTCAGCCATGGGATTTGAACTCACGCCCAAGGAGTCTGTCGTTTCGCGTCGACTGCCTTAGCCCGCTCGACCAGCGACCTAACTGACAATTACGGAATGTACTTACATATTAAGCCTTTGCTCTCACGCAGAGGATACGTGAGGAAAGGACTGGCGATCCTGATCAGGATGATATAAGCTTATCAAATTATTGTAATGTTACCGGTTCTTCGTAAGTGTACAAAGTTTCAATTAAATCTGTCCGTTTAAAGTGGATCAAAATCGAGTCCAAAGAGTCGGTTACAAACAAACAAACAAGCAAACAAGCAAGCAAGCAAGCAAACATACAGGTGAAGCTAATAAAAGCGTGTTAAAAAAGGTAACAATCTCGAAATGCTTATGGGGCAACAAATCGTATATGAAAATTTCGTCTATCTAGCAATGAAAGTCAACTTGATATCTTTGTACTATGTACATAAGTAAATAGTTTCTGACATGCTTATATTTTGGTTAAGAGTCCTTTAACAAATTTAAATCAATTTACAAGTGTTAGGCGACAAAGCTAAACATGCGTTACATAATATACATAGTTGACAATGGACATGTAATAATATATATTTATACAACTATTGACAATTTCTTGTATTTTAAATTGTAAGTTTTCTTTTTTTAGAGTTTTAGTAAGAAACTTATTAACATTCTTATTTAGTTTTATGACCTGAGCAAATAATGATTATGGCAAATATATTCTTAGCAGAATCAATATTAAAATCAGTTACGAATGTTTTCAATTTCTTTTTAACACGCTTTTATTAGCTTCACTTGTATGTTTGCTTGTTTGTTTGTTTGCTTGTTTGTTTGTAACCGACTCTTTGGACTCGATTTTAACCCACTTTAAACGGACAGATTTAATTGAAACTTTGTACACTTATTAAGAACCGGTAACAATACAATAATTTGATAAGTTTATATCATTATCCTGTTCAGGATCGCCAATCCTTTCCTCACGTATCCCTGCGTGAAAGCAAAGGCTTAATATGTCAATAGATTCCATAATTGTTAATTAGCCCGGTGGTCGAGTGGGTTAAGGCACTCGACGCGAAACGACAGACTCATCCGGCGTGAGTTCGAACCTCACGGCTGAAATAAAAATTTTTTTTTTTCAGAAATATCTGTTGGATCGTAATATGTTATAATATCAGCATCAATAAGCAATATAAATATAGTTTAAAACAACTAAAAAACACGCTTTCATAGCACATCAAACTAAAAAGTTAAAAATAAATATAGTTTAAAAAAACTAAAAAACACGCTTTTAAAGCACATCAAACTAAAAAGTGAAAAATAATTATTAATATAAACTGAAAATAATAATGAACGAAAAATACTAGTATTATTGTGAAAAAAGCGTGGGGTGCTCGATATACGAAAAATATTGCACAAAGCACCCCACGCTTTTTTCACAATAATACTAGTATTTTTCGTTCATTATTATTTTCAGTTTATATTAATAATTATTTTTCACTTTTTAGTTTGATGTGCTTTAAAAGCGTGTTTTTTAGTTTTTTTTAACTATATTTATTATGTCCTAGTAACCATCTATTCTACATCTGGTTTAAACTTTGTATGTTCACATCCTCAAGTAGCATTTTATCTAGGGTCAGTCTAAATTTGAAAGTTCTAGTGTAACTGATATGAAAAATTTTCCATAATGAATTGTAAGTTAATATAATATAATAAAACAGGAGCAAACAAAGTATTAAGTATTAATATTTTGTATGGAAAGTAGACTACAACTTTAAGAGACACATAAAACCCGGCCATAAAAGTGTTAAAGTCGGCGTAATTACATGTGACTTAGTACCGTACGCATATAAGCATCCTTTACAGTCATACGGAAATGGCAGTATTTCTAGCAATTTCATTGGCCGTTTCAAGGCCACGGCATGGCGTGCTCATCAGATATCATTTTTATTAACACGCTTTTATTAGCTTCACCTGTATGTTTGCTTGCTTGTTTGTTTGTTTGTTTGTAACCGACTCTTTGGACTCGATTTTGACCCACTTTAAACGGACAGATTTAATTGAAACTTTGTACACTTACGAAGAACCGGTAACAATACAATAATTTGATAAGTTTATATCATTATCCTGATCAGGATAGCTAGTACTTTCCTCACGTATTCTCTGCGTGAGAGGAAAGGCTTAATATGTAAGTACATTCCACGATAGTCAGCTAGCTCGCGGTGGTCGAGCGGGTTAAGGCAGTTGATGCGAAACGACAGACTCCTCGAGCGTGAGTTCAAATCCCTCGGCTGAAATAATTTTTTTTTTTTTTCAGAAATATCTGTTGGATCGTAATATGTTATAATATCAGCATCAATAAGCAATATAAATATAGTTTAAAACAACTAAAAAACACGCTTTCATATCACATCAAACTAAAAAGTGAAAAATAAATATAGTTTAAAAAACTAAAAAACACGCTTTTAAAGCACATCAAACTAAAAATTGAAAAATAATTATTAATATAAACTGAAAACAATAATGAACGAAAAATACTAGTATTATTGTGAAAAAAAGTGTGGGGCGCTTTGTGCCATATTTTTCGTATATCGAGCAACCCACGCTTTTTTCACAATAATACTAGTATTTTTCGTTCATTATTGTTTTCAGTTTATATTAATAATTATTTTTCAATTTTTAGTTTGATGTGCTTTAAAAGCGTGTTTTTTAGTTTTTTTTAAACTATATTTATTAACACGCTTTTATTAGCTTCACTTGTATGTTTGCTTGTTTGTTTGTTTCTAACCGACTCTTTGGACTCGATTTTGACCCACTTTAAACGGACAGATTTAATCGAAACTTTGTACACTTACGAAGAACCGGTAACAATACAATAATTTGATAAGTTTATATCATCCTGATCAGGATCGCCAGTCCTTTCCTTACGTATCCTCTTCGTGAGAGCAAGAGGCTTAATATTGTAAGTATATTCCCTAATACTCAGTTCGGTCGTTGGCCGAGCGGGCAAGTCTTAGTCGCCGCGAAACGACGGACTCCTCGGGCGTGAGTTCAAATCCCATGGCTGAAATAAAAAAATGTTTTTTTTTTTTTTCAGAAATATCTGTTGGATCGTAATATGTTATATCAGCACGCTTTCATAGCACATCAAACTAAAAAGTGAAAAATAAATATAGTTTAAAAAAACTAAAAAACACGCTTTTAAAGCACATCAAACTAAAAAAGTGAAAAATAATTATTAATATAAACTGAGAACAATAATGAACGAAAAATACTAGTATTATTGTGAAAAAAAAAGCGTGGGGCGCTTTGTGCCATATTTTTCGTATATCGAGCAACCGTGTTTTTTAGTTTTTTTAAACTATATTTATTGAATTTTTACATATTATTTAATGCTTAACAATGGAATGTTTATTTTATGTTATCAGAATTAAAATCAGGTAATACAATTCTGGTAAAATGTGTTGATACTGATGTCCTGATTTTGCTTTTACATTATTACTGCGAAACACCAAATATGTCCCAAAGGAATATATTTATACAATTAGGACATAGTAAGAATATACATTTTTTGTCAATTAACAATATTGTGGCAAATTTAGGAGAGGAAATTTGCAAGAAAGTATTAACGATTCATTGCCTAACTGGTTGTGATACAGCTAATGCCATGTATAAAATAGGGAAGAAAACGGCATTCTATGTTTTATATAAAAATTTAAATAATTTAAAAGATTTAGAAAACCTTCCTTTTCTGTCAGAGGATAAAGCGATGGAATTAGGGGTAAAATATACGCTTTATTTATATAAGAATAAAAACAAAGATATAAAATCCCTAAATGAACTGCGATGGGACTTAACAACAAGTACAAATCGGCCAGCTTCTGAGCTGCCTCCTACTGACCATGCTTTTAGACAACATTTAAAAAGGTAATAATTATTTTTCTAGATCGCTCATACCTATTAAAAAAGAAACAAAACACCTACATGTAATTATTCTCTTTTTAGGTATAATAATATAATAATAATAACACCACATGAAATTACAACTCTCTTTGTCCCTGAAGGTCTGGAATGACCTTGTGTGAGAGAGGGCTACACATTTAGAGACAATGGACACACACCCAATGTCCGAGTATACTACGATTAATCTCTCTCACAGAAAAATCCCAGTTCCTCGACCGGGAATCGAACCCGGGACCCCGAAGTTTTGAGGCAAGTACATTACCTCTAGACCACGGAGCCAGGTGTCTGTATCAATTAAAAATTTAGTACACTAGCCATATACAATACATGCAGATGGAAGATCTAACTCGATACGGTTGGACATTTGAAGAAAATGTTTGGAAGGCAACTTTTTCTAGTCAAAAATCTGTGCCCGATATTGTAAGGCAAAGTTTGTCAATAAGATGTTCCGACAGGGTCTGTAACAACAGATGTACCTGTTTTGCTCAAGGTTTGAAATGCTGCAGTGAGCGCAAATATGAAAACTGCTGCAACCAAGGAACTGTCTAGATATTTTTAGATTCCGACGTTGACGATTTTTAAAATATTTTTATAACAAGTTTTAAATTTATGTTTTAAAATAAATAATTATTTCGTATTTTTTTTAATTCAATTTTAGGTTTTAATGTATAAATATAATGGATTTTAAATAATGTGCAATGTAAATAATGATAAGTAAAACCAAAGTGCTTATGAAAATAAAATTTATATTAAAGATATGTCAAAAATAATACTTAATAGTATGCACCCACAACACGCATAGCACACTGATTAAAGCACAGTAGAACCGGGGGAAATATCCTGCCCGCAGAAACTTAATTTCAAATAACAATAACTTGAAACGTACAAGTCGTAGAGTATTGCGTTTTTTTTTAAAAACTTCCTTGATGTGTTAATTTTATTCCGTATGCATATACTGTGGCAAAATTCCTTAAAACAAAAAAAGTTTTTCGCTTACTGAAAAAAAATACTGCAAGAAAAGTAAATGTTAAAGTATTACCTAATTTTATAAAAAAAACTAGGTTCTCCATAAAGACTAAATTAATTCAGTCACCTCCGCTCACGTTTCCTTTATCGACCAAAAAAAAAAAACTTGATTATCTCAATTGGTTCCGGAGATATCGTGAGGGATGTGTGAAAAAGTACGAAAAATTAATTTTGACAGATTTGTGACATTTTTCATAATAAAAAAAGTTGGACCTCCTAAAAAATGTTGTAATTGGCCATTTTAGATGGCCAAGGGCCTAATCTATTATTCTGTGAAGGTCCCATGGTTGTACCTTAAAAAAATTTTTTGAAACGTTTTTGTCGGTTTTTCAGTGTACTATATCGAATTATTATTGTTGTCCAGCGAGGAAGTGCGAGCAATTCCTTGCCAAAAAATGTGGGTTCAGAGTTAAGATTATCGATATTATTAAATTAGGTAAAAGAAATAAAGCAAATCTTTAAATAAATAAAATATATTTATATCAATAACCCTAACTTGATCTAATTGATCCAGATTAAATAAATAAATTAAATTCTAGAAAATAAACAATTATTAAATAAATAAATTCAATTCTGAAAAACAAATAAATAATTATCAAATAAATTCAATTTTGGAAAACAAATAAATAATTATCAAATATATTGCACATGCGCGTATATAAAACACTGATAAAACGATAAATTCACAATGTACATAATATTTTATTCAAAACACTAATCACGATACTCACTCTACACTTCACAACCACTTTCTAAATAGGTATCTGAATCAAGATATATTATTAAACGGTTTTGATTAGGGCTGATGCTTTTTCCTAACTTAATGTAATCATCTTCAATTTTAATGACATGCTGAATACAATTTTGCCAATAACTTGGTGTTGTTTCTCTCACTTCAGCTTTAATAAGATCGATTACTTTAGCATCAAATTTGGGGAAGGTGTTATTTTTTCGAGTGCTTCTTTTCAGCCGACTCCATATTAGTTCGATCGGGTTGAAAATACAAAAATATGGGGGCAACCGTAAAAATGCATGTCCTTGAGCTTGAGGCATTTTATCAATTACATACTGTTTTGAGAAATTTTGCTTCTTAACAATATCCAAAAGATCTTTCTTTTTAAAAATTTTTTGAAATTCCACATTATGCTTTCGGAGAAATTCTTGAATATCTTTTTTCTTTGTTCCAGTATTTGGTATTTTTTCGATTTGTCGCGAATGATACGAAACATTGTCTAAAACAATTACGCTGTTTTTTTTCTGTATTTGGTAGCAATGATGTCTGAAATTTTCTCTGTAATTTGTGAGCCATTATCATTCCCCATATTTTCGTGAAATTCTCTGCTAGCGTTAGGTTGAGGATCTTCCGAAGGCCTGAACATTAACACAATATTATTTTACCATAGCCACTAATAAATAGAAAACACTCGAATAATTCACCACCCGCCGGAATATTTATAAAAACACAACTACATAAAATACGCTTAAACACAAAAAAAAATTTCACTTATCTGTTAACTTATATTGACAGTTTTTTTTGTGGGGATATCAGTCAGGTATAACTAATTTAATTTTTTTTTCTAATGTTTCGGTTTATTACACCATTATCAGATAACTACAATTAATATAATATTTTAAAAACATAGTTATGGCTATTTTACATTAAAATTTACTTACACCATTAATTATTAGGAATTTGTTTTAAAATGTTACATGTTGTTTGGTTGTCTGTTTTAACGCAACTGAGATAGGTATTTTAACATAGTTTGTGGGCTCTTAAAGTTTTGTTTATGTTACGGAGATAACGTTGGAATGTATATGGTTTGTTGTGGGTGTTTTGCTTAAATAGTGAATATATAATAAGATATTTTATTTCAAAAATTATTATTTTGTATCAGTCAGATGTAAAAATTGATTTCATGTTGTAATGTACCCCAATCATTTAATTAAGTTAAAATAGGTTTCGCTTAAATTTTCTATATCAGTGCGATTATTTATGGCGTTGGTATGTCTTTTTATTTGCAGCATTTCATGTATGTTTCTTCGGTTATAATTAGGTTCTTTTTCTAATATTTGTATGTTGTTAAAATTAAATCGGTGGTTTTGTTCTATGGCGTGTTTGGCTAGTGCTTAAACTTTAAATCCCACACATCAAACAACTACAAAAAAAGCGTCATCAATAGCCTAACAGATCGTGCCATCCAACTTTCACATCCAAAATACAGACCAAATAATTTGAAAAAAATCAAAAAAGTTCTAGAAGCAAACTCCTACCCTAAACACTTTTATGAACCAATAATAAAAAAAAGAATACACAAAACCTATAATAAGACAACCCACACACCAAATAATGGTAATAATATATATGTATCCATGCCATATATACCAACAGTATCCGAGAAAATAGCAAGCGTATTTGAACAACATTATATAAAAATAGCCCATAAACCATACAATACCACGAAAAAATTTGTCGCAAAACTTAAACCTAGACTACCAACCGAAGACGAAACTAACACTATATACAAGATAGACTGCAACGACTGTAATGGTACCTATATAGGCCAATCTAAACAATATCTACATAAAAGAGTATACACGCACAAATATAGCATAAAAACCAAAACCAAAACACGACAGCACTAGCCAAACACGCCATAGAACAAAACCACCGATTTAATTTTAACAACATACAAATATTAGAAAAAGAACCTAATTATAACCGAAGAAACATACATGAAATGCTGCAAATAAAAGGACATACCAACGCCATCAATAATCGCACTGATATAGAAAATTTAAGCGAAACCTATTTTAACTTAATTAAATGATTGGGGTACATTACAACATGAAATCAATTTTTACATCTGACCGGTACAAAATAATTCTTGAAATAAAATCTTATTATATATTCACTATTTAAGCAAAACACCCACAACAAACCATATACATTCCAACGTTATCTCTGTAACATAAACAAAACTTTAAGAGCCCACAAACTATATTAAAATATCTCAGTTGCGTTAAAACAGACAACCAAACAACATGTAACAAAATTTTAAAACAAATTCCTAATAATTAATAGTGTAAGTAAATTTTAACCATAACTATGTTTTTAAAATATTATATCAATTGTAGTTCTCTAATGATGGTGTAATAAACCGAAACGTTAGAAAAAAAAATTAAATTAGTTATACCTGACCGATATCCCCACAAAAAAAAACTATCAATATCAATTGATATTAACGGTCAAGAAAAGAAAAAAATATATATATATATATATACTTATCTGTTAAAGTATTATACATTCTAGGCTCTCACAATCCAAATAAAATGTAAACACTGAAGAACACACTGTATTTATAAAGCACATAACCTATATAAATTCTAAAAGACACGAATTGTTCGATGTTTCGCGGAAGATGGCCGTCCGTCCCTGCATGCTTTCTCGTTAATAGGCTTTTACAACTGGGTCGGAAGTGTCCGTTAAATCGTAAAATATTTTAGGAGGTAGTTGCGTAATTATATCAAAATAATTTGAAATTATAATTGATACAGGCGTGTCTCCATTAATTTCTTATTTTAATCATGCCAGAACATACTTTACATGAGAATAATATGCCGTAGAAAAATAAAGCATGCCACGCTCTATCCTCAGGAGTATCGCGGCAAAGCTTTGAAATTTTTTATGTGTCTCTTAAAGTTGTGGTCTACTATACAATATTATTCTTTAATTTGAAATAAATAAAAGATTTTTAACATTTGCAGGTAGGCTAGTTATACATGACTTAAAATATTTGTTCGATCGATTGGTTAGGGTTAGAGCAAATTGTTATGCCTGGACTTTAAGAGGGGCATGAAGAAAAATCCGAGGAACAGATCTCATACAATTCTGTTCTTATCAAAAACTACACATTTTTTTCAAAACAAACAGAATTTTTTAATAATTATTATTTGTCGGCCATTGTTGCCTCAATATGTCGCCGTTATTAGTGAAAATATGTACCAAACAGAAAAATTTGAAATTTGGGTATTATGATGTAGATGGCGCCAGTGAGTTTTCAAATTTTGTTTTATAGAAATCTGCATCATTTAAAATGCTGGATTTTATACGGTGAACCAAAAAACTAAACTGGTCTAAGGAGAATTGAAAATAACAGCAAACGTACTTCAATTCATTTCATAGTATGTGACATCTGAAATAGAATCTCATGGATATTTACCATTTACCTGTAGGAAGTCGTAACATCTTGATATTTTGCAAAAAAAATCGTTTGTTAATAATTACAACAAAAACTTAATATATGAAAAATCGCATTTTTCTAAATGTTTTAATAAAGTCTACGGCCTGATCGCTGCCACTTTATCCAACCTTTGAATATTATTTTGTATAACATGAGGAATTTTCAAGATACAAGATTTACAGGGTGGATTTTCTAAAGTAAACGACCTTGTCTCCATGCTAAGCCTGAAAAAAAACTAAATAAAATTTATCGAACATGAGTCATAACTTGGAATTGAAATGTAGGGCAAAATATCAGAAACAAAAAAAAAAGTATTTGAAAAACAAACTGTTTGTCATATTTTTTGTGCGTCAGGATTAAAACTTAATTTAAAAATGTGTCAATTCAGTTTCTTTAAATAACGTATATTTTGTGTTGGATATATTGTCTTTAATCATCGCAATAAACAGATTTAATGTATACACATCGGTCCATCATAATGCGAACATTGTGAACACCTCATACGTGAAAAAATACCAACTGACGCTTGTTCGTGACGCAAGGCATTATTGCCATGCGCGGATTGTAGGCCGAGAGTTGTACATGCCAGCAGAAGCCTGCATTTACAGTTTTTTTTTAAGTCTATTTATCCAACTTAATTTCTTTCGCACGATGAGTCCTATTTCTCGTTTTTTCCTATACTTTTCGGCATTTTTAAAACCACCACAAATCACTGGCACAAAATCACAGAAAGTATAAAAAAAAATACAGAAATGAATGCAAGACGTAAAAGCGCAAAACAAGTCACAATTCAATTCAAATTCAGGAATAATAAATACAGAATAAATTATCCTTTTTTGATACATCTCTTTCTAATCATTGCAGGCTTTAAGGGGGGAGTGAGATAGTGCAAAGCACTCTGATTGGGCAACCCTTTTTGCATCTTAGACTACAGTTGACCAGTTCAGCTATGTGGCCACTTTTCCCAATTCAATGTATTTACTTAGCTAGATTACTTCTTTTATTGTGAGGCGTAATAAATGTGTATGTATAATCTGTGATATAATGTACAATATCTAGTACTTTTGTTTGGGACATGATACAAATATTGAAATATTTGTAACAACGGTTTCGGAAAAGATTAACGAGACGAGTTTTTCAGGTAATAAGATTACAGAAAGTGAAATAAAATATAAATATATTTACGTACAGGGATGAAGATTTTGTACAGATTAGAAAATGTAGTTACGATAGGTATTACTTTTTCTTGGTGAATTGTTGAAAGTAAAATCTTTATGTTTGCATTTGTTATAATTAAATAGACGAATTATTTTTCTTTTACTTACTGGATAATTCCTGGCGTATATTCGCGAAAATCAAACAAATGAATAAACAAATCCGTGATTTGATTTACTTTGGATGTAACAAAATTTATGTCTGCCGAAATAGACCTCGCCTGGTTATCAATGGCGGCTAGTGGATTTAGGTTGTACCATATCTCAGTATTGGAGCATGGAACCCAAGGAATATTTGAAGGCACAACTATCAGTACTGATTGAGGAAGTTTTGCAGAAAAAAAATGAAAAAAAAAGTTGAGAAGAAAATGTTACAAAAATTCGCGACCTCTCCAGATTACTTGTAGACCATTAGTAAAATATTTGCAAACAATTTTTTTTTTTTTCGTATTCAGAAGGAAAGTTTATCACCCCCCTTTTTGTTTTCCATAATTTTTATTTTTTTGCAAAGTTATGACATTTTAAAATGTACACAATGATTAACTTAAAGTTCAAAGTATCATAACTTTACAAGAAATCAAAATCTAAACAAAAAAACGGGGTGATAAATTTTCCTACCGATTACAAAAAAAAAGTTTACAAAAATTTAACTAATGGTCTAGATGTAATCTGGGGAGGCTGCGCATTTTTGTAACTTTTTTTTTCAACTTTTTTTTTGCGAAACTTCAATCAGTACTGATAGTCGTGCCTGAGTTCCATGGTACAATATTGAGATATTGTATAACCTATATCCACAGGACGTCACTGGTGGTTAACATTAATACTTTTATCCATATATTTTCTGTCATCACTTTTACATATTTGTGAATTTTGTTGCTTCACCAATTCATTTGTTTAATTTTCCCAAATAGCCAACATTTTTAATAAAAAACAAAAAAGAAACACGGCTCATTATCTTAATGAAAGAAAAAAAAAACCAATTTAAATTATACTAGGTAGGAATACGGCGATAATTTTTTAAACATAATTAACACAAAAACAATATTTTTTTCAAAAGTTAATCCTTTGCCAATTATTTGTGTATTATGTAAATTTTACAGAATATGTAGTTTTTGGCTCGCTGTGTTTGTAACTTACAGCTAGCATTTGCGCCACCTACTGACGGGAAGTTATATTAGACGGTGATGTTGTTAAATGTTATGTTGATTTGTCATCCAAAATTATATTCTCAAATGCTAGGAAGATAAAGGAAAAGGGCATTGTGCTGCCATCTAAGAAGTGTTATGACATTAGCTCTTTCATGGCCCTCTTAAAATTAAGGCATTTTTTATAATGTACTAAAACTTGGGGTTTCAGTTAAATATTAATATACAATAGTTTTCTAACAAACATTTATCTTACCGCACCAATTCTTATCCTGGAATTCAAAGAATTTAATATTACGACATTTTTTATAATGTACCCCAGTTTTAATTAAATATTAATGTAGAATAGTTTTCTGACAAATATTATTTTACTTCATCAATTCCGTATAAACGAGGAATAGGTGATTATAGCAGTCACCGATGTTCTGTCGATTATGTTTTCTATTTACAACGTTGGTTGTATACGACTTAATATTTGATTGGTCACAGTAAATTCTGTATTTGGAATTTAAACTTGAGACATCCTTTAGAATTTCCCTGAGCGTTCAAGGTTATCTCAATATTAATAAAGTAATAGACTAGTTTTGTACCAAAAACTACCTACATTATGTCACTATTTCTATACGAACGAGGGATCGGTGACTGCTATTAAGCAGGCGATGGCTCTATCAAATATAGTTTATTCTATTTAAAACAAAAGTTACAACACTATTCCGTAATTTGAAACAATTAAAACATCTTTTAAACATTGGCAGGTTGACGACTACATGAAATGAAGATTTGTTTGACCGATTGGTTAGAGTAAATTCTTAATCTGGATTTGGAAGTTAAGACATTTTTTTATGATGTATTCCAGTTTTAGTAAAACATTTTTTTAAACATTTGTAGGTTGGTTGGATGTACGAATTGAAGTCAATTTGTTAGCCTGCTGGTCAGAGTAATTCTGAGTTTAGAATTTAAACGTAATTTTAAGTTATTTTTAAGTTTGTATGACGTAGTTTTCAACAAAACACCATATACTGCACTCAAGTGCAGTATGTATATGGTGTTTTGTGGAAAACTACGTCGTCAGTGTTACCTTCACATCAAACATTCCAATCCACTTCAGGATTTTTAAGTTTTTCAATTTAAATAGTTAAATATTAATGTTCACTAATTGAGTTAAGAATTATTTGATTTCATTAAATTTGTATAAACAATGATTGCCTAAGCAGGCAATACTGTCGATCATACTATTCTATTATTTTTAAACATAATATTTTAAGGTTACCTTCAATTATTGTGTCAACAACCTCAACATAAATTATCAAAATCGGAAGTCAATTTTCAAAATTGTATTTTTATTGGTTGATTTGGTATGGAATTACCAATAGGCAAAAGCATTTATGTTAATATAAACGTCTGGCGGTCCCTATTTTAATAGAAACTGTATGGTTCAATTTAGTATTCAAATTTAAGAAACATTTTACTTTCTGAATATGAAACAAAATTTTATGTGCTCTATGACTTCTTGATTATTTAATGAATGGAGAAAATCTCCTTCCAAAATTAAGACACATTCAAAATGTCTAAAAACTATGAAAAATAACATTGTAAACATTGTAAACATTCGTAAAATTTTTTTAAAGAAGTATGCTTAACCAAACATTAAACAACCAACCATGAATTTATATTTCTTACCTTATTGGGCAAAACCAGACCTTTATATGCACGCACCTGTAAAAGAACAAATTAGCAATTAGAATCTTATCACCAAATAAATTAGATTTAATTAGAATCGATACTAGATTATTACCGATGATGCTATTTTCTATTTTAATTCAAATTTAATTACCGAGGAACTAGTATAGTTCGCAGAATATCCAATATTCAATTCGACGAAATGAACAATCGACGAAAGTTCCTTAGTACCTGGGATTAACTTAATTTGGGTATAGTAGATACCTATCAAATTTAAAATATTTTAATAATGGTAACATCTTTAGTAACTTTTAAATGGGGAATTAATTATTAGAGACTAGCGAGAGGCGACCGATTAAAATTTACCATTCCCTAATAAATTCAACAATAGATGATTTTTAAAAAATACTGTGGCCTGTTTATTTGTGATTGTTTTGGAAAATGTTCGCTTAATTAGTAAATAAACTAAAATTAGGCAGGGTTGATAAAAATCATGATTAAAAAAAAATCAAAAACACGATTTGTTAAAAATCAAAAAATTATGATTTTTTTGATTTTTATTCATTCTTTTACATAAACATCCTAATAATTGACATTAACAATGTATTTAGTACTTATATTAAAAAAAGATGGTTTTTGTTTAAACTTACAAGTGGAATAAATTGTGTATCTTGTATCTATAATTGTAAAATAAGACAGAGCATACATGAAAATTCCTGTCAGAACTTGAAAATTCGCCTGTCTTTATAATGCGCGGGGATGGATGATGCGAATTGCCATTATTTGCTAATCTGCCGCGTAACAAGTGAGAAAGCGAGTCCGAGTGATTATTATTATAGTATTGAAATATTAAATAATTTTTTGACATGTCCTCTAATAGAAGTGGAAGGAAAAAAGATCCTATTTGGCAATATTTTATTGAAAAATCAAGTAAGCTTGATGGAAAAAGTGGTAGTAGAGCTACATGTAAAAAGTGTAATGTAGAAATGCAAAGGCTTGTGGACCGACTGAAAGTCCACTGGAAAAAAATGTGCTTCGCGTAATGTAGAAAGTGTAGAAACAAATAATGAAGGTCCCTCTACTTCAGAAACAGTGTCCAATGTAAGTATAGTGTTATTTTATTTATAATTATAACTTCTTAGTAAGACAAAATATTAAGAGAACCTTTTTATTTTTAATTTACTTATTTAACGTCGGTCTATTTCTACGACCTGGAATGGGTTGGAACCTTTGATGCTAGTATAACACTGACGTAGTTTTCCACGAAACACCAAAACATTATACACTGCACTCGACGCGCGTTTCGCCAATCAAGTTGGCATCATCTGGAGATGATTAAAACTGTTTTGAATCATCTCCAGATGATGCCAACTTAGTTGGCGAAACGCACGTCGAGTGCAGTGTATAGTGTTTTGGTGTTTCGTGGAAAACTACGTCAGTGTTAGATTCAAATTTAGCGTTAAAATGATCTAGTGCATTTTCTAGATTTCTAGTAACTTTCCCTGTGCAAATGTGACTTTCATTCACTCCTAGTTTTAAGAACAAAGTACAGTATTTATGCCTGTCTGTGTGTAGCTGGATTTAAACAACATAACAATCTTGTTTTTTATTACAGATATAATTGAAAACATTACAACAAGATGCAGAGGAAGACAGTGCCCCACAGCCGCTCTTATCTTCTACGCCATTAAGTAAAAAAAAGAAAAGTAGTGCCTGACTCTAGTTCTGGATCTTTATAATCTTTTGTTGTACGTACGACCAAGTCTAATAAAGAAAAAATAGATAAACAAATTGCTAGAGCTCTTTATGCGACAAACAGCAGTTTCATGTGTATCGAACAACCTGAAGTAAAAAAGGCAATAACGCTTTTACGACCTGGATATTACCACCATCTCGACATGGTGTGTCCAACAGACTGCTCGATGAAATGTATAACGAGGAAAAAAGTAAATGCTTTAAAGATTAATCAGGAAGTTCAGTTTGTCTGTCATTGGATGGATGGTCCAACATACACAATGAACCAATAATATGTGCAACTGGAGCTACGGAAAATGGGTCTTCCTTTTTAGTATACACGATAGACACATCTGGAAATCCACATACATCTGTATATTTACAGAACTTGCAACAAACTTAATTAAAACTCTAAACACTGACTATACCTGTAAACAGTTTTGTGACGGATAATGCTGCCAATATGAATGCTATGAGAAACCAAATGAAAGAGTCAACAGAACTAAATGTTATTACTTACGGCTGCGCTCCACACATTTTAAACTTGTTATGCAAGGATTTGGAAATTAGTGAAATTAAGGAACACGTTACGTTCGTTGTGAAATACTTTTCATTTTGCCTCTGCCACATACACAAAAGAAGGGAAACAAAACTTACTTTACCTTCTGACGTAAGATGGAACTCACTTGCCGATTGCTTAGAGGGTTTCGTTAAATCATGGGCCACACTTTTTAAAATTAGCGAGGAACATAAAAATGAAATTGACAGCAAAGTAAAATAGAAAATATCAAACATTTGTTTAAAAAGAACTGCTGAAGATTACTTATCACTACTAAAACCTATATCTGTTGCATTTGATAGGTTTCAAAGAAACGATGCAATTTTATCAGACGTCGTAGAACAATTTAAATTCTTGAGTCGCATTTTGACGAAACTGAAATTAACTTAAGGCAAAAACAAACATTTGGATACCGATACGGTCAGTGTATCACCTCATACCATTTGCTAGGCTTCATTCTAGACCCTACGAAAACAAAGCATAAATTAACAGAAAGCGAAAAGAATCGTGCTTTAGAAGCCGCTAATGAATTATATCCCGAAAGTGGTTTACTACCACTGATTATTAAATTTCTGGCAAAATCTGAGCCTTTTGCCGATATTATGTTTCACGAAGTTATAAAACTACACATCTCCGCGTTTAAAAAAAAAAAAGTCTACCACGTGGGTCCAAATTCATTATTTCCTATTAAATTAAGGGAATTCCGAGGCATCGGTCAACTATCTTTAACGTAACGACGCCAACCGTTGTCGCCTGCTAAATCGTTTTATGACAGGGCAAGATATTCTAAAATTGCTTTAATAAATTCATTTTAAGACTTAGGTCAAATTTTTTTTGCTCTTCGGACGTAGCATTTCACACTGAATGCCATCAAAAACATGGAAAACCCAGTAAAAAAAATTTGTTAAAAACCTAATCACAATGGACACAAAGCTCCAGACGATAGGAACGAGCGGAAATACCCAGACGATAGGAACGAGCGGAAATAACCAGACGATAGCCTGATTGAAAATTAGTTTACGGCCTATTCAACCTTTAACATAAATAGCAGCACATTTTCAATGAAAGCATCTTATCTTATCTTTTCCCTGTGTAAGCCGAACGGTCACTATCGAATTTTGACAGTAAATCCTCGGCGTTTACCCTCATGTAAAATCAGTGTTACAATTAGTGTTTTTATATTCGCGTACACCACGATAACTCTGAACTTATACTATACGTTGTAAAGCGATCCATATCTTCCACATAACACGGCCCCACGCGTCAATTTCATATACAAGGTGAGTCATCTTCAACGTCTTTTTCGCCGATTACTTTTCTATTTGAGATAACAGTCTAAAGTATCCTTGTAGAGTGTTTCTGCTCAAGAAGTAGATTAAGGTTAAATTAATTTCTTTTATTAATTTTAGTTACACTATTACTATTATACGATAACCTATGATTGCTACAGGTTACACATAAATTCATTCATAAACTTTTTAGACGTCAACATAAAAAATCATAATTGTTGTTTAGAATTCGATATCTACCGTAAACCTACCTGTACAGATACAGTAATACACAATAGTTCTAACCAGTCTTTCCAAATAAAAATGTAATCGTTTCATAGTTTTGTTCACCGTCTGCTAACCTTTCCTTTAAGTCCAAACAATTTTGAACAAGAAGTCAACACAATAAAACAAATAGCAAGGAATAATGGATACAAAGAAAGTATGATAGATAATTTAATAAAAACAAAAGAAAAATATGTATAAGGAATTTTATGCTGGTTCTGTACAAGACGCCAATATCATCCATAAATGTATTAATTATAGACCTGGAATTAGTGATAGTCAGCAATAAATTAAGTAAATTAGGTTGCAAAACAATATCTGTAAATAAAAATAACCTAGGAAAAATGTTAATAAACAAGCGACTTGAAGAGCATAAAAAGTCTATTGTAAACAATGTATATAGCACCGGCATGTCAACACACTGTATAGAAAACAATCACTTTATATATATGGATAATGTAGAATTACTTCATTCCAAAAAGAAAAGAAAAAAATTAGATTTACTACAAATATTAGAAATTAAGAAAGCTTCCAAAAATAAAAAAACGGTTACAAATGAACAACAAATATTCGCAGGTCCACCACGTTTTAGATAAAGTAATTTAACTTTTCTAAAAAATTCCAAATATATCAAACCATTTTTATCACGCTTTTATTAGCTTCACCTGTATGTTTGTTCGTGAGCTTGTTTGTAACCGACTCTTTGGACTCGATTTTGACCCACTTTAAACGGACAGATTTAATTGAAACTTTGTACACTTACGAAGAACCGGTAAGAACACAATAATTTGATAAGTTTATATCATTATCCTGATCAGGATCGCCAGAATTAAATAATTTCCTTTCCTCACGTATCCTCTGCGTGAGAGCAAGTGGCTTAATACTGTAAGTACATTTCGTGATTGTCAGTTCGGTCGTTGGCCGAGCGGGCTAAGGCAAAAGTCTTAGTCGATGCGAAACGACGGACTCCTCGGGCGTGAGTTCAAATCCCATGGCTGAAAAAAAATATTTTTTTTTTTCCAGAAGTATCTGTTGGATCGTAATTATGTTATAATATCAGCATCAATAAGCAATATAAATATAGTTTAAAAAAAACTACAAAACACGCTTTCATAGCACATCAAACTAAAAAGTGAAAAATATAGTTTAAAAAAAACTAAAAAACACGCTTTTAAAGCACATCAAACTAAAAAGTGAAAAATAATTATTAATATAAACTGAAAACAATAATGGACGAAAAATACTAGTATTATTGTGAAAAAAAGCGTGGGGCGGCGCTTTGTGCCATATTTTTCGTATATCGAGCAACCCACGCTTTTTTCACAATAATACTAGTATTTGTCGTTCATTGTTTTCAGTTTATATTAATAATTATTTTTCACTTTTTAGTTTGAAAAGCGTGTTTTTTAGTTTTCTTAAACTATATTTATTTGAGATAACAGTCTAAAGTATCCTTGTAGAGTGTTTCTCCTCAAGAAGTAGATTAAGGTTAAATTAATTTCTTTTATTAATTTTAGTTACAATATTACTATTATACGATAACCTATGATTGATATAGGTTACACATAAATTCATTAACGATAGTTTTGCTTATTTAAATTTTTTTTAAAATATAATCACCTGAGAGGATTCTATTACTTCTTTCACACTCATATTATTCATTCATCTCTGTTATTTAATCATTTTTCGTACTTGTAATAATAATAATTTAATAATAGAATTGTTTAAGTTTACCTGGTGAGTTATTTCTTTAAATAAGCAGCAGCCATACGATATTACTACACAGTGAGCCAATAAATTCATTAACGATAGTTTTGCTTATTTGAATTTTTATTGAAATGAACATTTTTATAACAACCGCAAATGAATCACATGCGAAATTGACCTCATACGAGTTGAGTTGCTTGAGCGAAAAATTAAATAAATATAGTTTAAAAAAACTAAAAAACACGCTTTTAAAGCACATCAAACTAAAAAGTGAAAAATAATTATTAATATAAACTGAAAATAATAATGAACGAAAAATACTAGTATTATTGTGAAAAAAGCGTGGGGTGCTCGATATACGAAAAATATTGCACAAAGCACCCCACGCTTTTTTCACAATAATACTAGTATTTTTCGTTCATTATTATTTTCAGTTTATATTAATAATTATTTTTCACTTTTTAGTTTGATGTGCTTTAAAAGCGTGTTTTTTAGTTTTTTTAAACTATATTTATTTTTAACTTTTTTAGTTTGACGTGCTATGAAAGCGTGTTTTTTTAGTTGTTTTAAACTATATTTATATTGCTTATTGATGCTGATATTATAACATATTACGATCCAACAGATATTTCTGAAAAAAAAAAAAAAAATTATTTCAGCCGTGAGGTTCGAACTCACGCCGGAGGAGTCTGTCGTTTCGCGTCGACTGCCTTAACCCACTCGACCACCGGGCTAATTAACAATTATGGAATCTACTGACATATTAAGCCTTTGCTTTCACGCAGGGATACGTGAGGAAAGGATTGGCGATCCTGATCAGGATAATGATATAAACTTATCAAATTATTGTATTGTTACCGGTTCTTAATAAGTGTACAAAGTTTCAATTAAATCTGTCCGTTTAAAGTGGGTCAAAATCGAGTCCAAAGAGTCGGTTACAAACAAACAAGCAAACAAACAAACAAGCAAACATACAAGTGAAGCTAATAAAAGCGTGTTAAAAAATTACTAATTTGATTTATGTTTACTCACGTAAACATAAATCAATTCAGATTAAAATAAAAGTGTACTTATCAGAATCAGCTTAATATCTAGTAACAAACAGTAAAATATTAGTTATATGTAACAGAGTCGCGCAAGCCCTCATGACAACTTTTTTTTCTAATTATTGACAAGATAATTACTTAAAATAGGTACTGTAGTTATAATCTCAAAAGATATAGGTATATATAGAGGTGTTTCAGAACCTTATGAGCCGCGAAATGCGCAAAAGTATATTTTGAAAACATTGACTCGGCTATCTACCATGTCTCGCTACAATAATATAGTCAGTGACGGAATCTAATGTTTTTAAGTGGTGTAACTGAGCCAATGGCCTGAGTTATAATCCAATCAGCAGATACAACAAAGGCTTTTACCTTGCAAAAGGTAGGGTAGAAACCATTTTAATATATGTTGTTTAGGTCGGGACCAAAAGTTTTCGACCTGGAGAGGGGGGGGGGGGAGCCGCCACCTTGAATTGAATGACAAGGGCAAACAATTTCTTTTTTTCAAAATAATTCCACAACGGTTGATCCAACGACAAAAATGTCAAGGACAAAGTTAAAGAAGACTAAATTCTTTTTTTGTATATGCATTTTTTTGTAAGTCTAATATGTAATAAATTATAACGGCAGCAAAATGAAGATTTTCCAAAAAAAAAAAAAAACGTCCACTGTTGGTAAATTTTGTAAGAACTAATTAGCTATTTTTAACGTTTCTCAACGCCCACAATAAGATTATATTGCGAAATCTATTTCAAATTAGTGTTTTTTCTTGATATATATGAATTTTCTTACTGCCGCGCCGGCCACGATGGCGAAAATTAGTGCAGAAGAGTAATATATTAGTGTATGAACGTTTCAAGTTTAATTCTGTTTTTTATTTTTTGTAGCAGATGTTTCTTAGAGCAGATATAAAACCGTCTCTCATCTTGCTTCGTTTTTTTTGTAATGGTCGGAAAGTAGTGATGGGAACTATCGAATAATTCGATAGTTGGTACTTATTCGAATAACTCGACGGTTTAATTACGAATGAATATAAAAAATGATGGATTTAAGAATGGAGGCTATGAATATGAATAGACGGAGACGGTATTTTATTCATAGATAAGAGACACATTTTATTATGTGATACGATAAACAGTGTAAACAACAAAATAAACAAAACGCAAATGCCGATGACATGTGACTGATACAAGACTATGTCGGTTCTAATTCTAAAGACCATTTTTTATTAGGGCATTAACTAGCAAGTTAACAATATCAGATGATATTTTGTAGAAAAATTATAATTGAATGAATTTAATGAATTTATTCAAATGAATTCGTTCGATAGTTGGAATCATTCATTCAGTAATGATTCGATAGTGCCCATCACTATCGAAATGGGTGTCCCTTTCGCCCCTCTCTAGAGAGAGCGGCATGCAGCATACCGCACTACCGCTGTCCTGGTTTAACACACTAGGGTCCGTGACCAGTGTTATTAATTCTACCGATTTTTTCGGTATATCTACCGACTGATCTATTTGAAAAATATTTCACATCAATTTGAATCTGCTTTACAGTTTACAGTAACCTGTAGCAGTAACTATGCATACGAGGACATATATGTATATGTAATTGTATCTGATCGCCCCCCTGTCGAAAAGGAGAAAACAGTAATAACATAATGGCGAAACTGGAACATCTGTGGATTAAGCCCCCCTACTGGGGATACCACAATAAAAACATACACGCCACTTACTCTTCATGATGGTCTGAAAATAAGTTTACTTTGAGATTACAAAACTATAATCATGTAAAGCACAGCCAGAAAGAATTTAAAAAAAATAACAAAAATGGAGTCTGATGATTTTTTTGGAAATGATCATCTTACCGCCGCTGTAACTCATTACATAGTAGACTAACAAAAAATATGTATATACAAAAAATTCAAGGAATTTTGTCTCCTTTAACTTTGTCGTTGAATGAACCTTTGCAGTTATTTGAAAAAAAAAATCATTTTTTGTCTTTCATTTAAAGATGGCGGCTCGCGCCTCCCCACCCCGTATCGAAATCGGATTTTAGGTCGAGACCCTGATGGTCTCGATCTAAACAGCATATATCAAAATCGTCTCTACCTCATCTTTTGTAGGGAAAAAAATCTCTACCTACTGGATTATTATGCCTCTGCGCATTTGAAGGTCTAGGCTCATGCAGTTTTAAAACACCTCTGAACCATAATTATATTATGCAAGTCAAGATTACCGAGTTAAGAATAGTCAATACATATAAAAAATTAACATTTTTACATTCATTTATACTGGTTGTTGTTTTGTTTAGTGTCGTTTACAAAGTTACATTTTGAACTTAAAAAAATAGACATCAGTTTTTCCTGTAATTTCGCCTACTAAATTTAGCACATGTAAAACGAGGTGATTGTTTGAGTTTTTACTTTCTTATACCTAATACAAGGAAGTATAGTAGTAGTGATTTTTTTCGACCTCGAGATTTTGATTGATATATACGTTTTGACCCTCCTGAACCCATTCTGACTATTTTCCGAATGATCTGTCGGTGCATGTGTGTGGATGTGTGTATGTGTGTATCCGCGATAACTCAAAAAATACTAATGGGAGACTTCCCAAATTTGGCAGTTAAGATTGTCAACAACATTTTAGGTGACACATTAAATAAATTTGGTGAATGTGGTACCACCAGAAGAGAATATAAATGAATGAAAGAAAAATGGTACATTTCGGGAAAAAAATTTTAAAAAAATTATTGCATTTCTGGACGAATGTCAACAAATTGTAACGAAAAAACAACTTTATGAAAAAAAATCTGAAAATCAGTTGCCCTGCAGGCCATACCTGAAACTTCCCGCTATTTTCGAACTTAAGAGCTCAAAAATATACGTATTAGTTAATTTTTGAGCTCTCCGAGCTCAAAATATTATACACATACATTTTTGAGCTCTACGATTAGGTGAAAAATCTCGAAGTTATATTAAAAATTTTTTTGTAATTTTTGAACTGCGATATCTTTTGAACAAATTAACCAATCGAGATGCAGTTTGCAGCATTCAACGCAGTTTTTCAAGTACAAAAAGTTATGTTTCTACCAAAAAATCGACCCGACAAAAATTTCGGATGTTATTTCAACAAAAAAAAAACACTTTTTTGCGAATGTTTCGTAATCGATATCTCTTCAACGAATCAACCGATCTTGATGCGGTTTACGACATTCAACGTAGATTTTTAAGTACAAAAAGTTATCTTAGTACCAAATATCGATCCGACAGGAATTTTGAATGTTATTTCAAAAAAACACTTTTTTGAGAATTTTTCGTAATCGATATCTCTCGAACGAATTAACCGATTTTGATGCTGTTTGCGACGATCGACGTTGTTTTATAAGGAGAAGAGCTGATTAGATTTTGGAATTGATTGGTTTAGTAGTCTAAAAGATATTCCAAAAAACAAATTTTTGAAAATTTTATTTTTGAGATTTCTCAAAATTCTCAGGAAATCTAAGTTGAGTCAACCCCTTTAGAATGCCGCAAACCGCGTTTCGATCGGTCAAGCCGTTCAAAAATTATGAGAGTTTACATACACCGTACACATGCACGCACACACGAACGCACGCGCGCAGCCATATAGACACCATCGTGAGAATAGTCAGAATAGCTTCTTAGGGCCTCAAAACGTCGAGATCTGACAAAAACTCGATTTTCGAAAATAGGGGTGTAACCAATAACTTCCCGATTTCTAAAAATTTTCTATTTTCTTAGCGGGAAGTTAAAAATCTGTCCGCATGTCTGTAGTATCGCGATAGCAGCCTCAGCTTTTGAGATAAAGCTTTAAAATTTGGTACACTTGTTCTAAAGGCCAAAGGCAACGAAAAATTCGGTGATGAGCAAAATCGGCCAGGTAAAAGGGAGTCCACGGGACCCAAACTTTTTTTGTATTGAACTTTACAACAAAATATATTCTTGATGAAAGATTATAAATCATGTCTACTATAACGACTTTAATAAAGCTGATGTAAATTGAAATATTTTACACATTTGGCCTCATCAGATATTTTAAACTTATTATCATAGACCGAAAAAGATTGAGAGCGATTTATACAGGGTGAGTCATAAGGAATGTGTAA
This sequence comes from Rhamnusium bicolor, assembly GCA_029963845.1. NCBI lineage: Eukaryota > Metazoa > Arthropoda > Insecta > Coleoptera > Cerambycidae > Rhamnusium > Rhamnusium bicolor. Next base: position 191,904 of record JANEYF010002731.1, on the reverse strand, counting down.
TATTTTACCTGCCGATTATATAACGGAAAATATTAATTTCTCGCTTAATAACTGATGGTCAAATATTAATACTTACTGATATACAGCCTGTATACATAATGTATATATAAATACAGTTGAGGTTATAAAAGTAATTCTGTAAGGTTGTTATATTTCAGTTATTTTTTCGTACATAACATAAAAATCGGTACAATTAGGTTTTTAACGTGAGAAAATCAAATAAGCTATCTTTTTTTGTGTATCGCATAGAGGGCGCTACGTAAGTTATCTTGGTTTAACAGAATCTGTCATAACTTTTTTTGTACTTCGTTCATTTATAATCTTATTGCAAATTATTTTTTAAACAAATAAATATAGTTTAAAAAAACTAAAAAATACGATTTTAAAGCACATCAAACTAAAAAGTGAAAAATAATTATTAATATAAACTGAAAACAATAATGAACGAAAAATACTAGTATTATTGTGAAAAAAGCGTGGGTTGCTCGATATACGAAAAATATGGCACAAAGCGCCCCACGCTTTTTTCACAATAATACTAGTATTTTTCGTTCATTATTGTTTTCAGTTTATATTAATAATTATTTTTCACTTTTTAGTTTGATGTGCTTTAAAAGCGTGTTTTTTAGTTTTTTTAAACTATTTTTCACTTTTTGTTTGATGTGCTATGAAAGCGTGTTTTGTAGTTTTTTTTAAACTATATTTATATTGCTTATTGATGCTGATATTATAACATATTACGATCCAACAGATATTTCTGAAAAAAAATATATATATTTTTTATTTCAGCCATGGGATTTGAACTCACGCCCGAGGAGTCCGTCGTTCCGCATCGATTAAGACTTGCCCGCTCGGCCAACGACCGAACTGAGAATCACGGAATGTACTTACAATATTAAGTATCTTGCTCTCGCTCAGAGGATACGTGAGAAAAGGACTGGCGATCCTGATCAGGATAATGATATAAACTTATCAAATTATTGTATTGTTACCGGTTCTTAATAAGTGTACAAAGTTTCAATTAAATCTGTCCGTTTAAAGTGGGTCAAAATCGAGTCCAAAGAGTCGGTTACAAACAAACAAACATACAGGTGAAGCTAATAAAAGCGTGTTAAAAAGGGATACTTCTTTTATCTTCATAAAATGCACCTTTATCGAGATAAAATTATTACATTTTAGAAAATCCTGCGCACCCACATATTTTTTTTTACCTTATAGCAGTGATCCCTTCTTTCCTCCTCAAAATGCTTATTTGTACTTAGTAAAGTAAAACAAACATTCTGATTAATTAAAGGATAGGTGCTAAAAATGTTTAACAAAGTATGCTATGGAAATAAGTGAAACATATTGACACAGATGCATTTACTTACTATCTGTCAAATATTTATTGTGATACCGAGCTCGGTAGGACAGTGATCGTTAGGCAGGCCCGCGCCTAGCTCTTTTTGGCTCCCTTGTGCATTTTAACAAATTTCGCACCCAATTTTTATAATGCTAATATATGGGTAAAGATACAGGTAAAAAAATATGTAACCGAATGAAATACATATAATAGGTTGCAATTCCTTTTTATATTTTTTTCTTTATACATTTTATTTGCTACCTATATTATCTTTTTTAATTTTGAGCCCTTTTGGCGCTCTCTACGCTTCAGCGCCGTCATGCACCGCACGACTTTGCCTTTATGTACAGCGCGGGCCTGTCGTTAGGTGACAAACTTAGCTAATTTACTGCTTATCGACTCTCGGGTTCAAATCCCGGTTTCGATTCTGGCAAAGTCGAAGGACTGGAAGATAGTAATTAAGAAACAAAAACAGACAATTAACTTTACTAAGAAATTCACAAACATACGGACTTTCACACCACTTACCATAAACAATAGAGTTATTGAGGAGACTAAAGTTGTTAAATATCTTGGGGTCCATTTGGACCAGCGGCTTTCTTTTAAGCTGCACATTATTAAAACCTTAAATAGGGCCTATATAGCATTACATCGGCTATATCCGCTCGTTAATTAAACACCAAAAATAAGTTATTAATTTATACCACTATTATTAGATCCATATTAACATATGGATGCGTCGTCTGGAACAGGATGTCCGACACAGTTCGCAGACGACGCAAAACAAACTTTTACGTCTCCTCACTAACTCTAATAGATACATAGACACGCAACGACTCCACGAGACAGCTAACCTACCCTACATTAGAGTACATCACACAAACGGCACAAAATTTTTTTAGACATAACATACAACACTCAGTACTTACAGCACATATTACAGACATCAGACACTACCACGGCCATCAGCACATCCACAAATTAATACATGAAAACCTCCCGATTTATTACGAATAACATTAACATTACACACAAAACGACAGACATAACAAACTACCCCTTTTATACCACCCTCCTACATACCTAAAACCTAAATCTTTCTTAGATAACCACTCTTTTACCTACCTACCCATTTCACACACATTCTAAATTTTCTTAAGCAGGTTTTTTCTTTAGCTTTTTCCTGCAAGACAGACTATAACGACATTTTTAGTATTTTGTATTCTTTTAATTATTATAAGCCATGGCAAACCAACTAAACATGCTTTAATTTTACAGGAAAGCATTCACCTCTACTCCTAACAACGAAAGGGGTACTGCCAAGCCACCAGGGCCATAACATCGGCCGGCTGCCCAGGAACACCCAGCTAGGGAAACCCTGGAAAACCGCTCGCCTTTATTGCATTTCTGGACGAATCTCGACAAATTATAATGAAAAAATAACTTTGTGAAAAAAAATATTACGTGGATGTAATATCGCGATAGCAGCCACAGTACTTGAAATAAGGCTTTCAAATTTGGTACACATGTTCTAAAGGCCAAAGACAATGAAAAATTCGGTGATGAGCAAAATCGGCCAGCTGAAAAGGAGGTCCATGGGACCCAAACTTTTTTGTATTTGTCTATAGAAAAATATATTCTTGGCGAAAGATTATAAATCATGCCTACTGTATCAAGCGAATAAAACATATTTTCCAAGACTTAAATAAAGCTGATATAACCTGAAATTTTTTACACACTGGACCCCATAAAATGGGATTAAGATAAAAATTAACAGTTTGACATTTGAAATGTCTAATTTAGTTACAAAAATGTCAATGTCAATAAGAAGAAATTATTAAGATATATGATATGAATTATTATTGACAGTATTGAACGACACTAATAATAATTTAAAAAATTTAATAAAACATTTCAAGGTACGCCATTAAAATTTAATTGAGGTAAGTGAAGAATTAAACAGAACAATTTTTTTTTAGATCAGGATGATAATATATATACTAGTGTATAAGAAACTTATGTGCTGGCCACATCAGATATTCTATATCCGCAGTCAACCATATTTCTGGAGGTGCGTATTAAAAGGGCTTTTTTTTTTTTTTTTAGAAGCTAAATAATGTAATAACTGGAAGATTAAAATTAAGTCTTCTTTAAGTTAGTAAATTTAAATTTATATAAACATTAAAAATACAAAAAATTAATGCACTTGCGTATAATAATCCACAAATTAACTAGAAAAAGTACTTATACACTTACAAAACTAACTTTTACTGATATGCCTCAAGAACACATATTAGACACTACAGCGAACATTGATTAGCGTCTAATGCGTGATTATTAATTAAAACATTTTAAATTTTAAAGACAAACGAATTGCATTAAACGCCCCATACACAAACGAAATATGTTGGGCGAGCACCTAGTTGGGCCAACATATTTGAATGTGTGTGGGTTGCACGAGCCCAGTTGGCGGTTGGAATGCTCCGCTCGGAGCTCGGCTCGACGGTCCCTACCAACACGAGCCCAGCGGCCAACATGTTAGTACATGTGTGGTAAATAGCAAGTCGTTGAGTGATATACTTCGTTGTATAAATAATAAATTGATAAATTTTTGTGATGTCGTTCGCGGATAATAGAAAGTTTTGGGCGGAATTCATTACTTTATACAGAGATAACAGGGCCCTTTGGGACGTGAGAAGTAAAGAATATAGTAATAAACATATAAAAGGGGAAAGTTATGGTAAACTTGTGGAAAAAGCCAAAGAAATTAATCCTGATGCGGATGAAAAATTTGTAAAAGCTTCTCGCTTTCTCATTTTTATTGCAGGTTCATCCAAACATATAAAACCACCCACAATTGCCATCGTTATTTCAAGATCCATCTTGTAATGATGCAGCGTGAGACTCGCGGTAAACTGAAGTTGGCATGTTCGGTTCGGACGTGTATGGGAATCGATGAGCATGCTCGGTTCGGGGTTGGGCTCGTGTCGATCCAAGCATGTTCGAGTGTGTATGGGGGGTTTTAATCTAACAAAATGAAAACGTTCCCAACATTTCAGAGACGCTTAACCAAAAAAATGTTCAAGTTCATCTTGTACAGCAGGAAAATCTTCAGGATTAAGATCAGATGAACGTTTAAGATTTCGAAAAAATGGTTTATTGTAATCACTGACATAAGGTAAAAGCGCCATTAAGTGATCGTGTTTTACGTCAGCTATCGGTGTAATGGTTGGTTATGAAGGGGTACTAACTTAAAAATCACTGTGGCTTTGTCGATTTCTTAACGATCCTCGCCCTAAATCAATTTTTTTAAAATCGCCTTCATTAAAGTACCTGTTTTATAAAAGAATTGAAGTTCTAGATTTCTTTGACATTTCAGCCATTTTATATGCATTCATGAGATGCATATAAATGGCCAATATCTACGTTTTATGGACATTGGCCTTTTAAGTGAAGAATCAGTAATTTTGGGTGGGTTCTGTGTTTACTTTGGCCATTTTAATTCTAAACTACTTTGGAGATACGACCTACACTGGTAATGATATATCAGAAAGCATTAACACTAGGAAATTGGCCTTTTTTGTATCGGTAGGGTAGTATTTAACTGGGGCATTTTAGTGATGGTTATTATCTCAAAAGCGGCAAAAATAGAGATTGGCTGTTTTAATACTCAGGTCCAGATTTATGTAAAAAAACAAGTTTAGATAAAGGTTATATTCCTTTTCAGTATTTTGGTTTATAAATTATTAAAGGAAATTGTTGAAGCATGTTTTGGTCACTGAAATGGTACATATAATAAAATATTGTTTAATTTGGCTACTATACCTATGCTTTTATTAAATAAACTATTTGATTTAATAATTAATAAATTGGTCTCGGTCAGGTGCATTTCGACAGCGCACTTTCATCATATCCGATTTGATAATAATATGGAATATACGAGTACTTTCTCGATTAAAAAAAATGTCAATTTTATTTATACTTTTAGCTACCTATACTAAATTTTCTGATTGAACTATTGAACACAAAATTAACATTATTACAGCTTTTCTAGGTAGAGGTTAATCTATCGAAAATTTTAATTTTTTAGATTGCAAGATCATTAAAAAAATACATTACTGTTGTGATAACATTTATAGCAAAGTTTACAAGGAACCTCCAAATTTTAATTTATTAGCCATTTTGTAAAAAAAATAGTTGGCTTCTGATTAATTATAAAATGGAAAGGTGCAAAAGACAATTCATTTTCACAATCAATTTAAACATTTTCTTAGAATAATGGAAAACCACATTTTCTGCATTTAATACATTTAAAGAAAATATAAGGAAAGTAACAATAATCCGTACCTAGTTTAATACGTTTTCTGAATAAAAAAAAAACAAATAAATAAAAATGAGTAGCCCAGAGGAATGCATTTTCATTTAAAAATATTTAGGGAAAAAAAATGTATTCTTAAAACCTGCAAAATCCTGCACATTTTAAATGGAGAATGTAAAATATATAAAAATATATTTAATAACAAATACTCAAAATACATAAATAAGGTGAACATAAATAATATAATGCTTACCTTTAATGTGCTCAAGGAAGACCATCATTCCAGTGGGATCGATGAACCACCAACCATCAGTGATGTAGTTTCACGAATTCGCGATTAGAATTAGTAGTTTACAATAATTGCTTTCCTAGGGATCTCAATCTGCCTACTCCCCTAAGAACTTTTTAGCAATTAGGGACTTTATCACTTAAGTAATACACTGGAAAACTGAAAGTTTAACAAGAATATTACCCAATATGCTCGTCCCTAGTTCAACTACCAATTCACCGAGATATTGCAACTGCTGTAATTTCACGAATTCGCGAATTAGAATTAATAGTCTACAATTGCTTTCCTAGGGATCTCAATCTGCCTACTCCCCTAAGAACCTTTTAGCAATTAGGGCCTTATTGCTTAAGCAATATACTAGAAAATTACTAATTTAACTAGAATATTACCCAAGACGCTCGTCCCTAGTACAACTATCAATTCACCGAGACTACACATAAAAAATTCAATGAATAAACGATCGAAAATTTAAATATTTAAATTTATGATCTACCCGTGGAAATATTACGAATTCGCGAATTATTAGTAGTTTACAATTAAATTGCTTTCCTAGGGATCTCAATCTGCCTACTCCCCTAAGAACGTTTTAGCAATTATTGGGGCATTAACATTTAAGCAATATACTAGAAATATCAATTTAACTAGATTATTGCTTAAGATGCTCGTCCCTAGTTTACCTACCAATTTACCGAGCTACTAACTGTATTAGGGTAATACATTGTAACGAACGAAAGCGCGCAACATGTATTTGATTTTGTTGACAACATACATATTAGGTGATATGTATGTATATGCATGTGTCCAAAAATTCTAACATCGAAATTATCCTACTTTGACTAGACCCCATATAAAATTTCGATACCACAAATTCAAATTTGTTATTGGGTCATCATCTAAAACCACAAATACACTCATGTCAAAATCAACGGACGCTTATTTTCTGAAAATTTCAACCCTACTTATCTATTACTTCAAATGTCTATTTTTTTGTATTTTCCTTCATAATTGAATGTACATAGTTTCTTTTTTTAACTTATTCGGAAGTTAGTTAGAATTTTAGGACATGCACATTGCCTTCTACACACACAGGATGAGTATAAGTATCGTAAATTATGAATTAATTCGCATAAAGTAGTAATTAATGAATAATAACCAAGGTGTTACATACATTAATGTCAAAGTGGAAAAATACATTTACATTTTTAAATTTTCAATCTTTACAATAAAATTATAAAGATTGAAAATTTAAAAATGAAAATGTATTTTTCCACTTTGACAATAATCTTCATAGAATAATAACAATTTACAGTTCGTTAATTTTGTATTAATACTTCATTCTGATAAAATTTCAGGACTGCATGAAAGTAGGTCAGATGTTTAATTGCCCCCACTCCCCCATAACTATACCCTAAAGATGAATATTTAAATTTTTTGTCAGTCATGCTAATTGTATTTGCAGATTTTTACTTTACGTTTTCTATTACTTTACACACTAAAAATATTTGAGAATGTCATATCCTATCCTATCCATAAGCAGGGTAGTGGTAGTATTGCAATATTAATATACGAATAACTCCACCTATTTTAACACGCTTTTATTAGCTTCACCTGTATGTTTGTGAGTTTGTTTGTTTGTAACCGACTCTTTGGACTCGATTTTGACCCACTTTAAACGGACAGATTTAATTGAAACTTTGTACACTTACGAAGAACCGGTAACAATACAATAATTTGATAAGTTTATATCATTATCCTGATCAGGATCGCCAGAATTAAATAATTTCCTCACGTATCCTCTGCGTGAGAGCAAGTGGCTTATTACTGTTAGTACATTCCGTGATTCTCAGTTCGTTCGTTGGCCGAGGAGCGGGCTAAGGCGCAAGTCTTAGTCGACGCGAAACGACGGACTCCTCGGGCGTGAGTTCAAATCTCGTCTATGGCTGAAAAAAAAAATTTTTCCCCAGAAGTATCTGTTGGATCGTAATATGTTATATCAGCATCAATAAGCAATATAAATATAGTTAAAAAAAACTAAAAAATACGCTTTCATAGCACATCAAACTAAAAAGTGAAAAATATAGTTTAAAAAAACTAAAAAACACGCTTTTAAAGCACATCAAACTAAAAAGTGAAAAATAGTTATTAATATAAACTGAAAATAATAATGAACGAAAAATACTAGTATTATTGTGAAAAAAAGCGTGGGGCGCTTTGTGCCATATTTTTCGTATATCGAGCAACCCACGCTTTTTTCACAATAATACTAGTATTTTTCGTTCATTATTTATGTAGTTTTTAACACGGATACCTTTTCCCGTTTCAAAAGTTAAAGAAAAAATTATAGCGAGAATTAACCCTCTCTCCCCCCTTTATCTACCCCAAGAATGCTTGAATTTAGATAGAAACTTGACAAAATATGTAACATGAAATTAATGAATGGTCCAAATTTATTTTTTTCAACTTAAGACGTTTCGAATTTATTGGCAAATAACTATGTTGTACTTACCCCACAATAAGGGGGTTGTAGATCCCTTTGCGAATTAATTTAAGGCCAATGTTTATATACAAAATCAACTTATTTTTTCTAGTTCTATCACCTCCTTGAAGGAAGGGTACTTAAATTATGAAACACGCTGTATATTAAGTAATTTTTGGCATTAAACTTAATTTGTAAAATTTATTACATCCTACATGTTCACATTGATAATTCATTAATTCTTAACAGGCGAAAAATAAAATACAGATGAATTTATCTAGACTACAACAAAACAAATCGGAATCGAAATAGTACATATTCGTATTATTGATGTACCTATTTGAGACAAATGTAATTATTCCTTCAAAATATTCCTTTTACAGCTAATCTGTTATGTTGAAATGCTGTTCAATTGTTCTCTTGGATATATTCTTTTATTTAACAACAATTGTGTTCGACTAAAAGAAATGTGATAATTAGTAACACTGTAATTAAACAAATTTGACTTGGTATTATGAGTATCGAAAACCCCAAAGCGGGTAAAACGCATTTCGTTTGAAAATCAATATAAAATTATAACTGCAAGGTACAACATAGGTATATTAAATATTAAATTGAAGGTCAGTACATTTTTTTTCATTTCCATTGTTCGTGCGTATGTTCTTTGTATGTATGTTTATAAAGGCAAAAAAATGGATTTTTGCCTCAAATAAGAATTACGTTGTCGTCTCCTGAACTCTTTAAAACATGATGCAATAGACCAATTAGGACAAACTGCAAAATATTTAGTATACTTAAGGATATGTATCCAAAATGCGGTTGTAAACTGTTTGTACAAACGTCAATTAAAAAAAAAAACTATTTCTGAAGATGAAGAAGGCAGAAAAATTTATGCACCTCTGTATTTAGCAACATTTTTTTTTATAAAACTAACACTTGGAAATTGAAAACAAATGTTAATTACGATTTACACATTAATTTTCTCCTGTAACAGGAATTCAAATTAAAGCTTAATTATCAGAAACAAGAAAGCCGACAAAAAATTAAAATACCTATCCATCAGGCAAGTTAAAAAAAATTAACTGCTGTAGTTTGGTAACTATTTTTTGGTATAATGATTTACATTCAATTATTTTATTTTTCACGTATTTTAAATTTAAGCTACCCATTTTGGACTCACCCTGTATATGAAAAGACACCTTATGTAATAGCCGTCAACAAACAAAAAATATCAAATACACCGAACACCTATCACTGCCCGAACAACACTTCTAACCTCGGCAAACACATTATTGTGATAGAAATGGGAAAGCAATTTGGAATAGGAATATCAGAAAACACTACGCATGCTCTTGGACAGTCTTGGGCAGTCGGCTTCACCAGCGACAGCCGCCAGCCAATACAGATCAAGGCCATTATGTATTACCCTCTTTCTACTATTTATCTGCGTAGTTGTGTAGACCGCCCGCAGTCAACTCAGGTATAAAATGCGGTTTTATTTAACCATTTCCTGGAATTATAGATAATTACTGCGGCACGTGGCAAGGTCGTTTTCGAATTTTATCCAGGCCACAATAGCAAAATGTTGATTTATAAAATCAACCAAGCTTATCTAGTTGTACATTACATACAAATTTTTTATATAAAATACCAAGCACAGAAATGCACGTGGGAAAAAAATTTAAAATACTTGCGAACCAGATGAGCTCACGTGCACCTCCCACGGGCTTCTGTGAACATGGTTTTTGTTTATGTAGCGGAGTCCCATGAATACTTTTAGACAATTTTAGAGGTGCTAAAAAAATATCTAACGTGGCCAGCACATAACTTTCTTATACCAGTATACAATATGTATATGTATGTGTAATATAAATATGCATCATCCTCATCTAACCTGGTACCCAGCAGATTTTAGTTTTCAAATTCCCTGACATTTCCAGGGTATTCAGGATTATTTTAAGAAAAATCCAGGTTAAATATTTTATTATAAAGATAATAAATTAAAAAATGAACGAAAATACAAAAATATAAATTTTTTAAACTATTCAAAATAAAATAAAAATAAATATTATTAGCAAAGGTTAAGGGTAGGTAATGTTCAATTAAGAAATAAATAATTATTAACTTTTATTATAGGCAACTTTTCACAAACAGAACGAGTGAACAGGTGTAAATTATATATCAAAAATATATACTTTTATAGAGACCATATTTATATTTATAAACCAAACAACGCTTACATAAGCTGAGTTCTAGAAAAAACATTAAAAATAAGGTCACCTAATTCAACAAATTTAATGTTTACAAAATAATCATGAACGATACATTTTTACTACTATTAATTAATATGACTAATTAGTTTTACAATACCAATAAATATTACATCCACCACCACCTACAAGTAGGTACTTTCTTAGATTATCAATTTCATATTTATTTGGTCTGCCCCGCTTTCAACGTTTAACTCAGGTTTTTTACTTAAGAATTTCCTGTTTTGCATGCCTTTTTAATATTTCCTCTTCATAGTTTGATTTTGATTTTATTTTCCAGCACGAGTTTTTAACACATTTTCGTCTGTAATTATAATATGAATTCCACCGCAATTATTAATATGATTAACCAGAGTTTCCTCATGTAGATTTACCAATAATAAATGTTTATTTATAGAAAAGCATTACCATGGGAGAATTGAAATTAACTTGCAAACATGCCACAAATTTTCAAAATCTGAATTTGTACGTAATAAGTTAAAAAAAAATGTGTCGCATCATTCGTCTAAATATTTAACTAATAATTCATTGAACTGTATAAGGAATTTAGAATACACTAACTTGACAATTCTGCACAGACTGCTGTTATAATATTATTATAGAGAATTTTTAGCAGATTACTAAACAAGCTATAGTCTAGTTCACAAGTTAAAATGGGCGATAGCTCATTGGAGTCGGAATGACGTCTAGAAAAATGTATAAAAATTGTTTATCAGCACATAAAACCTTGAAAAGTTATCAACAAATTAAAATAAAAAAGGCATTTAGTTTTGTGCAAATAATTCAGAAACTATTAATAATTAAGAAATTAAAAAAAAAAGATTCTTAAAGAGGACGAAATATCCCATAAAAAAAGTCCCGGAACTGTACCTCCATTATTAATAATTGTAATTTAATGGTGAAAATAGTGCTCCGCGAGTAATATCATTGTAATGAATGCCTATTGTTTATATCAGCACTTGCTGTGCTAGTCAAATTGTAACTATACATATATACCATTGTATTCTAAATTAAGACTCAGTTACTATCATTCCTTTCCTATCGCTTAACGAATTACTTCAGTTTATTTGTGTTTACTTTAACTTGTGTTTTTTATAATAAAATAAAAAATTTTAAAAACCAAGTTCGAGTTTCAAGATATTTAATTGGCGCAGTCGGATCGGATTTGTCAGTCGGTCCATCTATCGAAGATAATTACGTTTTGTCGTAATTCCCACGTATTTTTTCAAAAATTTTAGACAAATCAAAGAACTTTCGTTCCTAATAATTAATTCATCCAAGTGTACAAGTGCATCATGCATCTTTTTCAAATTACTCTATCGAAGAAGAACCTGGAGAAGACATATTGGGCTGAATTAAGTAGGTTCAATCCGTAGGTGAACTGAGTACCTTGCCAGAAGAAACAGGAAGGAAGATAGAGCTCCGGTATAGCAGAACACCGTAAGCATCTCTGATCATCGTGATCACCTGGTCCATCGTGGACAACACCCCCGAAGATTGTTGGATTTGCAAGGTAGGACCTTTCATATCTCTTTAAAGAAAGTCTGGTCAATCGTCAAATTTAACGCCAACAATTTTGCGTTCGAACTCTATCGAAGAGACCTCGAACATATTTAAATAATATTTAAAGAAGAATTTAAATACTGAAATATTTTTCCATATTATCCTAATTTTATCATATTTATTTCCTTTAAGTTTATATTTATGAAAAATATAATTTTAATATATATTTAAATATTATTTCATGTTGAAATAGTCAAAGTAATTATATACTATTACTTTCTAGTAAATTTATATTTATATTCTATTGCTATTGTTTTTTTCCTTTTCAAAAAAAAAAATATATATACATAATATATCAAAATCAGCTTAATTAGTTTATGGAAGATTTGTTAAGTGATCTATTAGAAAAATCTTTAATTTTATCAGATACTAAATTAGAAAAAATGGCAACTGGAAGTCAAGTATCACAACCAAATTTTACAGTTTTACAAGCCTATGCAAACACAATTGATAATTACAATGGTGATGAACATAGTTTAGAAATTTTTATATGTGCATGTGATCAATTTATTGAACTATATCGCTCTAACGATGAAACTTTAAACAAATATTTGCTAAGAGTTATTTTAGATAAATTAACCGAAAGAGCTCAAATTTTAATAGGTTCCAGGTTAGACTACGAACTTGGGAACAAATAAAAATTGCTTTGAGAATAAGTTTTGGAGATCATAGAAGTTTAAATTGCTTAGAACAAAATTTATTAACTTTAAAACCATACAAAAATGAACACCCTATACAATTTGCACAAAGAATTCAATTAGCACGTAGTAAAGTTGCTTTTAAAATTAACAGTCTTTCAGACACAGAAATGCCTATGACTACAAAATTAATTATTTAAATCAATATGATTCACTTTCACTAAAAACATATCTACGTAATTTGCCTGACAGATTACAAGACAAAATCGATTTACAAAAACCCGATTGTCTCGAAACAGCAATGGCATATACTATTGATGACGAAAATTTTAAACAAACAAAAAATGTAACTACAACTTTACAAAGTAACCCAAGTAATCAAAGTAATCAATCAGGGCCTAATTATAATCATAGACAATCATACTCGCAACCACAACAATATAAACAAAATTTACCACCATCACATAAACCATTTTATAATAATAATAATTTTAATCAACCTCGTAATATGCAAAATTTTAATCAATCTCGTAATATACCAAATTTCCAACAACAAATGTTTACAAAACCAGTATTCCCTAATCAACCAATAAACGTTCAACCCAGACAAATTCCACACAGGTTCCCCACAAACCAGCAAGTTTTTGGTAGACCTCAAAACAATTTTAAACCTAATAAATTTTCTAATCAAAATCAATTTACACCCGAACCAATGTCCACTCAATCGAGAGTACCCAGTAATTTTAATAGAACAAATTTTAATTCAAACAGAGAAGTACATAATTTCGCGAATACTGAAGACTATCACGAAAATCAAAATCAATATCAATATTCAGAAATTGAGGAAGAAAATTATTTAGTCTGTCCAGATCCACCATTTGATTATTCAACTAATTATGATTATGTTGATTATACTGCTAATCAACCAGACGACATGAATTTATATGATCCAAATTTTCAACAGGACCCCTGTAATACACAATCAGACCTAATTGAAATGAATTCGGCTGTATTAAATTCTTTACCCTATGTACAAATATGCAATCCAAATATTAAATTATTAATCGACACAGGAGCTTTTACATCAATTTTAAAACCAACTATCGCAGAAAATTATTTCCCTGCTTTAATATATCACAATCCTTCTAGTTTAAAAACATCATTAGGAGAAAAACAAATTAGATATCGAGCTACGATACCAGCTTTTCAAGAATTTAATAGTGACCATCAAATAGAATTTTTATTATTTAATTTCCACGAATATTTTGACGGAATTTTAGGATTCAATGACCTAATTAAATTAAATTTATCAATAGACATTCCAAATCAGCAGTTAGTAAATGATGAAATCGCAATCCCGTTTTATTATCGGCAACCTTACGAAACCTCGTTTACGTTCGAGATACCTCCATTCGAAACTTTGATAAAAGATTACCCAGTAAACATAGATTACAGAGAAATATTTATTCCTGAATGCATAATAGACAATCTATTGTATATACCCGATACAACTGCATCTGCAAAAAACAGACGAGCTTACTTTGAAATTTATAATTACAAAGACACAACTATTTCAGTGACACTAAATAACCCTCTTATCTGTTACCCATTAAAAGAACACTTTGATGTCTATAACTTTGAGACTAACAATTATATTCCTGACAATGAACAATACAAGCCAGAAACAAACATAAATAATTCAATACGTGTAAATCATTTAAATAGCGAAGAAAAATACGAAATTTTAAAGTTATGTAATAAATTTAAAGAAATTTTTTATATTGAAAATACCAAATTAACTTTTACAAACCAGGTCAAACACGAAATAAAAACATCTGACGAAGTACCTGTACATAGAAAATCATACCGGTTCCCATTTGTGCATAAACCGGAGTACAAAAACAGATATGTTAGATGACGGAATAATTAGACCCTCAGCATCACCTTGGTCTAGCCCAATTTGGATAGTCCCAAAAAAATTAGACGCTAGCGGTAAACAAAAATGGCGAATAGTCGTCGACTACCGAAAATTAAATGAAAAAACAATCGATGATAGGTATCCTATACCAAATATCGATGACATTTTAGACAAACTAGGTAAATGTAACTATTTTTCAACACTCGATCTTGCATCCGGTTTCCACCAGATAGAAATGCATAAAGATTCTATCCCTAAAACAGCTTTGAATGTAGAAAACGGACATTACGAATACGTTCGAATGCCATTTGGACTTAAGAACGCACCAGCTACTTTCCAAAGAGTATTGGACAATGTATTGAAAGACATACAAGGCAAAATCTGTTTAGTTTATATGGATGATATTATTATTTTCTCCACTTCACTACAAGAACATATTTCAAATTTAAAATTAGTATTTTCAAGATTAAGAGATTCAAATTTAAAAATTCAATTAGATAAGTCGGAATTTTTAACAAAAAAATGTTGAGTTTTTAGGACATGTGAAGGCATTAAACCACATCAAAAAAAAAATAATTGCGGTACAAAAATTTCCTATACCTAGAACAGCGAAAGAAATTAAATCTTTTCTTGGCTTAGTCGGATACTATCGTAGATTTATAAAGAACTTTGCTCATATTACTAAACCTTTAACAAAGTATTTAAAGAAAAACGAAAAAATTATTCATACACCTGAATTCATAGAAGCTTTCGAAAAGTGCAAAACGCTTTTAACTAATGCACCTGTTTTACAATATCCGGGCTTTTCTAAGCCGTTTATACTAACAACGGATGCGTCTAACTTGGCCATTTCCGGTATCGTCCGTCAAGGCCCTATAGGACAAGATCTACCTATAGCATATGCTAGTAGAACCCTAAACCCTGCTGAACAAAACTACTCAACCATAGAACGTGAGCTATGTGCGATCGTAAATTTTTGCAAATATTATCGCCCAATATTATTCGGTAGAAAATTCACTATCTTGACAGACCATAAACCACTTCAATGGCTTTTTAATATGAAAGAACCAAATTCGCGCTTAGTTCGTTGGAGACTAAAGCTTGAAGAATACGACTATAATATAGTTTATAAAAAAAGGTAAAAACAACACCAACGCCGACGCTTTATCTCGCATAGAAATTAATGCACTAGAAAATGATTCAATTATCGCAAACGCTGACGATTTAGATCAAAATAAAATTAACAACGATTTTTTTGGAAAATCCTATAGATAATAGTCCCCCTGATCTATATACAGATATCCCAGACTTTAACCCTGCCGATATCGTACCTTTAGTAAATCAAACATCACCTAAAATTAATGTTATCCAAAATATTGTATTAAAGCAACCTGACAATGACAATGGACAAAACCACAGACCACATGTGGACAAAACAGTGATAATGAAACTGTACATTCAGCTACAGAAAATCCTATTTTAGAAATAAAAATATCAGAGACCCCTAAATTATTATAAAAATCAAGTAATTTTCTTTGTAACAAATAATGTAACTAGAATAATTACACAAAGAACAAAATTATATAATAATGAAAAAACTAAGCTTTATATAACTTTGCCATCAGATAATTTAGAAGAACATCTAACCAAAGTCATAAAAGAATTTCTTGCACCTAAAACATTATATGCACATTGTAGAACTAAATCAAAAGAAATAATAATCAACATTATTCAAAATTATTTAAAAAAATCCAGTTTGAAACTTGTCGAATGCCCCAATATTTTGCGAGATGTAGAAAAAAAGGATGATCAGCTAGAAAAAATAAAATACCACCACGAAGGAAAAACAACACATAAAGGTATAAACGAAACGGTAAAATCAATTTTAAAATCTAATTATTGGCCAGATATTAATAACGATGTAACAAATTATATAAATACTTGCGAAATATGTCAAATATGACAAAATACGAAAGACACCCACATGTTTTAAAATTTAAACCCACTCCCATTGGTACATATCCATTTGAACATATTTATATTGATACGTTTGAAGTTAAAAACCAAACGTTTTTGACCATTTTAGATAGTTTTTCTCGTTTTGCTCAAGCATATGCATCAACAGTTAATGCAGTTGATATATTAGATAACTTGCTAACATTTATTTCACACTTTGGCTTACCAAAAATAATTACGTGTGATCAAGGCCCTGAATTCAAAAATTTGTTAATGGAACAATTTTGTACGAAACATAAAATAACTATTCATTATACAACCCAAATAGTAATAGTCCTATAGAACGTTTTCATTCTACATTATTGGAACAATTAAGAGCGTTAAATTTGGAGGAACCGCATAAAAATATAAAAACTTTAGTAAAATACGCACTCATTGGTTATAATAATACAATCCACTGTAACAAAGTTTACACCATTTCAAATAACTAAAGGCAATGAAAATCTAACAGACCCTTTCGACCTTTCAGACGAACAAATTGTAAATGATTATCTCGATAAACATGTAGATAATATTAAAACCCTAAATAAGATAGTACAACAAAATAATGATAAAGCAAAACAAAATTTAGAAAATATTAATTCTGATAGACAAGATCCACGTCCAGTTCATGTAGAACGCCCTGTATATCTACAAGCTGATCCTAGAAATAAAATTCTACCTAGGCATAAACAAAAAACAGTAGTAGCCGATTTAGACAATAAAGTACAAACATCAACTAGCCGTACTTATCACAAGAAAAAAATAAAACCAGAAAGAAAATTAATAGAAAAATCTATTGTTACAGATGATGCTGTACCTGGTACTTCTAACGCTAATAATTAGCTCGACTACTGCACAAGACTTACAATTACATGACACTGACAATCCAATACTTCCTTTTTCATATGGTCCCGCCAAGGTAACATTACGAAAATATACTTTCCTACACCTAATTGACATATATCCTATAGTAAACTATACTTTAATATTAAAACCTAAATTAGACGATATATCTATTTATATTGATTATTACAAAACTGACAATGGATTAAAACTATTTAATCATGTAAAGCTGGAAACGTATAACATAAAACAAAGACTGAATAACATTCAACCACACTTTAGACAAAAACGTGGCTTAATCAATATTATAGACAATGCAGAGAAATGGTTATTTGGAACCTTAGATTCCTCAGACGGAGAAAAAATCTATAAAACTCTTAAGACTTTAGCAAATAATCAAAATCAATTACAGGAAGACGTGATAAAAAACGTTGACTCAACAAAAAAACATATTCTCAAAATACAATGAAACTTTATATGGGCTAACTAACAATCAGCATTCGATTGAAATTAAGGTTAATGAAATGATAAATAAAATAAATAAACTTCAAAATATTAACGAAATTTGGGAGCTATTTAGTTCGATCAATTTAATAGCTTTAACTTGTCATACAGTAAATGCAATCTCAGATAACTTAGAAAACGCAATTAATTATGTTTGCACAGTTAAATATTTTACACCCACCTATAATACCAATGGATAATCTAAAAATATTAATAAAAGATATTCAGAAAGATTTGCCAAATTTTAATAATATGCAATCTTATTATACAATTGCTAGTACACAGTTATTCTATAAAGAAGGTAAAATTATAATAGCAATCTATTTTCCATTAGTAGAAAAAGAAAAATATGATTATTTTAAACTTTTCCCTATCCCTAAAGAGAACCAAATTATAATACCAAAAAAAACCCTTCCTATTAATCAGCCCTCTGAAAGAATATTTCATGAACGACGAATGTCCTGAAATGGAAGACAAACATATCTGCCACCCGGATAACTTGATTGAAAAACCAAAAAACTGCATTACAAAAATCTTAAGAAATCAAAATAATAAATGTAAACCATCTACAGTCTTTTTACACAACTCTATCGTTGAAATAATTAATCCAGGACACCTTATTGTTATACCTACTAATAAAACTACTATCCAAAAATTCTGTAAACAAAATGGATTTTTAAGTATATATCAACCAACCTTAATAACAATTCCTGAAAATTGCTGTTATTATTTATGGTGAGAAATATTGGAATTACAAAACTTGGACATCCCATGAACAGTTTAGAATACCAAAAATTCAAATTTCTAATTCATCACACAGACAGAAAGACTACACCTACAAGAAATTAACTTGGATGAAATTTCTAAAATTCATGATTATAGGATACTTTATATTTCAATACTGAAGTACCATATTCAAGTGCACCAACCCTACTGGAAGTATGGTAGAGGAAACGACCCCAGATCCGGTGTCAACAAGGATACCACCCTTATTTCCAATCTAAGAAGGGAGGAGTAATATCATTGTAATGAATGCCTATTGTTTGTCAGCACTTGCTGTGCTAGTCAAATTGTAACTATATATTATATACCCATTGTATTCTAAATTAAGACTCAGTTACTATCATTCCTCTCCTGTCGCTTAACGAATTACTTCAGTTTACTTTAACTTGTGTTTTTTATAATAAAATAAAATTTTTTAAAAACCAAGTTCGAGTTTCAAGATATTTAATTCGCGCGGCGAGCGCGACGCTGCCGCAGACCTCAGAATCCGACCGTTAGCTACAAAATTTTAATTAAAAAATTTCAAAAAATTATCGGATCATCTAGACTTTCCAAGGAATAATATCCACTTAAAATTTATTTTTTCATCCCCTTTTCATAAAATGCGCTTAATGTTAATTAACAAAATTTTTTGGAGTTCACGTTTATGTTTATAATCAGATAAAATTATTGTTAAACTAAAGACGTGAAAATTATAACCGATGCTGGATACATTGCGACAAGTATACTTTATGAAATAATCACATCACGATATTTTTACTTGTTACAGTTCATTAGTTATTAATCTTTTACGTTAACAAAAAACTAATAAACGATAAAAAAAAGGTGAAAACATTTTTTTACCAATATTTGTTATTTATCATTATAATTTTTAAATTTTTAGTAGTATTTGATTAAAAAAATGCTATAAACAAATGGATTAGTTGCATATTTTAGAATTTTTTTTTTGCCAAATTATTACTGGAATGAATTTTAACTGAAATTTTTTCTTAAACAAATTTTTTTATTGTTAATAACTATTTTTTAACTTCTTTCATTATTTAAATAATAGACTAACAAGATTTCTTTTTCTAAATTTATCATTTTTGCAATTTTTTTCGCTTAAAATTTATTTGTTTATTTAATAAACAATTTGTAATAAACAATGGTCGAATGTATTAATATTTTTTTCAAAGAAAAAAAAATACTAAAAACAACTATATATATTTAACCAATACAAAAAAAAATTTTTTTTCGATTTTTATAGAATTTTCAATTTTGCTACTCTACAGAAATTAAAGTGCCTCCTTCTTTTGTTAAGTTATTAACCTCTATATCTTTTAAACTATTAGAGATACGACGATGAATATTCAAGTCGTTTTTATAAAGGATTAATCTTTAAAATGAGTTAACCACCTAGTTCGTAACTATTGTTAATCAACTATTATACGCATTTGTTTATAAAAAATTAAGGTTTCTTTGGCATTTTCGAATCTTTTATGACTTATAGCTTATTAAATATTGCAGATACAGTAATAGACTATCAGGACAATTTTGTTCAGTGATTAAATATCTACCGAATAAGCTTTTGGTCATAACCATATCTCTTATAGTTTAAACTATAAACATATTTTTATTAATATTCTTGAAATTCGTATTCCGTTATACGTTTTTTTTTTTTTGTATCAATTTTTAATATTTTTCTATACTTTTTCTTTCTATACATTATCAAAAGTTACATTAGCTTGTAACTCAAAAGAAGCTGCTATTGTGAATTTAAAAATAAATAGTTTTTTTATTAAATTATGCAGTAACTCGAATTTTTTACAATTTTCTCGGCTATATCTTCAAAAATGTTATACAGTAACTATATTTTTAATTGTTCTATTAATAATTGATTCAAACCTTATTTTTTGTTTTTTCAAATCGGCCTTTTTTTCCTGAAAATCGTTTAATTTTTGTCAGGCTTTCTCTATGTTTTTTTTTTTTTAACTTTTCATTGCGATTATTTTTACTTATAATATTCATCTTTCGTTCAGCATTTTATACATTTTAGTGAGCGGCTGTTTCTTTTGAAGGTCGATTCTTTTGTTCGATACCTTCTAGTTCAAAATATAGATAAACCGACCAGTTCTGGAATTCCTCATTAAAAAAATTAAAAAAAATAAAAAAAAGGAAACGTTTCGTATAAATAATGACTATATAATTACTATATATTGATTATTCTCATAATTTATGAAAATATAATTGTTCTGAAATAAAATTTCTGTTTACTTAATGATAACATTTTTGGTTAGGGGTTTTAAATAATAACACCTTGCATACTTTTAATTCACTTTTATTACGAATTTAATTAAGCACTTGGAAGGTGTCCCTATCAGTTGAGATACTCTTACTTTTTTCTTTACTTTCATAAAATATTTTTCTTCTTAAAGTCTACTTAGCATTCTTGCTACATATGCCTATCATAAATTTGCCTCGTGCTCTTAATCAGAAACTTGACAGTTATTATATACAACTAAACCTTCACCAATGTTTATAAACACTTTGATTTTTGTTGAGTCAGCTGCACTCCAACAAACATTTCATCCTTATATTTTGAAATAAACAAAGCAGGTAGTTTAAATTAACTATTAATAGAATAAATAAAAATATAGTTACTGTATAACGGAATACGAATTTGAAGATTAATAAAAAAACGTTTATAGTTTAAACTATAAGAGATATGGATATGATCGAAAGCTTATTCGGTAGATATTTAATCACTGAACAAACTTGTTTTGAAGGTCTATTACTGTATCTGCAATATTTAATAAGCTACAAGTCATAAAAGATTCGAAAATGACAAAGAAACCTTAATTTTTTATAAACAAATGCGTATAATAGCTGACTAACAATAGTTACCAACTAGGTGGTTAACTCATTTTAAAGATTAATTAATCCTTTATAAAAACGACTTGAATATCCATTGTCGTATCTCTAATAGTTTAAAAGATATTGAGGTTAACAACTTAACAAAAGAAGGAGGCACTTTAATTTCTGTAGAGTAGCAAAATTGAAAATTCTGTTAAAAATTGAAAAAAATTTTGTGTTGGTTAAATATATGATTGCTTTTAGTATTTTTTTCTATATAAAAAAATTAATACATTCGACCATTGTTTATTACAAATTGTTTATTAAATAAACAAATAAATTTTAAGCGAAAAAAATTTTTTTCTACTTTGTAGAAAATTGCAAATGATAAATTTAGAAAAAAAATCTTTTGTTAACCTATTATTTAAATAATGAAAAAAGTCAAAAAATGATTATTAACAATAAAAAATGTTATTGTTTATTCCGAATCCAATGAGCTACCGCCCATATTTTTACAACCTTTATCACTAATTAACACAGTTTTTAACTTGTGAACTAGACAAGAGTGCAACAACAAAAGCCCATTTATCTTAACAGTAATGCAACAGGACTTTAAATTTTGAACTTATTGTGTCAAATATAACCAAAAGTACTCGTAGTGATAATGGTGAAAATCTCGATTTTTCAGGTGTTTTTTCTTTTAACTTCAAGGCCAGTAATACAAAATCGTTTTTCATAAAGCACGCAGTTAATGGACTATACAAAGAAGTAAGCATCAAAATAAAAGGAAGGCCCGTTGTCACATTTTTACGTTAACTCAACATAAAATACAAAGCACCTGCACGGATTGCTGATAAAAAGATAGAAAAATGTCATGATTTTATTGAAGTACATACCCCACCATTCTTTCTACACAAGCCTACGGCTATGCAATGGAGAAAACTTGGAATATAATATAGAACTTATTGAATAATAAAATACTTAATACTTGTTTTTGTTTTAAATGTCCTAAGAAACTACTATTTTGTTAAATGCAATAACGAAACAAGCCACATATATATTTTTTTTTTAAATATTTTTTTTTTGCTATTATTTATTTTTTTGTTTTCGGAATGACTTAGTACTTATGTGTTTATATTAAACAACCTAAGAAAAAAATATCCTAAAGTAGATCACTGTAGTTACTTCCACTCATACCAAAGGGACCGACAAGGATTAATAACTTGGGAATAATTATTGAATATTACTTATTTTTTCTGGGCCCTTTATTACGGCTCGACAATGTCTTTTGAGGTAGGCGTTACTTAAAGTAGATCACTAAACTTACTTCGTCTCATACCAAAGGGACCGGACAAGGATTAATAGCGAGGGAATAATGTATTGAAAATTATTAATTTTTTTGGATCCCTTATCACGGCCCGACAATGACTTTTGAGATAGATATTATGTAAAGTAGATTACAATAGATCACTTCTACTAAAGTGACTGACAAAGATTAATAACGTGAGAATAATTTACTGAATATCATTTACTTTTCTGACACCTTATTACGTCCCGATAATGACTTTTAAGGTAAAGGTTACTTAAAGCATCTGTCTATACTTACTTCTCCTCATACCAAATACCAAAGTAACCGATATGAAATGGCAGCGTGGAAATAATTTATTGAATGTTATTTATTTATTTTTTGGGCTCCTTATTACGATTTAACAATGACTTTTGAGGTATGGGTCACCTAAATTTGATCACTGTGCAGTTTATTTCAAACTTATTTGCAACATAAAAACGTGTGTACGCGCGCGTCCGCGTAATGAGAGACTTCCCAAGTTTGGCAGTTAAGATTGTCAACAACATTTTAGGTGACACATTAAACTTGGTGAATGTGGTGCCACCAGAAGAGACTTAATGAATGATAGATGAAAAAAGGTACAATTTCGGTAAAAAATTTAAAAAAATTTAATTGCATTTTTTGGACGAATTTCGACAAATTATAATGAAAAAAAACATAACTTTATGAAAAAAAAATCTGTCCGCAGGGTTGTAGTATCCCGATAGCAGTCAGCTTTTGAGATAAAGCTTTCAAATTTGGTACACTTGTTCTAAAGGCCAAAGACAATGAAAAATTCGATGAGAAAAACTAACCAGGTGAAAGGGGGTGCATGGGACCCAGACTTTTTTGTATTGGACTTTATAAAGAAAATATATTTTTGATGAAAGATTATAAATCATGTCTACAATATCAAGAGAATAAAATATATTTTCCAGGTACTTAAATAAAGCTGATGTAAACTGAATTATTTTACACATTTGGCCTCATAAAATGGGGGTTAGGATAAATTTAACAGTTTGGCATTTGAAAGGTCTAATCTAGTTACAAAATGTCAACAACAAAAAATTATTAAAATATATGACATGAATTATTATTGACAGTATCGATGACGCTGATAATAAATTATCTAAAATTTTTTATGAAAGATTTTAAGGTATGCTATTAAAATTTAATAAAGGTAAATGAAGAATTAAATAGAATGATTTTTTAGATCATATAGAGATGATATATAAGAAAGTTATGTGCTGGCCACATCAGATATTTTTATATTACAATACGCCGCCCATCCAATCCATCCAAAACAATTTTATTTAAGTTAAAACAAAAAATAAATCAGGTCACCCTCGCCGGACACCCAGTCAGTTGCCGACCCAGCATCCCCGTGTATGAGGGCAGCGGGGCAATTGTTGGGTCGGGCAGAGCGGAGCCGGTCCGGACTTAGAACTAATATTTAACAAAATACAACTGAAAATATTTATATAAAAAAAACATTTTTCTACTATTGTGTTGAGAGTTAAATTTTCTAACTTCAAAATATCACTTTGCAACACGTCGTTCAGAATTTGTCACACACCTCGATTATATCTTCACACTCCGGAATAAAAGAGTGTGTTTACATTAAAGAATTATATTATTTAACTGGTAATAACAATTAAATTCTATAAATGTACATTAATTACACAGGAATTGCAATTACTTAAGTTAATGCTAGGAAAAACTGGAACATTTACATTGTTAGAAATACTAGAAATATTTACATCTGAACCAATGTTTATGGTATTTTCGTTGTCGTCCATTATTTTCTTGAAGACACTTATTTTGTTGTTAACACTATCTTCTATATATGCTTCTGCTGTTATTGAAGAACGCCACCCACCGTGTATTTTCAAATTGGCAAGATCCGCTCCAGCGTCAACCAAAAGAGTCGCTAACGTTCTGAGAATGCAGTGCCCAGTAGAACTTTCAGGTTTAGGAAGTTCTAAACAGTCTGCAATTATTTTTTTTTGACATCTGTCCAAACGTGTTTTCCCTACCACTTGAACTGTACGCTTGCCATGTTTGTATTGAATGAAGAATCGTTTGTCTTATAGATGCAGGTCTAAGTTGAACATATCGACGATAAAAATCCAACCAATTATCTCCTTTTGTAACCGAAAACGTTCTAGATTTGTGTTTTAGAATCTGGAATGATTATGAGCAAAAATTCTCCATTGTCCTGAATATCACCTATGGTAATATTCATCAACTCCTCTCTTCTGAGGGCACCAGCCACTCTAATAATTAACACTACCTAAAATAATGTCTTATCACAACAGATTGAGAAAAACTGAAATTTGTGTTACCTTCAGAAATAAAACTGTGTCATCAGGAGCGTGAAGTAAAAAAGCAGTAATTTGTTCTCTGGTAAATTTCAGATTTTTTGCTTGTATCCTACAGATTTTTTTTTTAAAAGGCAATTAGTTTCGGAAACCTCGAAATATCTACATTTTCTTCCAATGACAGAGTGCTTCTGAGCATTGAGTAAATTGACCACATCGTGGAAGATTTCAATGTTTTAGCCTTTTCGGCGAAATATGCGAACAGGACCACTTCCGTATAAACATTCACCTTCTTTTGACGACACCAATTTACGAAAAGAAGTTTTCCCTTCTTATAACGTTCTTTCGATTTAAGTAGAAGGAGGTCGTAACTCACACTTTCAGCGACTGCAACAATTTCTGCAGGAATATCTTCGTCTGAATTAATCACTTCCTCAAAAGCAGCAAATACAAGACAGAACGCGTCAGTTTAGCAATTGTTTTGTTTGTTAGTCATGACAACCGTTTGAGCAGTAAGCTTTATTATTTTAAATAAAATCTGACCGGAGGCAAATTTAAAATGTTGGAAAGACTATAAGGGAAAAAACCTTCACAACCGTAGAAAAAATAGTATGTAACACGCATGTGGCAAGCTTCATTGCAAATTTCGTATGATAGGAACACTCGGAACACTATGGTGAGCCAAGCTGCTGCTGCTTTAAAAGCCCACCTCTGAACAATACTGAACTCGAGCGGGAATGTAAAATTCTTATACATATGTATCAAAAAAAAGGTAATTTTTTTATTTAAAAAAAACATTTTAAGATTTGGGGGTTCGATTCTATCAATAAATACAAATTTATGAACCAGAACGGTATTAGATATCTCCGTCACGAGTTATAAGGAAAATTGACATTAGCATTTTTCGAAATAATCACATCACTGAACTTTTCACGCAATAAATTGATTAGGTCATGGGCTGTGTGGCACGTAGCGCCGTCTTGTGTGAAACCAGATGTTGGTTAAATCATTATCATTCAATTTAGGAAAAAAATAGTTCGTTATCATCGATCTGTACCGGTCACCATAGACAGTAATAGACATTTTGTTCTCATTTTCAAAGTAATAAGGACCGATGATGCCACCCACGCCAAAAACCACGCCAAACAGTTACTTTTACAGAATGTAAAGATCTCTCCTGTATAATTTGTGGATTTGCTTCACACCAGTAACGACAATTTTGTTTATTTAAATTTAAACCATTATATGTGACTGTTAATATCTCAGATTAATGTTATTGATGCATTATACGAAAACCTAACTTCCTTGATGAAGAAGAAGGAGAAGGCATGATTTCGTACGTCTCAGTAACAAGCGAGGATAATGTCAATCAATCCGATCGAACGCTTTTGACTAGCGTCGTTGTCACGTGTTTCATGGTTTCCTGTTTCTGCATATCAACTGTCAAATTTGGATTTGTTTACTTTTGAGCTTGAGTTTTCTACGAAAGGCCAACAACAAATAAAAAAAAACTAGAAGTTTCTAATTTAAAACTAGAAATTTCTACTTTTAAAGTGGACATTTCTACTTTAAAACTAGAAATTTCTACTTTTTAAAACTAGAGGTTTCTAGTTTTAAAATAGAAATTTCTAGTTTTAAAATTTTGATCTTAAGAGGTAGCACGAGCTCAAAACGGGTTTATTGCCAATACCACTTTATGTTAATCTGAGGCCTACCAATGGCTTCTAAGTAAAAAATATTCTTATAAACATAGGTCCGTTAGAAGGTTCTGTTTTTGAGATACAGGGTGTTGACATTTATTTTTTAAAACGGTCTTAATATCGTAGAAGCGACAATAGATAATTTGTTATGAATTATAATATTATAAATTACAATAAAAATGAAGTGTGTGTGTGTTTGTGTGTGTGTGTGTGTGTGTGTGTGTGTGTGTGTGTGTGTATGTCTCATTCTATCCAGGAGGGTAATTCACCTCTCCTTTTTTAATACTTTTTATACAGGTATTTAAAATATGGCCGCTAGTATAAATCATGTTAAAAACATAATTTTCTAAAAATCCAAATTTAGTTTAAAATTGAGCGTTCTTGGAATTTTCAATGATCCGTCCCACTTTGAAGTTCCATAGCTCGGTGTATATTCTACTTGCAAAAAAATGTTTCAGATAAAACTTCTATGTTCTTAAAAAGTTTATATAGACCATTTTTTTACCTAGAAGCCTCTGGTAAAGCGGTATTGGCACAAAAACTTTTGGGACGCGCCGCACCTCCAAAGATCAAAAAATTCAAAAGTAGAAATTTCTACTTTAATACTAGAAATTTCTAATTTCGAAAGTAGAAATTTCTAATTTAAAACTAGATATTTCTACTTTCAAACGTACAAATTTCTAGTTTTAAAGCAGAAATTTCTAGGTTTTTTTTATTTACTGTGACCTCTCAGAGCCATCGCAGTTTTCTTTATTTTATTGATTTTGTATATGAAAAATCTTTTCAGAACTAACGATAGTTAATCTTCAAGACAAAATGTATGCTTCAATGTGTAATAATAATAATAATTCTTGAAAATACATACAAAATCCTTTTTCTAAAACGCCATCACACAGTTTTTTTTTATTTTTAATGTTAATTAATCTAAATGTAATATCAACAAGCAATCTGCATATTGTCAAATTATATAAAAACATAAAATTAGTTCAAATGTAAAGACTGACGAAGTCGTTAAACTATTCTGACTTTTAACGGACAAATGTTAGGTTATGTTTTTACTTTTTCACCTGTCAACGAAGTTTGTTTATATCTGTACGTCATTTCAACAGGCATGAATTTGATTAACGCAGTGCTGATTTGATTCATATTAATTATAACGATGACGTAACGGCATTCGTTCATGATGTCGACAGTATGTGATACGCATTTATAATTATTGGAATATTACATGTTCATTTCCGTATTAACATACAAGGTGTTAATTTTTGTATTTTTCAGTTTTTCGGTCATAATATTTTGACTTGACGTTGACTTGTTTTTCTCTTCGAATTCTGATTCCTCAGAAAAAAAATACATAAGCGTAGTTCTTGAAATTTTTCCTAGGTGAAAAATTAAGCATTGATATCGAGTGAAGCACTTAAAATAATAATAATAATAATAATAATAAAATGATTTATTGTGTAAGACGATGACATTACAAATGACAAAAGTTACACAAGAGGTAAGAGATTTGGCTACAAGCCATTCTTCCACTTCTACCTGTAGATACATGTGAAATTTGAAGTAGGTACTAGATGCTTAATGCTAATTATTATTATACTTAATTATTACTAATCGTGTTTTTAAGAAAAATATACGGTAGTTTCGAGAAAAAGTGCTTAATTAGGTGCTTAATTAAATACTTAATACATACTTAAATGCTTGATAATTACTTAAATATTTAATGTTTATTTGATTAAATATTGGATATGAAAACTGATATTAAAAAAAGTAAGCTACTAAAAACTAATTACACTATTAAAAAACATAACAACTGTGGTAATGAACATGAGAACATGAGAAAAACAGTAGGAGCTAATTATAATCAATGTACACTATTGGTAATCAGTTCTTTTAGTTTTTTTACAAAAGTTACTGGAGGTAAACTAAGTATATTCGAATCCCTGTTTAAAAGCTTGTTCAAAAGGCAAGGAGCCATATAGGAAAATGAGCCGGTGTACTTAGAAGTTGAAAATTGGGGTATGTTATACGAGTTTACTCTTAGATTTACGTCGTGGATATCGGAGTTTCTAGTCAATAGATCACATAGATATGATGGGATTTTATATTTACATAACTTATATAGGAACATTACATACAGATATTCGATCCTAATGGACAGCTTTGGTTCAGATAGTCTATTCAAATGTGGTGTGATATGATCTCTGTAGGGTATACAACAAACAAACCGCATACATGCATTTTGGATTCTCTGAATTTTTTGCTGATTATAGTTAGGTAGAAAATTATAATAGACTGGACTACAATAATCAATATTGGGATATATTAGAGCCTTAATCATTCTTAGTTTTGTCTGCTCATCGAGCACATCTTTTAAATGATAGAGAGACTTCAACCTGAAAAATGATCTTTTAAAGACTTGATTTACATGTTCGTTAAAACTTAAACTGCTGTCTATGTAGAGACCAAGATTTTTTGCAACATCTACCCAGTTAATCGATACATCGTTTACTACAACTGCATTATTCTCGCGTATGTTGTTTCTATTCCGTTCGTTACCTATACATAAAGCAACTGTTTTATTTGGATTCACGCGCAGACCGTTCTCGCAACACCAGTTTGTGAAATTGGTTAAATCTTGATTTATTAGAGCGATTTCCTCCACTGCCTGTGAGACAGTAACTGCTTTGTATAGTTGTACGTCGTCGGCGTAAAGGTGTATCAGGCAGTAATTTATTACAGTGGGTAAGTCAAACGTGAAGATTGAGAATAACAATGGTCCCAGAATACTCCCTTGAGGTACGCCACTCACTGTTGTTCTGTACTGTGAATACTGGTCGCTGCCAATTTTCACTCTTTGCATTCTTTCGTGTAGGTAGCTGTTGAACCACCGTAGAGCATTATCTCCAAGACCAATATATCCTAATTTACTTATTAATAGCTGAAAGTTAACCAGATCGAAGGCTTTGCTTTGATCCAGGAGAACTAACACTGAGCACATAGAATTGTCCAGTGTAGTGGCAATGTCATTAACTACTTTTAATAATGCTGAATTGGTTGCATGTTTCTGGCGAAAACCTGACTGAATGTCAGGCAGTATTCTGTTTGATTCCAGGAAATTGATAATCTGGTTGTAAAGGATGCGTTCAAGCATTTTTGACATAGCAGGCAGTATGTTAATTGGTCGTAAATCGTTAAGCGATGCAGGTAATGGAATTTTGGGTAGTGGTATGACATTGGCATGCTTCCATATATTTGGAACTATGCCCAGTACAATGGATTCATTAAAGATTTGTTTAATCACGTCTATGCAATATGGGATGACTAGACTTATCATATATATGTTGTTGTTATCTACCCCATACGCTTTAGATTTTATACTTTTTACGCTGTCATATATGTCGCTCTCTGTAATATTACTAAAGTTAAAAGTTAAGTTGTCATTAAATTTCCTATCCGTATACAAATTTAGAACATTTTGGTCTATAACCGATTGACCTGCAACGTTTACAAAAAAATCGTTGATAATTTCAGGGTTTAATAAATTTTCAGGTACTGCTTTAGCTGAGTTTGCTTTAGTGCTAACCCCCCATTGTGCAAGGTTTTGCCAGAGCTTTTTACCATCATTTTTACTTTTTTCCAAAGTAAAACGTATGTAAGCTTTTTTTTGTTCCCTAATAGCACCTTTGACGTAATTTCTGAGTTCCACGTAGTATTGTCTAGAAGCTGCAGTTTTGTTTTGTAGATATTTTTTATGAGCTTTTCGTTTCAAATTAATCATTTTTTTTATGGTGTAAGTAATGTAGGGTTGATGCTGGCGTCCTGTTTTTAGTATACGGGTAGGGGCGTGAACATTGAAAAGTGAGATAATGGCAGAGTTTAATGTCTCAGTTTTCAGGTTAATGTCTTCGATATTACTTATGTTATGCCAGTCAATATAAAGTGCGTCTCTAGTAAACTCGTTTACATCAAAATGTTTGAAGTCGCGGTAAAGAATTGACTTAGGTTCTTTTTTATTTATGCTAAAGTATAAAGTGCAAGATGTCAGCATATGATCCGTATTGCTATGTATGTCCAGTGTATCTGAGTTACCTAAGTTTAAGTTTTTACTGATACAAATTACATCAATTAGAGATTCGCTTGTTTCTGTTATTCTAGTGGGTTTATCGATTATTTGAATTAGGTTAAAGTTTGTAATAACAGAATCAAACCTTCTCGTATCAAGAGAGTTATTAAGTAAGTTTATATTTATATCACCTAAGAAGATAACTGAGTGAGCTTCAAGATATATGCGTTCAAGGGATTCTGACAATTCACTGATGCAGTTCACTACACTTACACTAGGTGGTCTATAAACAACTCCTAATCCGATTTTCTTGTTGTTGATAAAGGCAATAACCCATAGCTGTTCCAGGCCATTGACGTTTATGTCGGAGTAAATTATTTTGATTTTATAAGAAGCTTTAGAATAAATTGCTACACCTCCGCCTCTGGTGGGTCGATCAATTCTAGTTAAGTTATAGTTTGGAATGTTAACATATTTACTAGGGTAATTCTTACTTAACCATGTTTCTGTGACGGCTACAAAATCGTAATCATTTTCTAATGCGAAATCCTTCAGACTGGCGAGGTTAGGTACAAGTGAACGGATGTTTACGTGGCCAAATTTTACTTCTAGTCTTTTGATTTAACAATAGTAGGTAATCCATTGATGTATCTGATGTAGATGTTTTGTTCGCCGTTTCGCTTCCTGTTTTCGAGGTCATCCCTTACCTTTCTATAATATTCTTGTTGTCTCTTCGTTTGATCAGTTGATATAACTACATTTTTTGTAATTATCTTTCAGGTTTCTCTTATTTTTCAGCAGGATAAGGACGTCGTCTCTGGAGGATAGTGTTATTCTTAAAGGAGCAGGTTTGTTAACGCTACCATTTCCTAGCCTGGCAACTTTAATTGTATCTATGTCTACATTAGAACAAATGGACCTGATAATGTCTTTCGAGTTACGCAAGTCAGCATTTGGGTCATTTGCGACAGAAGGCAGTTTATAAACTATTACGTTTTTCTCCCTTATTTGTCTTTCAGCTATCTCTTGAATGATTACTTCCTGATTATCGCTAGTTGTAGGCTCCTTCTGCATAATTTTCATGATTTGCTCTTGCAGAACATTAACAGTTTTTTGCAAAGCTTCAACAGCTTGCAATAAATTATCAGTGTTTGCAGTTTTGTTAGCGCACCCTGTACATTTCCAGAAGCATCCATCTATTGTAGATAAAATATCGTGCTGTTGTTTAGATATTTGCACACATTTCGCGTGGAAGTATTTCATGCAAAATGTGCACTGAATTCCGGTTGATTTGGAATTTAACGCTAATGTGCAGTTAGAGCAAGTGTTAGTCATTATGTAATTATTGCTTGAAGTATACCTAAATCTTTTACTGAACAGAACGTTTCAAGATGCGCTTGTTGGTTCCCAGATGTGGTATCACGGCTAGTTGAAGGGCTTGTTGCAGGTAGCTGTCCTTTTTCTTATGCTAATATTAGCCACTTAATTTACGCTTTAAAGCTTGTTGCCACACTATTATGCACTACACTTAATTATTAAATATTAATTATGTATATTATATTAGTTGTAAACTTAGATCAACAGGTACTGTTTTATATAGCTTTTTAGAGTCGTTTCGCGGTTTATTTATATCATAAAATATTATATTTTACACGTTTCTTTTGCGATTTAAGCTGGAGTGACCCGTCGCACGTCTGCACTCTAGCACCACCAATGAACGAACGTAAAATGAACACCCTGTACAACATACGGTCATATAACTAAATAAAAATGAGGTGCAGATTTATTAAATCAATATTTCGTATTCATGACAACCTCACCCGTTCAAATAATTATTACGCGACATCCAGATTGTCAAAATGGCTAAGAAGGGACAAGCTGTTCAATTGCAAACAGAAATTAATAATGATGATGAATGGGAAAAGTTTTTGCAAAGAGAAGGACTTCTCCGTAAGTTGCTTCGTCTTTTTATGTATTCTGCTAAGCATTGTAAGTTTTAAAATATATATGTGAATCATACAAATTCTTTCTTAAACTACAGTTAAATCTGGAATGTGAGCCGTACCTACTCTGCATTTTCTTGTAACAATTATGTATCTACCGTTTCATGATGAATATGTTTTACATTTTATTTCTTTGCAGTTATAGACGTTTACTCCGAATGGTGTGGACCTTGCTCAGGTATGGCGGCTAACTTAAAAAAAATAAAACTCGAATTTGGCGGAGACGTTCTTCAGTTGGCGATTGTAAAGTCCATGTATTGCACTGACTGACATATTTAAAAACGCTTTTCATTCTAGGCAAAATCTGACAATATAACCCAACTTGAAAGATTCAGAAATAAAAGTGAACCAACTTGGATGTTTATATCTGTAAGTATTTTGTACATACCAACCAACATTATCTGTACTCTAAGCGCATTCCGCCAACTAAGTTGGCATCATGTGAAGATGATTAAAATTAAATTTAAAGTTTAATTCTAAATATATCCAGAAGATGCCAACTTGCGCGTCGGGTATAGATATTACCGTGGGTTCTGGTGTTTGTGGAAATTATTTTTAGTGTTACTGTATTTCCGTATTTATTATTTAAAAAGAAATAGTAACATAGAAGTTTAATAGTTTTGCTGTGTGAGGTTCCTTTCGAGCTGTACGTCTATTTCTTTGTCCTTATTCTAACTATAGACTATTAAATAATCATTATTCCATATTTCTATTAGCTGGGGATGTGGGAGAGATTTTGCGAGAGTTTCTTTTTAATTCGAAAGGCATAGGAACGTTAGTGTTACTTCCGGTTTCGCCGGAAGTGACACTAACTTTCGATTTTTAAATGGACCACCCTATATATTATTGCGTTTTTTGAATTCTGCATAATTTTCTAAATCCAACGATACCAAATAAGTGACATTTCAAGCGTCAATATTTTTTATGATATAATTTTTAATTTTCCATTTAAGTGTGCCATGACGGTTCCGATTTATTCTAAATGACCCATGTAATGCTAGAAAAATCGAAATCCCGTCAAAAATACTAAATTACCTGATTTATGAGCAAATAAAGTTCATCAAAATGGTTTTTGGAGCCAAACTCTATTTTCTCAAATGGAACCATATTGGTAGTGTGGTACCATTTATTAGTACTATTAATAGGGAATTTATTCATATGTCGTATTAAAATGTGCGATAAATACGAACAAAATTACAGCTAAAGGAAAATAAGAAAATACAATTTTCTTATAATTAAATGTTAAGAAGTAACTAAGGTGGCTTTGAAAACAATGAAAATTTAGCTTGTCAAACATTTATTGATTTACTGGTGTTTTTATTGTGCCTTTAAATATTGTTTACAATTCTTATTAATTGTGTTCAAAATGCCACAAATTTATACAAGAGATGAAAAAGTGGACATGTTAATTATTTATGGGGAATGCAGAAAAAATGGCGTTGCTGCTAGACACCGTTATGCCAAACGATAGCCTGATAGATAATGTCCAGCTAGAAATTATTTTAATTGTCTTTAAAATCAATCCCGAAGAAAATTTCATTCTTGACGAAGGAACGAAAATTAATGTTTTGGCTCGAGTAGAAGTTGATAAGACTGTTTCTTTAAGGCAAAGTGGATTTGAATTGGAAATCAGAAACCAAACGGTAAGCCGAATTTTGCACAAATACCACTATAAATCTTTTAAATACCAATTGCACCAGCACTTGTACGAAAATGATTACAATCGTAGGATGGAATATTGCAATTGGTTTTTGCAGAATAACGTGCAGCCAAACAATGATTTTTTTGGGAATGATTTCATTTTCAGACGAGTCTAGGTTTACAAATTTGGGATTATTTAACCGACAAAATACATAATATTGGTCACAAGAAAATCAAAATTTATTACGGGAGGGTAACTTTTAAGTGCGGTTCGGTTTCAATGTTTGGCTTGGAATAATCGGTAGTATAATCATTGGTCCAATAATATTTGAGGGACCGCTGACTAGTGCCAGATACTTGGGATTTCTGCAAAATGAAATTGAAGACAGTTTAGCTGAATTGCATTTCCATTTACGACATGGAATGTACCTCCAACAAGATGGCGCTCCTCCCCATAATTCAAGGAAATTAATTGAGTACCTTCAACGGAGATTCGGA
Organism: Rhamnusium bicolor; assembly: GCA_029963845.1. Taxonomy (NCBI): domain Eukaryota; kingdom Metazoa; phylum Arthropoda; class Insecta; order Coleoptera; family Cerambycidae; genus Rhamnusium; species Rhamnusium bicolor. The sequence goes on along the minus strand of JANEYF010002731.1, from coordinate 156,574 downwards.
GAAAACGTAATTTCGACGAATGATCCTGTGAGGTGGCCTCCAAGTACACCTGATTTAACACCCCTTCATTTCTTTGTTTGGGGTTATTTAAAAAAATATTGTCTACGGAACCCCCCGTTGCAACCCGTGAAGACCTTAAGCTACAAGACGCTCAATTAATAGCATAACGGCCCAATTGACGAACGTCTTTCGAGAAATAGCTATGCGAGTTCAGAAGTGCATTGACGTTAATGGACAGCATTTTGAACAACTGTTGTAATGTCTTGTGTTCATTTTTTGTATTCCAAAGCCGCCTTATGTATTACAAGGTAATTAGAACAAAATTGTATTTTCTTATTTTCTTTTAGCTGTAATTTTGTTTGTATTTATCGCACATTTTCATACTACATATGAAAAAATTCCTTATTAATAGTACTAAAAATGTTACCACGGTACCAATATGGTTCCATTTGAAAAAATTGACTTTTTTCCCCAAAAACCATTTTGATGAACTTTATTTGCTCATAAATCACGTAATTTAATATTTTTGACGGGATTTCGATTTTTCAAGCCTTACACGGGTCATTTAGAATAAATTGTAACCGTCATGGCACACTTAAATGGAATACTAAAAATCATATTATAAAAATATGGACGTTTGAAATGTCACTTATCTGGTATCATAGGATTCAGAAAATTACGCAGAATTCAAAAAATGCAATAATATATAGGGTGTTCCATTTAAAAATCGACAGTTAGTATCACTTCCTGCTAAACCGGAAGTAAATAAATCACATATGTCAAAAACTGCCGCTTATTATGTATATAGAATATCCCAAATTTCAATCAATTATCTTCAAAAGTAAAGGAGAAAAGGGGGATGTACCATGATCCTGTTACACTCGGTATACTTGTATGCCAATTACAAAATTTTAAAAGTGTGCGAAATATTTCGTTAAGTATACTATTTACTTTATTTCAAACTTATTTGCAGCATTAAAAACGTCGGCTTCTTTGACGGCGGTAAAGGTACCAAAGAAACCGAAGTTTTTATGTTGGAAATAAGTTTGAAATAAATTGTAATTATTATAAAGAGTACGATATTTATTACTAATGCATTATAAAGTGCAATAACATGCTTCTTAATTAAAACAAATGAAAAAAATAATGTGTCACTTTATTAGAAAAATAATGAGGTATTTACTTGTATAATTAATTTTTAAAAATAACATTAGATAAGTGTCCGCCTCGGGATCTAACCCAGTAAACACCAAAAGTATTGGCCTTTAATGGGCCTTTACTAGAAATGTTGGCCCAGTAAAGGCCCAGTCAAGGCCCATACTTTGGTGTTTACTGGAAAATCATTCTCCTAGCCGCTTGTGAAAACTCTTCATTACTTCATTCGATAATTCTTGTTGATAATTTTTGATCTTGTAGAATTTGGGGGCGAGTAATATACACCCTAGACTCATAAATACAGTCGGGACATGTAAGGTCAGGCGACCTTGAGGATCAGTTAATAATACCGCGTCGGGAAATAACGCGCCCAGGAGACATTTATCTTAATATACACATTGCAGCAGCAGACATGTGGGGCGTTGCCCATAATGAGATTGCTTAAGATATCGGCATTTTCATCAATCATGTTGCAAAATTGAGTTACTAAACTCTAATCTTGTTTGAAAATCGCTGGCAAGAGCTTTTACACAATTTTAATTTTGTAAGGATGCATTCCAAGATCTTTATGAAGAGGTCGAAGGTTTGATTCCATCCTGGAGCATGTTAGAAATTTTATTTGTAATTTATTTCGGACTAAGATGAGAGAGGGAATTGTCTATGCCCTAGATGTGGTTCGGACCCCACAATAAACTGTAGGGCCTCGTCTCTCTTTCCCAACCATTTTCTGGGGGTTACTCGGTGACTTGAGAGACGGATAAGAAAACATTTCAAGAAAACATGTACATTGTCTAATTCTGACTCTGTTTGACTGCAGAGAGCTTTAGACTTCTTTGTATAGTACGGTATAGTTAAACGCATCCTTTCGGGAGTATGAACTGTTCTGCGATTCCTGGGATTCGGTTTAACATTATCGAAAATACTGGTACCCGTTCAAAATCATATTTCTTGAGGGAATTCTTTCACGCCTAGGCACATTAAATTGAAGTCGAAATTGTCTCTGAACTTCCGTGATTGTTTCAGTTTTGATGTATGCATTAACGCAAAACTCACGATACTGCGCTAACCAGCGAACCATTATTAATTTATTTTTTTCAAATTTCATAAACACCTCGATGAAAATAATGTTCTTGAACTATCATAATGTAACAAAAAACAATGTGAAGCCGCCGCCCCTGAGAAAGTACGTTTTATTGCACTTTTTAGCATCAAACCAATTATCCAATTAAGCATGGCCTACTGCAACATAGTGCGTTGATATCGGTGTATCCACATACGTGAAAAAACTGAATCATATATGCTTTCATAAAATGTTTTTCTTGTTTTTGTATATTATGTATTAAGCAAAATGTAATATTTTAAAATGTGTACGTAATAAATGCAGTACCCTGTAGCCAGAGTATTATTTGTAGCAGTTTGTAAGCTTTTTAAATTCGTTAGGACAAAGATTATACTCTTTGGTTAGGGGTATTAAGCCATCGTGATCGTTTCAAATCGAAGTTTCATCGACGTTTATGTAATTCTCTTCAACTGAACAACAGAGAACAAACCGATTTAAATTTAATTGCGAATTACCAAACAGTAAACTATGTTTGGTTGCATAACTTGAGTTATTAGGTTGCATATTCAGTCCAAAAAAAGTTGATAGCAACATGATATACAGTGTAGATGTAAAGTTTGAAATAAAATCATTGAAACTGACAATAACAGTTTTTTTGGAATATCGCTCGAAATCATGTATTAAATTCATTAAAAACACACTTTTTGACTCTGTTTCGCTGTTTCTCCCTCAATATCTAGTAATTTTTTTTAGTAAACTTTATTCTTTACGTAACCCAGGAGTGTCAGATCTGGTGATTTCGGTGGTCACTCAGTAGCTCCTCATCTCACGATCCATATATTCAAGAATATTTCATATAAGTATCTGCCTACAGAAACTGTATAGTATGATGGAATATCATTTTTATGATACTAATGTTATTTATTTTATTTTTTATTTATTATTATACACTACCCAACAGAACATGTTCCAATTACAGGGTAGGAAAAATACACAATAACAAATGCATAACATTACAAAATACACATTATAACTAATTTTCAATGAGTATAACGCACATAGGTTTTGAAATAATTAATTACAAGTACATATAATGAGTTAAATTAATTGTTACAGCAGCTCTTATATCTGTAACACTGCAATTAAAAAGGTTAATTTTGTCCTGAATATCATGCCAGTTATGACACATAACATACACCGGTGAGAATTATAATATATTTGTTCTTGATGTGGGTAAATAAAAAAGATTAGTTAATCTTGTTTGCACCAATGGCATATGAACGAGCGCATTAACTTTTGCCAACAGTTCAGGACATTTTATTTTATTATTAACAAGTTTATACAAAAACATAGCAGAGTGAAGAAACCGCCTTCTGACCAGTTCATCAACATTGAACCTCTCTAGCAGCTTGTCATGCGGAAACCCTATTGGTGGATAGGTTTTGTCCTCCTTAAATGCCATAAATTTTAAAAATCTTCTATGAATTTGTTCGATAGCTTTACTATGTACGGCGTAATTAGGATTCCATACGACAGAGCCGTACTCAAGTTTAGAACGCACAAAAGACGTAAATAGGATTTTTAATGTCTCGATGTTGTTAAGCTCACCGGAGTTTCTAATGATAAAGCCCAGGGTTTTGTAAGCTGATGATACAATGATATTGATGTGCTGGTTAAAGGTCAGCCTATTATCAAAAGTTATGCCTAGATCTTTAAATACCTCTGGTTTATTTAAATGTACCTGATTTATAGCGAATTCATACTGTACAGGATTCAATTTTCTAGTGTAGGTGACTGCGTTACATTTGGCAGCGTTGAGAGGTAGGAGGTTTGAAGTACACCAGTCGTTTATTAGATCCAAGTCAGCTTGTAGTAGCAAACAGTCAGATTCATCCTTGACAGCTAGATACAGTTTGAGGTCATCGCGTATAATAGACAATGGCAGTTCAGACCAAGTACGATGTCGTTTATAAATAAAATAAAGAATAAGGGGCCGAACACTGACCCTTGGGGTACCCCAGAAGTACAAACAATTCTTTCAGATTTATGCCCGCGATATTGAACATATTGGTTTCTACATTTTAAGTAGGAGGAGCAGAATAGAACTAAATCTCGGTTCTGCCGAAAGCAGAAAGCTTCCTTAGTAAAATACCGTGGTCAAGTCTGTCGAACGCCTTTGAGAAGTCCGCATAAATGACATCTACCTGTCCATTGCCATCCAACACCTCCGAGATGAATTGTGTAACACAAACCAAGTTGCTGATTGTCGACCGGCCTGCCACAAAGCCGTGCTGATTAGGGCAAATTTTTCATTGACATGTATGTGGAACTTCTCGTATAGAGCGAATTCAAAAGGCTTTACTAAAATTATTAATGATGGTAATGGGACGATAATTTTTTATGTCAGTCCGATTATCTTTTTTAAAAACGGGAATAATTTTGGAGTTTTTCCATAACTCTGGGAATGTGTTACTGTTAAGGGCTAAATTAAATAAAATAAGCAAATGTTTCGCTAAGACACTAGTACAGTCTTTGATAAGAAATGATGAATGGTATACCATCAGGACCAACGGTAAATTTGTTTTTTAACTTCTTTATAGCTTTACATATCTTGTCTTCATTCAGTTGGACTGACAGTGATGGTTCATTCTCATCTCTGTCAGTGTTATCAGATTCTACGTAGTCAGTTGATTCTGTAAAAGCAGTTTTAAAAAGATCAGCAAATGCGTCGACAATTTCTTAAGGATTACCCAAGGAATTATCTTTGTAGGTCATATTATTTGGGATCGTTGTCGTATTCTTTTTGCTATGAATATATGACCAAAAAGATTTAGGATTCGTCTTAAAGTTATTTTCAACATGGTGACATACTGTTCATGTGCTAGCTTAATATCATTTTTTATTTTTGATCTTAGTGTTTTTAACTTTTCAAGGTCCTGAGTATTGGTGAATTGCTTATATTTTTTCCATGCTGAATTCTTTCCCTAATATCATAGATTATGTCTCTGCTGTACCATGAAGGATACCGATGACTTTTGGGATAAGTCGAAGGATAAATCCTTGGGACGCATTTCGTAAATATATTATTAATAACACTGTAGAAGTCTTCTACAGCTAGGTTAACATCCTCATAATTTGTTAGAAAAGACCAATCTGTTTGTAGAAATAAATTGTACATTGAGACATAATCGGCTTTTTTAAAATTAAAAGTCAATTCGGACTTGACTGAAAACATATTTTCCCCTTCGTCATTTCCTTGAAGTAGGTTAATACACAGTGGTGGATGATGCAAATCTTCCCTTATCATTGAAATTTCTGACTTATCAACTTGTAATGAGGTGATATTACTTATAACTAAATCTAACAATCTACCATTAACATTAGAAACTGAGTTAAATTGATCAAAATTATAAAATGTACAAAAGTTTTGCAAGGCCCGTAGTTTCGCAGATGTACTTGCAACATTATGATTAGCTAGGTCCGAATCATGGTTATTTGGAAACAAAGCTGCTGATACTAGAAATACACCATTTTGTAAGAAACTCAAATACCGCTTTCCATTTAAAGTTTTGATGGTATCCTAAAAATGCTTGCCCATATATTTATTTTTTGAACGTATTACGTGTGCCCTCTTGTATTCAATGTGGATTTTTAATAGCTCAGTAGTGATAATTCTCTGTGTTTACGTTGCCATTTTAGCAAAAGTAAATTCATCCGATAAACTTTTTCTTTAAACATCTTCAACGTGTAAAGTTACTAAATTCGTTGATGCCATTTGATGACCTGTTATGTAAGGATTTTCTCGCGCTATTATTAAAGCATTTTGTTGTATATCTTCGTCTAGTGTAGGACCTACCACTTTTGGAACATCTCCGATTTATTGAAAATATATATTTTTTTCAGAATATAATATATATTTGTAACAAAGGAAAAACAGTGTAAAGATATAAGATGCTTAATATGCCCTTTAGTACAGGCTGGATATCACCAAAATGTGATAATGATCCATATCTCTTTCAGCATGGCAAAATGGTTAATCTGCTGTTTGGTGCCAATGTCCCAAAGTTAACTCGTATATTAATTGAAGAAATCAGAAAAGAAAATATGGCCCACAGTGGCCAAAAGGAAAGAGATTTCATGATGGAAATAACTGACCTGACAGAAGAGGAACAAGTTCGAGCTGATGCTGAAGAGGCTATTAGACTAGCAGCCAAGGCCAAGGAGGACGCGAAGAAAGCAAAAGAATTATTAGAGAGAAGGACTTTAGAATGTCAGAATATGTTGAACGCCCTTTCGCCAATAGGAAATGTTATAATTTTTCCTAATGCACGAACTAAGTATCAAGAGGTTTTGGCTGATTTAATCCAAGAAGCTGGTGTGATAATTCAACAAACCGAAAAAGTAAGAAAAATATAGTTGTGAATCTTTTGTTTCTCTTTTATCCACCTTCTCTTTAAATCAGACTGTGATGTATACACCTGGTCTGAAGTTTACTTGACAAAATGGTAAAAATAATTACCACGATAAAACTTTATTGCAACTTTATCATTTACGTAGAGATACATAAATGCGAAAATTGTTTAACAGTGACAATTCCACTCCTGACAAATATTAGACACTCTACAATCATATTTAACATGTTTACCAGCGAAAAAAATAAAAGAACTTTGTTTTTCACGGCAATTCTTTTTTTTACCTTCACCGTGGCAACTATAAAAACACTATTGTTCTTCGTAAAAAATTTGCTTTTAGCTAATGTTAAATTTATTTATTTTTAATAACTGTACTATAAGCAACTAAATTTGTTATCAATGAGGGTAACCGCGCTTGAAATCATCACAAGAGGCGCTAGTGTAGGGTAAGGTCCATGTCACTGAGCGTTAATGTTTACTATGGCTTTAACGTGAGTTTTTAGTAATTTTTATAAAAATTAGCTGAAAAACATTTAACAATGATGGCAGAAGGGGAAAGTAGTAATTTACTTGCTCAGAGGGAAATTATTGTACCTATCAAAGGTGTCTTGTCATTAAAGTTAGGTTATATCAAGCATGAGCATGATGAAAACAACGAATGTGCATGATTATTACTTACAATTTTCTGTAGTAGACTCCTTTAGTAACGCATAATCGTCAGGATTAAAATGTTCCGTGCAAACACAAATGTTTCGAAGGAGTAAAGTTATCCCTGCGAATCCCTACCAATCACTGTTTTAGGCGAGTTTTATCTCTCGGAAGCATATGTCCGCCTTTTGTTTCTGAACAAAATGGAACTGCATAACACTGAGGCATAGTTAATAAGTTCTTTATTTACTGGTATACGAAATAATTATAACAAAACCTTATAAACCTTTTCAACCTTTGACAGGACCTTACTAGCCAGTGGCGCCAAATGGTGAGCCAAAAAATGTTAACCTTGATTATTAATTATAATCAGAGAAATGTCAAATGTCACTCGAGGTTTCTATTTTAAAAAGTATAAATTTTTATTGACACTTAAACTTTGTTATCATTTTGGCAATATAACTCAAACAAACTGCGAAAAGCACTTGACCTACGGTCTCATGTTTTTGTACGACAGTTTGCTTTCGTTATATTGTCATGACAACCAAGTTTTCGCATAAATAAAAATTCAAACCCTCTTGTGGTATTAGTTATGATAAATATACTGATATTTACTTTATTTATGAGTTTTGTCATAGTGTAATGCAGTTCGAGAATACATGAGACAGCATCTAAATAAGAGACAGCCAAATTTACAGATTCGACAAATCTCAAAATCAACTGCAGAAAGCAATGGCGTTACATAGTTTCGGTGAAAAGTTTTACTCCCACACCCCCTGACGATGCCACTGGACGCGGTACAAAGACGAGATTTCGTAAAACAATAGAGGCTTAAAAAATGTTACTGACCCTAAAACTTCAAGTCAATCGCTCTCGAAATTTCCGAGATATATATATTTTTTTTTTCACAAAACCAACATCCTATATCTTTGTCAGCAATCACCTAAGGATGTAGGTTAATAAGAACTTTTCTACTTATTTTAATCCCTCCTATCACCTGTCAGGTAAACTTCGGACCTCCCTGTATAACGTCTATTTAGATAACAATTCGCATTATCAAAAGTAAGCTAACTCCGTCATCATGAAAAATATGCGATCTGTTGCAGCTCCCGAGTGATTATTTAAAGATAATTCTCGCGCAAAGAAATATTTAAAATGCATTTTATAAAATAGTGTACATAAATTTTCCACAACTATAACTGTTTTTGCCAGAAATGCAGAGAGATGCTTTTGATCAGTGGCGTGCCCAGAGAGGAGCTATAGAGACGCAAGCTCTCTGCCGCTCTGTATATTGGAGCCCTAGCGCCTCAAACAAAACACTTCGTCAAAAGATTCGATGAATAATTATAAATAAACCGTTTTTTTCCCTATATATTTAGTATTAAGTATAGTGCGAGAAATCGGTACAGTGGCAGGACGTACGGGGTAAGACGCTACATGACGGAGGGAAATGTCAAACACATGATATCTTCCGTCTTTTACAACGCTTTCATTAAAGCGAGAAAGATGATTATTGTTTTTGTTGACACACGACCGAGACGAAGTTTCACTTACATTCTGTGATAATTCAGATCCGCACTTAATATTCTTACCGATTTGTTTAGCATACTTATTTTATATCTGTTTATTTACTACAGCAATTGTTTTATTATGTTTTGATTTCCTCAATGCTGCGCTCCCGCTAAATAATAGTAATAGTTACATTTTGGTATAACGTAATTACCGATAATAAAAGATGAATTGAAGAAAATTAATATTGTATAGTTTTTAAGTACCAACAATTCTACTATCATATAAACAAATAATATATGTGTCAAGTTCCACACGCTACACATTTTACAAAAACTAAAAAAACTTAAACAAACATAGATTTCGTTTCCGAAAACGTTAGGGAATTATAAGCTTATTTTTTGTTTTATTTTAGTTGCCATAAAACACTAGCTGACTGTTTCCTTGACCTAAAGTCACAGATGCAGAGACTTATTTTTTCAATAACCACGTAACTGCATTTTTTAGATAATCAAGCCTAGAAGAATTGTTTATGTGGTGGTCCAACATTCTATATCTTTGTAGCGAAATAGTTTCGAATCTTTAGAATCACTATAGTAATATACTTTCATTATTAGGTTCACATAAGTAAAGAAAAGCTTGATGAACTGTTATACTTCGCTGAAGAGGATGAGTTAGATGAATTATCAATTGAAATACTTCTCAGTGAAGAAATTTTATTTTTATTAATAAAGCCAGAGCATGGTAAAGAAATAGAAAACATCACTGACACACTTTTGACAATAGTTTACGGTCATTCAAAACAACAGCCAGGTGATGAAGGATCGGCGGCCCAACTTTTATTTGAGATTAAAGTAGATGAAGAGACCGGTGATGTTAGTGAGTTAAGAGGAATTTGGACACCACCAAATCAGTTTGTACGAGCAGTTACCATAAAACTGTTCTTCAGTAGATTTGTCCTCGATTTCATAATACCAGAACCAGGACCTACACCTGATTATTTGACTGTAATTTTCGATCATCTTAAAACGTCTGATGCAATACAAATAATGAATCAGTATCCAAAGGAGATTATGCAATATGGATTTTTCACACACGATATACCAGAAGAGGCCGAAGTTGTAGCTAAAAGCATACGGAAACTGGAAAAATGTGAACAAAGAACATTGTAAGTGCAGATTCTTAGGCTACACATTTTATCCACTGACCATATCTCTACCTACCTCAAACATAAATAATGCCGGCATATGCTTTGATTCCACCGGACACCAACAACGCGCTTATTTACAAGAGGCGTAGTTGTATACTACGCCTCTTGTACAAACCAGAAGGGCTGCCGAAATGTTCTAAAGGATCACAAGTTTCGAGGTCAACAGTTAACACACATTTTATAAATATTAAATGTACAGTAAGGGAATAAATATTTAGTATATTTCAATTCGACATAATTATTCCTGTTAGTTTTCAGAGAAACCTCGAGTATGGAAGAAACGCATTTAAAAATACACATTTTAGTACTTTTTTTCATTTTCGTTTTCATATTAGAAAAGCTATATTGCTGATATTTCTTGAACAGTATGTGTTTCCGGTTTTTTTTTTTTTCGTTACAAATATACCCATATGCGTTTTGGTTATCTTTGGTTATATTTATCTTTAGTGAGCATAAAAGATAATCTAGAAAATGAAATCTGGAGACCTAGCAGACCATTTTCTAGGTCTTCTTCCACATTTCCACCAATATGAAAACTCTCATCAAGGTATGCTCATACTGGAACTGCATTAAATATCGCAATTAAAAGGTGTCGAAAAAGATTATATCCTAAAACGATCTTATACTATTCCTGTTCAAATATTGGGAATGCTTCATGTATCCTCTTATTTTATTTGCTGCCGCGTGTTTGCCTTAAGATGAGTCTAAATAACTCTTACTCCCACCAACATTGATAGCTTTAACCACATACCATGCTTCCTGATAAGGCGTGATAACACCTCACAATACAGAATATATTTGTAATATAAGTACTCCTACCTGGACCTAAATTTTTGATAATTACAAGAATCTATCATATATATTATTTTTTTATAGCAAAGAAAAACTTGTAATGCAAGTTTCAAAGAAAAGAAGTGAATGTATTCTTGCATTTGCTCAGCTCGGGCCTGCTTATATCTCTCCAAATCCAAAGGAAGGAAAAAGAGAATGTGAGATATTCTTCCCTGACGATTATGAATCGGAAGAGGAGGTGGAGGAAGAAGGAGAAGGGGAAGATGAGGCAACTGATGAAATAACACAAACAGGCACACAGGTTGAAGATTATGTGCCAGAAGTGGTCGCTGAAGTAGAGGCAGAGGGTGAGGTAATTACGGCTGAAGAGGGAGACGTAGTTGGTGTGGAAGGAGAACCAGAAGCTGCGGAACCTGCAGAATAACCTACAAAAAACAACATATTTTATTACGTATCTTTTATATATTTAAAATAACTAAACACTTGAATTTAAAATATGCATTAAAAAATATATTCTTGTTAATGTCTTGTCAAAATATTTTCACTAAGGTCTACAAATCTTGTAATTCATAAATCTTTTAATCAATTTCTGATATATTCTTATCTGATTTTTTTTTGTCAACCATCACAAAGGTCTATTAGAGCACAAGATTTCCGTAAGTGCGGTAAACTAAGTGTTAAATTACACTAAGCGCAATTTGCAAAAAAAATGTGCTGGTGGGAATTTACCTCGTGGTTAAATAAAAATGTATGTTCGTATTACCTATAGATTCGTTTATAGTGTGTTCTCTATTACTAGGAAGTTCAGCAAAAACTTGATGATACACCACACAGCGAACTAGCTACAAGTACAAGCCCGAATTAACCACGGAGCAATTGGGGCAATTGCCCAGGGGCGAAAATTGAAAAGGGAGCGCAAATTTGTGAGAAAATAACAAAAACGCCGAACAAATTACTATGACAATATTTTGCATCTTACATTCAAGAAAGTTTCCGTTTAGTGTATTTAATAGTTTAATTTTTAAAACGTTTATGTTTGTTATCTGCATTTTTAAATTTATTTTCAAAATACCTACATAATTGTATTTTTTACAACAGAGGGGAGTTTATGTTCATTTTTAAGGAATTAAAATTTAGGATTATTTGATGTTACTAATTAGGGCTCATAAGGGACTACATTGAAATGTATGCCCCAAGCGCTCGAGATCTTAATCCGGACCTGTGCGATTAAGTTGTCCTAATTAAAAAACGAAACTTGGATATATTTAAGGCCAGTTATTATTCTGGGCCGCTGCATGATTCTTAATTGAATTGTCAATTAAAGTGATTTTGAACGCTGTTTAAATACAACGGGCAGTCATTGGCGTAACGTTGAGGCAGATAAATATTACATGTACAAAACATGCATTACTAAATATAAAAATAGTTGATATTATGTAACATGTAACGCCTATTTTAAAATGAAATACAAAAAAAAAACAATAATACATCTTGATGCAATGCGTTTGTGCCTCCCATAAAATAAACAACTAAATAATTAAATTGATGCATCCATCTATCGATAACAATATGCGGCATTAATGTGTATTTACAACTACTACATAAAACTGCATAAATGTTCCCTTATGTACAGGAAAACTAATAGGTAGAATATGGTATGCCTTGGAAAAACAAAAATCATTGTTGGCAGTTTCTTATGTCATTAGTGATTATTGTTGTTGTTAAAAGTTTTGAAACATGTCAGGCTCAAAATTAAATGTTGAAAAAGCGGAATTAGTTTTGATATGTAGAGACAATAAAATAATAAAATGTTTTTATTGAATCGTTTTTAAGGAAATTGCAATAAAAAAAATTCAAGAGTAAAGTTAAGCGTAAAACTGTTCTAACAGATAATCATTAAAATTCATTATTATCATCCGATAATTAAACATTTATTTCTAAATTAATAAAAAGGGCCAAACATACTAAAAATAAAATAATTAAGCACAAATCAGTTGTAATACAACCCCCAACATTTTAGGACTTGGCAAGTACACATTTAATACTTAACATAGAAACAAAAAAATAAATACTTGTTTTGTTATAAATTAATGATTTTCCTTTTTGAAAATGCTTAGATAGAGTATTTAAAAAATCATAATACTATCCAAAGATACTAAAACAATTAAATACAAATCAGTTAATTACAACATGATTTTGTTCTCTATTGACCGCATCTAAAACAACTCCCAAAAGTATATTTGATGGATATTTCACATTTTCTTCATGTCTAGCATATCCCAAGTACCACAACAAACTAGCTACATGAGCACATACTCCTAATGTCCTTGCTCCCATTTTGCATGTGCAATATGTTCCTGATATAGGATCCACATTTTGATCAGGATTTTCAAGGTAGGAAATAAAAATGAAATGTCTCACTAAAAACGAGAAAATGTTTTTGCTCTTATAAGTCCTGGTTCAAATAACAGTTTGAAAAATAAATTCGTTGTTTGGGTTGCGTTTTGTGGTGTCTTGAACATATCTTGGAGATAATCGAACTTGGTAGGTTCCTAAAGTTTTCAGCCTTAGGTAATCATAATTTAGTCTAGGAAATACTTCCAAGTCATATTCGTAAATGTTAATCCAGGGGCCATAACCTCTTTCACGAAGCATTTGATGTTGCTGAACTCTTGTTTGAAGCAAATTAATTCTGTCTCCATTTTTAATTTTTAAGATACGTTGTGCAAGCTCCTCATTTGCATCTTGCATGTGAATAAGCTCGTGAAATCTTTTTTATATAGCGCACACAATTTTCAAAAAATCTGACGTGTACACAGTGTTGAATTGGTATCATATCCCTAAAATGTTTAAAAACTGATTTTAAATGTCCATTTCTCTTGATTCCACTACCCAACGTGTTTCTGTAATAACTCTCGAACGATTTGCTTTCTCTGTGGTAAACTGCTTTTGATTATGTAACAGGTGCGGTGGAATTTTGTAGTTGAAATTCAGTTCTTCAATAAACCGAACATCATCCCTACAGTCACGATCTACAACAAATATATCACCTTCTTTAACCCATTCTCTTAATCTGTGTTGATCTTGGGTCATGTCATGTAAAAAAATTGCTGCTTCATTATTGCGAATATCCGAGAAGTATGGACCATGTACATCTAAAATATATCCCCGGAGCGACTACTAGGCCTGCTTTTAACAAATTATACTTTTTATGGTAAGAATGAGACTGTCGTTGAATTCGAAAACGGGAGCTTTTTGGAACTTTTAAATATGTACAGTCAGGGTATAAAATTGCTTTTGGATATTCTGGTCAGGATTGTAGAGAATATTTCAAAATCTGGTGACATGGCTATTTATGAATTGTTCTTTATTTTGAACTTCAAGACAATCAAATCCTAAGTTTCCAGGTACAATTGTGACCATAAGACTCTGTCTTACAATGGTAATAGCTATACTTACATTTTGTCGGCACGAGTAATTCAATAGCGTTTTTAAACAGGTATCTGATAATCCCTGTCTCATTTTCATCAAAAAAGTTATTAAATGTTTCTTTGTGACAATCCTTAAATGACCGCCATATTGTACAGGATTGCAAAATTGAAATAAATAACGAAATTGGTTTTTATTTAAAGGTGTAATGGACTTAAAGCCATCGTCAACAAAATTGGCCACATCTTCGTATTTTGAAGATGATACTTTCTTAGCATATTGTCTAATTTTTCTAAACCATTCACCGGTTTCTAGTCCCGTCATGCTTATTCGTAGCGGTACAGATATGAGATTGTCCGTAAACTCAAGTTGTATTAATCCATTTTCGGTTAAATGTTGATTACAGCATCGTGTTTCCAAGGGTAAATAAATTCCAGGTTTTAAGAAATAGTCTAGTCTTGCATGAATGCTTACTTGAAATCGACAAAACTCTGACAAACAAAACAATTCATTGTCCTATACTGTACTAAAACGTCCATATGGATTTCCAACGGATCAACTTCCATTTCAATTACTCTGTTTATTCTTCTTTTACAGTTTAAACAAATTCTGGACTGTTTGTTTAACATTATTTTATTAAAACGAAACCGATTTCTATGTAATTTTGCGACATTTTTTTCGCTCTTCATTAATATCATTTTCGTCATATATTTTGCAATTTGAGTTTTCCCTACCACAAGTATAACATTGTACCATTTAAAAAAATTATAATTTTACAGTTTTCGTATGAAATAATTATTGACAGTTAATGAATTATTTAAGTGACAACCATAATAACAAAATAACGTCAAGAAATACTTCGCAAATTAAAAAGTTTTAAATAAGTTGATTGATTACTATGTGGTAGTTCGATATCACAAGGAAACGAGTAAAACACTACTATTCTCCAATATATTAACAATAAAAATATTACGTACACATTAATTATAGAAACTGAAATAGCTTCAAAAAAACGTACAAAATAAATATTTATTCTTTCAATATTTTTATCAATAGTTTGCATCTAAAATACATTTTTTTGGAACTTTAAAAGTTAGTATTTATCATTAACAATTATAGCATCTTGTATATTTTGATTATAGGATACTTCATTAATAACATATACTTCAAAATCCTTATACTAATCGATTTTTTAAAGGATAATCATATCCAAACAGAAAAATAATATTTTTAAACTTTGCAAAAGAAGGAATTTTCGGACCTGTTTTCTGGTACACCCTGTAGGCTCACAAAAATTTCCCGTGTATATAAGTGTCATCCTCAGTCATAATATATTATACAAATAATTTCAGAAAAATCTGCTGAAACCCAGGATCCCTCTTGTTCGGGTGCCATGTCCTTAATGTTGTACAATCTGTAGTTGAAGCTCTGTATCTCCACTACAAAAATTTCAAATAATTTAGTCATATCAAAATCAACTGTTAAAAAGACCCTTAATCTCTAAGTACCTACCATACTTATTAGCCACATTTTATCTCTTTATGAAGTTGGTTAGGCTCAGCTGAACGATTTGGATTTTCTGTTTATATTAAGTGTGAAATCGAAGAAATTCGCAACTTTACAAGGCACATCCTAAGATTTAATTTTTTTTTTATCTTTTTTTTAAAATTATTTAATTTTTTTCTTTTTTTATGTCGGTTTTTCCTAATTAAATAACAAACATACACTGCCGACCTCGGTGCGTTATTATTTATAAAGCAACCTTAATACCTTAACTATTTTAATAACTATTTTGACAGTGTACCGCTAAAAAACTCCATATTTTACATCAGAATCGTGCGCTTTCGAATTTTGTGCATTTTTTTGGGGATGGGCACCTCTGTGCGACGCTTTCGATATGACTCGATATATCTAAAAACAAATTATCATGTAACATAAAAGAAAATATTTTAATTATAAATTACGATGGTGTTACTTCTTATAAAAATATAATTCGTTAATTTGATACATTTTACGGTAATAACTATAATGCTTTAAATATATTTGATAAAAGCAACAAGTCTTATACAAAACAGATATATTTTTTTATTAAAAAAAAACATGATATTAAGAAAAACTTGTACTTCTATGCAATTATATTGTAAAATTAAATCACGAATCATTAACCACTGCGATTAAACCAAAGGATTTGTTAAATTTATGTAATGTGAAAGTTAAGGTCTCTGAAACTATGAAATAAATGTTTATTTGCTTTAAAATTACAATAAGGCACGTAACAATTAATTATATCTGTATTTGTAATACTAGTTGTTACATCAGCTACCCGAAAATTAACTAAATTTATGTGTTTTGAGACACTTTGTCGCTAATAATATGAGTAAATTTTTTAATTATATACACTCTTTGGTGATCTTGAAACTATTTACAGGAAATAAAATTAATTATATATAGTTCTACAGATTTTATGATAGACTTGCTTGTTACAATATATATTTTTTACTGAAATTAATGTCTTGACCGATGTAATCTTTAATATAAATCTGATTTAAGATAGCCACGTGAATTTTCAGTGGATGCAACGACTTGATTACCAACGAAGTGAGGTTCTAAAATCTGAAAATGGATTCAAAATTAGTTATACAGGGTGGAACATTAATAATGGGCCATAGTTCAAGGGTAGATTCTTTGGATCAAAATATGAGGATATAACCAAATATGCTTCAGTAAAATGTTGCTGTGGAAAAATATACAGGGCGTCAAACTTGAAATTATTTCTTAATTTTTTTTGCAATAACAACAACCTCTTGACCGATCCTCACCAAATTTGGTAAAGAAATATTTTTTTAATCTAAGAAAAAATAATTTATGTATCACATCACTTTAAACCATAGAGGGCGCCGCAGGAGCTGTGTCTGACGATGAATTTTTTTCATATTTTTAAAATCTGTCGAGGGCGTCATTTCCATGTGAAAAAGGTACTCTTGGTAAAACTTGATAACTCCAAACATTTTCGAGCAAACTGCTGTTAAAGATTTCAATAATTTTTTGAGACAATTTCAAATTTAATAAAACAAATTGTATTTATTGAAAAAAGTACAAAACGTAAGTAAAAACAAAAAGCGTAACAACAGCGTAAACTTTCTCTCACTTTCTTATGAACTAATTTCTGCAACTTAGAGTAAATGTTCGATATGGTTTCCACCTACTTCTATGCCTTTTCTATGCTGTCCTCTAATAAAATTGACTGTGTCTTGTATTGGTCTCACAGTTCTTCTCTTGAACTGATAGTATTTGCATAGACTAAGGACTTCATATGTCCCCACACATAATCCAAAGGATTATAATCAGGACTCCTTGGTGGCCAAGCAAATTCACTTCCTCGGCCGATCCATCTGTGAGGGAAAGTTACATCAAGATGATTTCTGACTGCAATAGAGAAATGAGAAGGAGCTCCATCTTGCATAAATCACATTCTGCCCCTTATGTCTAGCATGAAATCATCTAATATATCAGCAAGGGTATTTTGAAGAAAAAACAGATAAGCATATTTAAATTTGGAGGAAGGACAAATGGTCCCAATAACTGATCGCCGATAATACCACACCAAACGTTAATCTTAAATTCGTGCTGAAAATGCCTTTCCTTAACGGCACGAGGATTTTCTATTTCCCAGTAATGGCTCTTCCTCCAGTTAAAAACGCCTCGACTAGTAAAAGTTGCTTCATCGATAAATAAAATGTTCTTAACAAAATTTTGATCTCTGTTGTGTTTATTAAGAAATTGGCAAAAATTTAACCTTTGTGGAAGTAAATTTTGTACAAGAGTGAAGTAATATTAGTAAAGGCGTTCTTTGCGTAAGACTCTTAGAACAGATTGTTTACTCACTCCTGTTGCCGCTAATAAGCGACTTGAGCTGACTTGAGGATCTTCATCCACACAAACTAAAATTTCTACTTCTTAATCTGGTCGTTCTACATAATTTTTATGGCGAAATTGATCCGTTTCTCCCAAACGATGTTGGAGAATCTTACGATTTGGCTGCCTTCTATTTGGATATATCAATAAGTATCTCCTAGCTGCAGTACACCCGCTAAAATTATTTTGTGCGTAAACATATCATATCCCTCATTCCTTTATTTGAAAAATTATTATGTCGAGGCATTTTAAACAAAGAAATTAAAGAACTTGATAAATTAACACGAGGAACACAATAACAAAATAAAATGACTAAATGATGTACATCACAGAACTAAGACGTAACCAAAGCACACTTTTCAATAAGTACGATTTGTTTTATTAAATTTGAATTTGTATTCCTCGAAACCGGTTGGAGTTATCAAGTTCTACCAAATGTACTTTTTTTACGTGGAAATGACGCCCTCATAAGATTTTCTAGTCAGAGGTAACACAACGTTCTGTCAAAAACAAAATATAAAAAAAAATCCATCATCAGATACAGTTCCTGCGGCGCCCTCTACGGTCTAACGTGATATGATATATAAATTACTGTCTTAGATTAAAAATTGTTCCTTACCAAATTTGGTGAAGATCGGTCAAGACGTTGTTGTTATTGCAAGAAACGAAAAAAATTATTTCAACTGATATCCTGTATCTTTTTCCACAGCAACATTTTACTAAAGCATATTTGGTTATATTCTCATATTTTGATCCAAAGAATCTACCCTTGAACTATGGCCCATTATTAATGGTCTACCCTGTATAATTCGGTATATAAAGTTATGAACTTCAACTTGATTCATATTTTCCAATTTTGCCTTTCAATTGTTGTGCAGTTTATTATTACCATTGACTTTAAAACTTATATGCATATTATTTTTTTAGGTGAAGATAACTGAAGATATGCTAGAAGAACTATTATACTTTGGCGATACGAAATTACCACCTAAAACTGTTGAAGATATTACAAGTAACAAACTTTCATTAGCATTATTAATGAAGCGTAGTTCGGATAATTTAACTGGAGATATTGATGAGATAATACTACAAATAGTTTATGGAAACAGTAGAAAACCACCGGGAGATGAGAAATCACCTAGTCAAAGATTAATGGTAAAGAGCGAGGAGGAAGAAGAGAACGAGGAAGATACACTTATTGGAATATGGGCGCCTCCAAACTCTTTGGCAAAAGCTGTAGCCCTAAAGTTACTATTTCCGAATCTGTCAGCTCCATACAAACTACCCGAAACAGAGCCTACTCCACTGTATGTAGCTGTGGCTTACGATGCTTTTAAAGCAAGAGATGTGATGGAGTTGTCGGCGCAATATCCCGGACAGGTGATGGCTTATGGATTTTTTTCCAGTGACATTCCAGCTGAGGCGCAGCTTGTTGCTAAAACAGTAGAGAAATTTGAAGAAAGAACTATTCCAACTACATAGTAAGTCGGTTGAAGCAATGTTGAAACTTTAGAGAGAGCTGTTGAATTTACAAAATAATCTATTACACGATTTGTTATAAACAGGTCGATATGAGTCGTGTAGAGGTTTATATAACAATGGTTTGGGGTTATTTAAGTTCTGTGGCTCTATATTCAATGAGGTGCCAATATATAATTGAAGTTCTGATTCTTCGTCATCTTCTTCTTTGTCCGTGTCTTATTCTTCTTCTTACGTAATTAACATATTAGTGGTTATTTTACAAAACAGAATCTTGTGATGAAGTCTTCAGTTGGAGACAATTATGTAAAAATTGCATCAATCTATTGTATTTCCAAAATATCTTAAATGCATTAAAATTCTAAACTGTGATAAAGGCTCACACACGCATACACATTATTTAATCCAAACAACTTGAACCTGTAGAAGCAATGTTGTTATATGTACTCGGTAATCATCAGCTTGAGTTTAATCAACAACCAGTGAACCGACCTGATTTTATTTTTATAGTTGTCACTGAGCGTATAGGGCAAAGACGCGAGATTTAAACTGGAATAGTTCGATAAGCAATAATTCAGATGTCTAGAAAGAAGGTAGTGCCTTTGAAACCGCTCTACTGTTATCTTCTGTTTTTCATTTGTTTTATAAATGATTACAATTCACATTCTTTTAAACTACTCTATTGTTATTTCTTACAAAATAAAATACATTATCACACTTGTTCCGATGAGTGACAATTTTAATGTTTAAATAAATCTTTTTTTATTGCATTTTTTGTGTGGTTTACAGTAACAATTATAAATTTAAGTTCTGCTGTCTGTATATTATTATTTACATATTCTATTCCTTTTATTATGTTTTATGCACAAAACATGTTCTGTAAATAAAATTCCTGTTTTCATTTATTTATGTATTTTTATATGTTTTAAATAAATTTTGGTTTTAATTTACTTGCATATCATTTATTATATTATTTACGTATTAGTACTACATTATTTTTAACTCCATTTTATTTATTTTATGCATGAACCACTGTTACCTCACAGAAGTTGTAAAACTAATATTTTAATAATTCTATACGATATAAAAACAAATTCCAGAATGTTTACGAAAACTGTGAATTTTAAATGTTTCTTTTTAATTTTCAAAATCTCTAATATATTTACATTTTTTTTTTTAAATTTTCATTGACATGAAGTAATTTGATATACATATTATTTGTTATAATCTCTGTCGATTGTTTCTGGGCTTCAGTAACGTTCCATGTTACAGAAAAGAAACTGAAGGGATACTTAGTACCTCAGGATCGATTTCTTCAAATGTTTTAAAACAATTTGGAAAAGGCCGATAATTTTCGATGTTTCCGACGACGTGAAACAAGTTAGGATGTCAAACTTTAAAGAGATTTTTGATGAAAATTTTTTTTAGTTGAGATTTTAAAATTTTAACCTAAAAATTTTTGATGTCTAAAACTTTTTTGCGAAAATTAAATTTAATTCAAACTTTTTCTCTAGGTGGCGTAATTTTAAAATTCTGCCAATGATGAATTTCCCAAGTTGGAAATACTTGGATCAGAGTTCTCTAGGATAATAAGATCGGATGTCACAATGTATAGTCAGCGAAACCTATATTGTGACGGGACGTCCGGGGTAAGACGCTACGGAACGCAGAGTCGGATTTAACTGTATTGTCCACTCGTTTACTTTTTCAATGCAGGTTTTTGTGCTCAGCTTAGCTAGCAACAAGTATTAATTTGAAATAAAAGTATTGAATTTAACGTATTGACTACGCATACAGCAGTTACTGTATTCAACTTTGATTAATATAAATTGTACTACCCAGCAAGAACTGCGAGGAGGTATGATCATTTCTTGCCAGGAAAGGATGGGTATGGAATATTAGTATAGAATAAAGATATTATTTAAAAAATACCAAAATAGCTTTAAAAACAAAATAAAAACAAATAATATACTCTCAAAATAGTAACAGCAACAATCATTTTTCTCAATAAATGAACTACAAATAAATTCTAATAGTAAAGTTATTACTATAATAAAAGAGACATATTTTTGTCAAAATGAAAAAAAAATAATAACTTCCCGAAAAGGAATGTTTCTCAAGCACTGAACCACGAAATCGCAAAAACGGGATTAAATAATGCAGTTGATATCACAAAATTGACTTCTTAACATCACATCACCACTTTACCTCACCTCACATTGCTTCTTCCTCTGAATCCTCGTCCTTCTCACAGTCTTCTTCTTAGACAATCCCGATATAAAAAATTATTATAACTTATTAAAGAATAACCATAAAAACAACATAGGTAATGCAAATAAAACATCCTATTGTTCAAGGATGATGACTTCGTTTAACAAAAATAATATGATTAAATCCATATCTAAAAAAATCTCTGCAGGTTCTGATGGTATACCTTGTTCGCTGATTGTACATATCAGTGAATATATTGCCGATCCACTGTGTAAATTAATTATTCTTTCTTTTATTGAAGGCACTTTTGCCTCCAGCTTAAAAAAAGCAATATTGGTACCTATACATAAAAAAAACGATAAGGAACTAATATCAAACTACAGAGCAATATCTCTACTCTCAGTGCCACCCTGTAACACTGGCTTCGACAATTATTTACTTTATATTTTTCACACAACCATAATATGCTTTTACACTTTTATACTTTTGTAGTTTATTTTTATATAACCATAGTTTGTTCTTATACTGCATGTGTTTGTTCATATACATATTTTTTGTTTATATATATATATATATATATAAATATATATATTTTTTTTTTTTTTTTTACTGTAATGTAATTAAACCCGCGTCTAACTCCTTTCTCTGTTTATATATATATATATATATATATATATATATATATATATATATATATATATATATATATATATATATATATATATATATATATATATATATATATATATATATATATATATATATATATATATATATATATATATATATATATATATATATATATATATACATATATAGATATCTTCGACTTTTAGCGCGGTTATGCGGTTTCTTACCCTTTGGTAATCGTTCCCCAATTCTTAACTTTTAATATTTTAAAATTAGTTCGCTATTTCTAATATTTTATATTTCGTAATAAGAAAAATGCTATTTTTTACTTTCTTGCTAGAAGTGCCGTCACGGCATTAAATATCCAATTTTCCTAATTCATTCTTCAAAGTCATGCTCGATGGCAATATGAAATATACAATTGTTTATTATGTACCATGTACTGTATTATCAAAACCAGTAGATATGTTTTTGTTCGTGTAGATTGGAGATTTTATGTTCATTTAACTATAATTTATGAACATTCATGTCTGACCGATATAAATTATTGTAATTTTCAAGTCATAATTGCAATATAAGTCCTCTCATAATCTGCACCGTTGACTGAAATATTGTTATGCAGTTTCTGTGTTGTCTAATCTCCGGGTATGATTCCACTGGTTTTTTATTTGCGGGGCCATTTGTAGGTATACAAAAACAAACTCCATAAACTAGATAAGTAGTATAAAGAATCCCACCATAACGACAAAAATGGCTTATTTCCATACTTTTGACTGACGCTGTATAAAAGAGTGTAGGTAGTTGCGTAGAATGTTTGCAAGGATATAATGTTATTAATTTAATTTACATATTTCGTAGGTATCCAATGTAAACAACAAACGTAAAATTTTAGTAGCTTCGACACGCATTGTTTACATACCACAAATATAGTAAATATTTTGGAATCTACTAGTACTTTTAGTTTGAATGAACAATTTGTTAATTGACCTCAAATAAACAACTGAGCTCAAATCGATAGTAGGTAGTAAGTTACATTTCTTTGTTGTCTATCTAATATATCTGACTGAATAGGTCTGCCTGAATTATTTTTTCATACTTGTTAGAAGTCTTTTTGTATTTCCCGAGTACTCCAGGGAAATAAGGTAAAAATAAAGGCCATCTGCGGAATGAGGCCGAACAAACTGAATTTTTGCAGAGACCTTCGTTTTGATGTTCCAATGAAGCACAAAAAAATCTCATATGCCTACCCTTGTGCGTCTTGAGATATCGAAGGTCAAAGGTCATGAAAATCGGTTATTCGCGAAAATCTCGCTTCCAGTGCATCTGACGTCGTAAGAACTCATAACAGAACTTACGTAAAATAGTATTCTCTACAAAATTGTTCATATACATTTCTTTCGTACGACCAACCGTTTTCGAGATATAGCATGTTTAAAGCGGGAGCGCGCATTCGTAATAGGTAATACTGTATTATACTGCAGAGCTATAAATATAAAAGCACTTTTCTTTAATCTGTTAGACTGAAAAATTAAATTCCCATTATTAAAACCGTTAAAAATTTGTTTATTTATAAAATAATTTATAATAAATAATTAATAACAAAACAATGTATTATTCTGTTAGCTATGTATGGTGCTCCAAAAGATGAAGTGAACCTTGACAAATTTAGATACACCCAATGCATTAAGGCTACACGACTTAATAAACCTGTTAAATTGTCATCCCTTCCACCTACCAGTGAAGCAGCTCGACAGCATATTTATCGGGTCTACTACCAAGTACAGATTTGGCTAGGGAAAAATCTACAACCCGAAGAATGGGGTTGAGATTTAAAAAACGACATATTACAGCCGAAAACAACACTACTGCCACCTGCTCCAGACGAACTATTAAATACAATATTCTGTAATTGTAAAAAGGGGTGTGGTGCGCAGTGCGGCTGTAGAAAAGTCGGGCTGCCATGCTCAAAAGTTTGTGGTCAGTGTCACGGACAGGCATGCCTGAACCCATCAACAGAGTTGCAAAACATCGAAGACTTCAGTGACCTTGAGCCTGAAGAAGTTTTACCAACAAACATAGAGCCAACAGATATAGAGGAAGCGTCTGACGAAGATAATGTGTTGATCGAGGTGCTAGTGGAACCCGACGAAGACGAGGAGGAAGGCAAGGAAACATAAGGCGTGGTGTGGAAAAGAATGTATTTTTTTGTTATTAATTATTTATTATATATTTTTTTATAAATAAACAAATTTTTAACGGCTTTAATAATGGGAATTTAATTTTCCAGTCTAACAGATTAAGAAAAGTGCTTTTATATTTATAGCTCTGCAGTATAATACAGTATTACCTATTACGAATGCGCGCTCCCGCTTTATCATGCCATATCTCGAAAACGGTTGGTCGTACGAAAAAAAATGTATATGAACAATTTTGTAGAGAATACTATTTTACGTAAGTCTTGTTATGGGTTCTTACGACGTTAGATGCACTGGAAGTGAGATTTTCGCGACCTTTGACCTTCGATATCTCAAGACGCACAAGGGTAGGCATATGAGATTTTCTTGTGCTTCATTATAACATCAAAACGAAGGTCTCTGCAAAAATTCAGCTTGTTCAGCCTCATTCCGCAGAGGAAGTTTTATTTCTCTGGAGTAGAGTGTGGTTAATTTTTTTCGGCTTTTAGCGCCATAACGTAGTCGTCACGGGGAATTGGAATTATAGAAATATTTAGTAATGTTCGCATACTAGAGGGAGATGCACAATATTTCTGTATGCTTTTTCATTTAGAATTGTGATGTTTTTCCACATAGCAACACTCTTCTGCATAGAAACACTTTCCAACAGAACAGAAATTTATTTGCTGAATTTATGAATATAAATGTTTATTGTACAATTATTGTTCAAATTTGAAAATGTGCTTGACTGTATCTTAACAGATGCCGCTGAGTGATGCTAGTGTTGAGTGATATGCACAGGAAATTGTCACTGAATGCGGTTCTCATATTTCCTAATTGAAATTCATTTTGGAAGTCCTTATTTTAGTGCTAATGTTGTCCTTCACATATTCCTCTGCAACGGTGATCGATCGCTATCCTGCATGACATTTAGCATCTGGTTTTCAACTCCACTGTCAGCAAGTAAGGTGGCAGTTGTTATGCGTAAACAATGTCCAGTGTAAATTCTAGAATTTGGCAGTTGTAAATACTTCGCAGTTTTTCTCGGCATACTATTAATTCCTCGTGATTACATGGAGCATTTATCATTCTTGTAGAATAAGAAAAACTGGGTTTTCTTCTACCTTATTCACTGACATAACAACGCGTAACTCCTCCTACTTTTCCCTTGATTTTGCAGGAAATAAGTTTTCAAAACTATTGCTAAGAAAATTCAGAAAATTCTTCGTTCACGTCCACTACTTGTGCATACATTTTTTGTTATTAAATATGATTTGAACGAAACAACTATTCAGCTGGCAAATACCCCGACCTGCATTGGATTACACCCTCAAATCATGATAGATCGATAGCCAATATCATTTGTCAATTCTTAATCAGATATAGACCGGTTTCAAACTTATTTCTTCTCCTCAGTATGCCATAGGTTATGAAACAGACAAATGATAGTGATAGTTTTTGTTGTTTATTTAAACAACGGTACTATATTTTTCGTTGTCGTGTTACCATTTTAAGCAACCTAACCTACCATTTCTTCAATATTTATTTCATTTACAATCGGTCGTGATTAATAATATTTTTCTATTAAAATTTTCAGTTTTTTAATTATTTTCATCTAGTATGCGAAAAAATCTTGTGTGCAGGAAAATAGTCTATTTCCGTACACGGCCGGCTTGTTTTTGATCTCGCCAACACATGTCTGGTTAAAAAAGTTCACATCTACATGTGTAATATATCTATAAAGTTTACTTTTTTTATTTGTTGCATAAATAGCTATTTAAAAGACGACGTATTAATATGGGGTGATAATTTGAAAACTTGTACTCGCCATATCTCCGGAAGTAATGAAGACATCAAAAATCGTCCAGAACCGTTTCGGTGATATGAAGGGGGAACTCGAATACTGTAATAAATGACGCACCTTCACCCACCCTCTCAACCCCAGCTATCCCAACCTAAAAATCTTAAATGGCAACCCCCTGCTTGTGATACCTCATTGAAAAGCAGTTGAAAAGTACTTTCCAATTATACCAAATAAAGTGTATTTTGGTCTAATGGTTTTCAATTAATTCATGAATAACTTCAGTCAGTGGAGAAAGAGAAAAAATGTGAAGAATCCTGATAAGGCTTCAACAAAGATCGTTATCTAGGCATGTGTTAAATAAATACACGTATATTAAAAAAAATTATAACTTAATTATATCAATTCTTCTAAGGTTAATGCCCCATAGAGATTATTAAAAACAACCTTATAATACGCAACAAGTGTTTATCGTTTATCCAGTGACGAATAAAAAAAAATTTTCCTTCATGGAATTGAAAATTCTTGATTATTGAGATAACGAAAGAGGATCATATTATAAAAGTGTACATACAAATATACACAACAGTAGCAGCTGGTTTTTTGATATACATACATATGTATGTACATTTATGCAAAGTCAGGCGACACGATACGGCAACGTTAGTTGTTTTAAAACGTCAAACAGCCTCATTAGCATTTCAAACATTGTTTATTTGAAATGAAAAAAATTGCGTCTTATTTACATTAAATTTAAAATGCCTTTATACATTT
This sequence comes from Rhamnusium bicolor, assembly GCA_029963845.1. Lineage (NCBI taxonomy): Eukaryota > Metazoa > Arthropoda > Insecta > Coleoptera > Cerambycidae > Rhamnusium > Rhamnusium bicolor. The sequence continues at coordinate 129,375 of JANEYF010002731.1, read as the reverse complement.
GCTGTAACGTATCTAGAACTTGATGTTATAAATTTATTATAACAAAACCACAATAAACTGTTTATTGTGACAAAACCAGCAAGTAAATGAACTGTAATAATAAAAGATTATAAATATTTATAAAATTTTTGATAAAATAATATTTACGTTGTGTCATAGTATTAGTTGTTACTTTTATTATACTTACAATTAGTGTCATAGGCTTTCTATTTATGTATACATTGTGTTTGAAAGAGATGGGATTCACTTCAATTTTTCTGTATTTGTTATACAGCGTGAAGAAAAAGAACTGAATAAATATTGTCTATATCAAAAAATTACCTGAATAGAAATTTTTTGACTAATTAGTAAAGCTGGCCGAGGTCACCTGGCCGCCAGAGCCGTCATATGACTCATATGTTTACATCATATCATAATACTTGAATAAGTACAATAAATAGAAATAAATTTTAACAATAATGTTACTGTAGTGTAACTTACCCAGGTCTCTACACTCCGTGGTTTCTTTTATTTTATTTGGCAGTAATCGTCTAAAATAAACCTCTACGTGTTTAACATAATATATAATTTAAAATTTATGTAGAATGCATTCGTTACTGTCACATTATAGGGAGATTTGAGGTAAAGAAATAATACACGACATCATATTTGAAACACCTACTTATTTATTAAACAGTAAACGGAAATCAGCCGATAAACGTTTAAATAAAAAAAACAATAATACTAAATAGTGCAAAGAGTAAGCAGAAAAAGTGCCGTACTCGACCTTGAATTCACGGGGAAAAGAGCACGGCAGAGAAACCCCGATCTCAATTCAAAACATCGAAAAGATACTGAAACATTTGCTTGATGTATTTTTCCTGTTCTAGTAGTTACAGTCTCACATTCGCACTTGAAACAAAACTGAAGGTGTTGTGTTAATTAGCCGACTTAGTCGGAAGGTACTAAAGCTCCAGTACTGGAACTCGAAGCTATTGAGTTGAGGGTTTTGAGCAAAAATCAAGGCATAATGCACTAGATGTTTGGTCAAGCACGGGAGAAAATCGTTAGTACGTTCAACAAGGCCCATTCTAATGAAAACTAACAATGTACTGATAACCAGAACAGAAAATTAATTAAAACATTTACTATATCCATCAGTATCCATTAGACGCAAATAAAATACATATTTGAGGTAGTAACACAAAATAAACATAAACAAACACAAAAAATACTTAGCCGAACACATAAAATAAAAAAAAACTAAACAGTTTGATAAAATACAAATATTGGATGTGACTAACAAACAGCAAAGTATTATTTAAAATTCCTACCTTTGGTAACACTCAGGAACTACACACAAAAACTCAGGATGCCCGTCGCTTACTTACTAAGTTTTTCTCCAGGAATCAACTGTGTGTTTTGTTTAACTTGCTGCCCACGCTCTAGTTCGCGGAAACTCTAACTTAAATTAATACAGGGTGGTTCCCTTCATTACATTTTATAAAAATTTGTATAAAACTCACCCTTTTAAGCAGATTTATGAAGTAGTTTGGTTGTCGTCATCACAAAGTGGGGAAGATCTATAGTATAATAGCATCAGGTATGTTTCTACAGCTGTCTCCGTCAGCGATGTTCGCTTTGGTGAAAAAATATGTTTGTATTTTGAAAATGACCGTTCGACATCTACGGATGTAATACAGGCATAAGTAAAACAATCTGTGAACTCACTTAACGAAGTTGTAGATGCACCATCACAAATTTGTCTTAATTTGCTAAAATCAGGATCTTTCTGTAATACACTCGAATTTTTCACTAACGAGATTATTTGTTGCGTCATTTATAGCCTGTAGCTGTGTATTTACGTCGTCCACTATTTACAGCGATTCCACTAACGACAACGAACTATTTTGCAATTTTTCTATTGTGTCGTGTAGTCCTCTATAATTGTTATTAATAGTTTTTAAATCTGTTTCAAGGGAAACGTCTTGAAAGCTTGTCTGGCTTTCCCTAATAGCTGCAGCCTCGTTAGGGTTGAACTGTAGTATCACAGCTTTTATTTGTTGAAAATATTCAGCATAATAAAAAGCCGCTTTCAACCACGTTCCCCAACATGTAAGAATCGTCTCTGGTGGTTCAGGGATACCAGGACACTGTCTGTGAAATGCTCGAAGCCGTTTAGGAGATTTGAGAAATACTTTTTTTGTATTTGCTATTAATGCATCTACCTCTGGAAAACATTTTCGAATCGTTTCTGCCACAAGAACGCATGCACTTTACACGTAACATGTAAAAACCTACAATTGTCTCTTTGAAGAGAACGGCCTACCACGCGCATTGCCGCGGCACCATCAGTCACAAACATCAATACTTGACTTGTTGAAAGTTCAAATTTTTCGAATGTCTCCAACACCACACGCGTAATTATTTCGCCAGTACACGCAGTTAGTCTTTTACTAGCTAGTTAAAGTGGAAATGTTGGTTTAAGAGGGTCCAGTACACGTACTATAATATTTAAAATAGAATTTTTTTTACAATCTGTCGTCTCGTCAATACATAACCAGAGCCGTGTATTTTTTAATCCACATTTAATCCTATTTACAATGTCTTTACGAACAGCTGGGATATATCTACGTAACGATGTACGACTTGGTAAGTTCACCTGGGGATTGTATTTATTCCAAAACTCCCGTTGTTTATCCAGTATGTGTAGCGAAATATTACAGGCTATTAACATTAACAATAAATCAAACATAAACTGAGTTGTCAAAGGCATGCCATTTTTTTTATTTTGATGTTGCACGGTATTGATATGACGACGACAATCTGTTTTGTGCCAGCACATTAAGTTTTGATTGCAAACTTTACAAATTATTTTGCATCCGTCATAGAATAAATCCGAAAATTCACCGATAAATTTATTCACTGTGTCCGCGTACGGTCGTTTTTTACCCTTTGGCGCGTTTGACATTAAGTATAATTTATAGGTACAACCTCACGCATTAACCTTTCAAATAAGACTGCAACGTAAATCACTTCTAAATTGGCACGTGTGACGCCAGCGCAAGACCGTGGCTGTACTCCAGCCACCTCGGATAGCTTTACTAATTACAGATCATTTTTATGTGACCTTGATTTTATTCTAGGTTTGGATTTGTGACAAGTTTTTTAATACCAATCTATATTTTTTTACATTTTTAAAACAAGCGGTTCTTTTTTTAATTTCTTGTTTTTCTCTCTTGGAACTTACTACCACATAAATAATTCTTCTAAGATTAATTATCTAAACAATGCAGCTACCTCTGCACTTATGACTTTACGCCAAAAGAACAGTCAGAGTATGAGTTGTAGTATTTCTATCGAAGTAGAATAATCTTGTATTTTTTTTACTCACAATCTTTTATTAAGATTACCACTTTTGAAGTACCTAGTAGGTACTGCATCAAATGATCTCAAGGCTATTGGGAGCAACACAAACATACAAGATGCACAATTCACAAGATAATGTTCACAAACATCAAATAATCATTAGCGACGATATTCGATAGTGCAGCGAACACGTGGTAAGTATTTTTTTTGTGGAAATGAGTTAAATACATTAAACAACAATAATTGCAAGTGTTTCCACTTGCTTAATGCATTTAACTTATTTTTGCCCAAAAATGCACTTACAACATGTATACGCACTCCATCGAATACGTACTCTTTAAGCTCAAATCTATCTACGTACATAAGTTTATATGATTCCTTAGCATTTCTTCTTTGATTAAGTAATTCCTTAAGATTCTGATTATTCTATTAATCCTTATTGATAGGTTAGTTTGGTTAATTTTAATTAATATGTAAGCTGAGGTAAGGTTTTCTCTTAAGCATCGATTGTTGAAAAAATTACTAGCCTTTATATGTATGTTGTATTCTCTTAATACCTCTTGTGTGTTGGTGTTAAATTTGTCAGATTCGCTAAGTTGATATTCTCCAGTAATGTACCCATAGTAAGATGTACAGTACAATGATGTACAACCATGCTACAACTCGACTAGAATGCTGCCAGAATATTCTGAACAAAGTTCAAGACAATCGCTGAGTTGTCAATTATGCTCTTGATCTCTGACGTAGCAAATTTGTATTTATACGGTTTCGTTAATGTAAGCAGAGTATCACATACCGCTCGCTTATTTTTAGGACCACTACGTCAATTGTTTCCTGGACGTTTAATTTCACGTTTTGGATATGTTTCCCTGGCCGTCACGGACCCAGATTATTTCTACTGGAGCTACCTAAAAGAGAAAAGTTTTTTCCGTCTATCTGCCATAGTTTTAAAGAAAACCCCAAGTCCCATCTAATTTGGTCCACCCTATATATTTGGAACTAATGTCTGTACAATGTTTAAATAATCGTAAACAATTTTGTTAAATAAATGTTTCCATTTTTATTCTTGAGCAATGTTCTTTAAAATCAATACAAGTCTTTAACTTTAATTTCTTGTTAATTTAGTTCTCAGTTAAAACATAAAATTAAAATAATGATGAAAGATGAGACAAATATAAGAAAATGTTTTTTGATATACTATATTTTGAGGTCTCTATAAATTTTGTGATATATTCATTAATCATTACATTATTTAACAACAGAGCAGACAGTCCAATCCTACATGAATTAAAAGACAATTTCATGATAACTGTCTCCTTATTTTCAGTAACAACAAATAAGTTACTGTATCTATGATGTATTCTCTGACACGAAGCAAAAATCGTGGACAACTGACTAACAATAATTAATTAACAATAGAGCAGACGCAGACGGCCCATTCTTACATAAAATAAAAGACAATTTCGTAACAACTTCCCCCCTTATTTCCAGTAACAACAAACGAGTTCCTAAATCTACGGCGTATGCTCCGACATGGCAGTAAAATCGTTAGTGCCTTATAGCCACTGTCGACGTAACAACATACAACACCTATAGGTACGCAATTTAGTTGAATGTAACTTATTATTATTTATCTGACACCGCGTCTTAACTAATGCAATGAGTTAAGTTTCTGCTGATTTACGGCTCTGATTAGAATAGAGAAATCTTATATTATATAGACTATTTCCCACATAGGTAGTATCACTTATTTGTTGATATTCTTCTTATATGATAATAATTTTATACTCTCGTTATTTTATATTGAACTTGCCACCATAAAAATATATCACCATTAAATTATATAACCTTGTTTTTTGTAACGTTTTTTACATTTTCATATGAACTATGTATTTACCACGTAAATAAGTCGTGGCTATTACTGTAGCATGAGTTGTATTTGTATAACAAATGATCAAATGAATAATATCTAATATAATTCATTTTAATATATTTATTGATTTTGCTCAGTAAAAAAGCAATATGTTTAAGATCAATCTAGATGTCGGTTTTGCAAGGTTAATAAAAAGCACACACTTATGTTGAAGGTAGAATCATTTAGATTAGATTAAGTTACACCAATAAACAATTTTTTTACATGCGAAATGTTCGCGGAATATTTGTAAGGACTCGCCAATGGAAAGCAAGCAGTCTTGTGTCTACAACACATTTGGATAGCTTAACAAAAACATTTGAAATTGAAATTAGCAGTAAAATACCTTGCAGAGTCCAGAAAACTATTAGATCAGGTTTTTAAAAGAAAATGGCAGCCGATTAAATTTCTCAGGATTCCTGTTTATTTTGTTTAAAATCACATATGTATACGACATTGTCAGTTTCTCGCTTTTGAATTTGATGAGTGGGTACCTACCTTAGCAAACTTGATTCATAAATTTATTATAGATTCGATTTATTAACATTAGATTAAGATTAGATTTGCTGTAATGTGTTACTTCGATTTAATTTCACCATTTCTAATAACGCTAATTGTAAGTTTTCCTAAGTTGTGTATCGAAAGAAAAAGTTTTACAGATAGTTACAAATCATAGAAATAAAAAATCTGCTAGTTCTACTAATTTTAATAGACCAACATGCAACAGTATAAACAATAAAACCTGTAAAAATTATCAATTCTAATTAAATAGGTTCACTCACCTTCCTAGTCTATCTCAATCATGTATCTTTATCTAAAGTGTCCTATCAAACATTTTCATTAAAATGATTTAACTTATCTTGAATTAAAATATTTAATTAATGCTGCATTCACAAAACTTTCATTTATTGCAATGAATGAATTATAATGATGTAGACGTTCTCTGATTTTGTGACTAGATGTAATGTAGTTTGTAGTTCCGTACGGTTATGTTTTGGGGCCACTATTAATCATGTTATTTATTAATGTTTTACCTAATTTTAAGAATATAGTTTACTCAAACATGATCTGTAAATGCTGACTGTCAAAAACATTTTGTTTCAGTGAAGAAAAAATCGTAATCCAACTGGCGAAGACAAATCCTGAATGTCTAATGACTTTTGCCGAACTTGGTCCTTCATACATGAGTCAGGATGTATGCGTTGGAGAGATGGATTGTAAAAATATTCTTCCCACCTGGTTACAATGCCCCTGAAATAGAAATTACAGAAGTGAAGAAGAAGACAAGGAAGAAGGGTAAAAAACATGCCGCTGCTGCCAACCAAGAAGTTTCTGCTGCAGCTAGTGAAGCAAACGTTGATCATAGTGAAACTACTGAAACGGATCATGTTGAAGATGAAAATGAGGAACAGGAAAGTGATGAGGATAAACCAGGTGATTCAGTAGAAATAATTGAAAATGATACTTCTCTAGCAGGAGCCGACAAGGCTACATCACCTAGGCAAGAAGAACCAAGCCAGGGCTGAAGTTATAAAGGAAATATTTGAATATTTACATAGAAAGTTTCAAAATCACACGAAATTAGGGCACACATTATATTCTGGTATCTAGACATAGAATTCACTGAACAGAGCACTGATAATCAAACAAGTATATTGACTAGACGCACACAGATATGAGTAGTGACATTGATGACTGTCATAGTTACCGAACACTCAGAAAACATAAGGTTCATATATTTCAAGAAATAAGAAGATTAGACCTAATGCTAAATTTTATAAATTGTATATAAAGGCAATGGAAATTCCTCAACAGCCTGAAAAGTCCAGTTATGGTACAGGACCTCAAAGATACAATATATGGAAACATGTTTTTCGGAACATCTCCATCTTCAAGAGCATCAGTTAAACAGTATTTAATCAATAATGAACTCACTTGGTTTGAAAACACTGCCACGACAAGATGGTCAAAACTTCAAGGATAATTCAGATGAAACGCGAAAGAAATCTTCTAAATCAGTATATCAGTAACATAATAATTAGTTATTTTTGGTGCTATCCAGTTTCTCTTATAAAATAGCCCGACAGAGGCTTTCATGAACTTTCCAAAATAGGTCAGTCTATATGTTTCCTGTACCTAGTTTCCTGCCTATGGTGTAAATGAACAGTAATTAGTTGCTTTCTCAGAACCAGCTGAAATTTGTATCCTTTAGTTGTTGTTAAATACATTAAATGACTTTAGAACTTTTAAAATTATTAGTTTAGATATTTTTCTGAACAAAATGTTTCTTATTAATTTTCAGTTGTCGATTTGTGTCGTTTTGTTAAATTCCTAATTAAATTGTACTTTTTTTTAATTCCCTGTTTATACTGTACTTACATTTTTTAAAATTCCAAGTTGAAATTGTAAATTTTGTTAAATTTCCAATTTAAACTGTAAATACTCTTATTAATCAGTAACCCGTTAAGATATACATAGCTATGAGACTTGATATACGGTTTAGTATTACAAGAGCTATTATTTCACAGTATTGATCAAAATTAACTTCTGTCATAAGAAACATTCCTCTTGACGAATTTTTTGAAATCTTTTTACCGAAATGAGATTCTTTGAACAAAATTACCAAAAGAGGTATTTTAAAGACACCCTGTATAGATTTATCGAATTGTGAATGTTTAGACTGAGAATTTCATAAAATATAGTTTAAAGAAATTAAATTTAAAAGTAGCCTTTACTCTAGCTAGTACTATAAAAAGTTTTGTATTTCTCCAGTAACCCAGGACAAATCTAAACAGAATAGTTATACAAAATTGTATTGAACATCTAACCGTCTTAATTTACTGGTATCTCTAATGTGACGAAACCCTCCACTACTATTTTAATTAATTAGTCCCCAGCAGGCATAATTCGCAATAAACCCATATACCATCTTTATGTAAATTGGACGCACTACTGTAACTTTGTTATCATACCTAAAAGCCTTTCCCACAAATCTGTCACAAGCTTGATCTTTGCAGGACCTTCATCTGCTTATATTTTATGGCATGAGCATTAAAGTTCATATTACTTTAGATTTCTAAACAACGAATAAATCTTAGATTATAAACAGTGAATGATGAAGTTAGACCTCTTTAAGTTAATTAAATTTGAAGTTACCTATATTTCTACGACGGTTCCTTGGTACAGAATTTTCACCTCTGTAGACTTTTAATTAATCACTTGATTACAACCAACTTCCTATTAGTTACCTTTTTTTCTAACGTCCATAATTATCAATGAAATACGGAAATGTTTACGGCGGATATTTAAACAATCGATTTTTAATCTCGTTGTTTAGGTAAAAACCATAGAATAATAAAATTCTATTATCGTTGTTTTTATATTTCCGCTACAATGTTTGAATTTGTCGGATTCTTAAAGGACATCGATATTTGAAGGTTTTTATCAAATAGTATTTCACAAAGGACAGGCCTTTTGACCCCTGGGGCACTATAAATACGAGCGGAATGGAGAAAATGTCTAATCACTTTGAGTTTAAAGGCCTGAGGAAACTGGAACTTTCATACAAATACAACATAAACACATTTTGTATTTGCTGAAATGGAGTAGTTCTCAACGGTAAACTACCGAATTTTCCCGTCTACTTTCACACTTAACCAATAAAATAATACAAATAAGATAAGTATGCAATGAAAATATAAAGATATTTACGTGATACAATACTATGAATTCATTTATTGTGCATTTTCCTTTTAAAAAACAATTGTTCATAGTTTATCCATCAGAGACAAGGACAAGGACAATGGATGTTGCTACACATTTTATAAATATGAGTAAATCCTTTTGAAAAGTGATGTAATAATATTTTGTTTTGTTTTGAAATGTACTCAAGAGGTAGAGGTTTTTGGATCGCATTAATTACATATTGTAGATAAGCTGTGATATTTGCAAAAAACATTTCTCTTGCACTTTTTTTGTTTTTTTTTTTTCTAGGTTCCGGCAAAAAAGTTGAGTTAAATGTGACCTCGAAAACAGCTCCGCCAAAACCTATTAATCCCAGCAATTTCCAAAACTCCCGCAAAACACTCTTTCGAAAACTACTTATGTTCTAAAATATACAATATACGCAACGAATTCTGAAAAATCATTGCAACATTAAAATTAATCAGTTTATTGTATGTCTGTAGATTATAAGTCAGGTTTTTACGCTTTTGTACTCACATCCCCACCACCAGTTGGAAGAGTATGCGGCGTATTTTCTTTTTCGTGGTGTCTCCAGTAAGACCTACTCCGCAAAATTAATTATTTTACATGATTTTCCTTCTTTTAATCGATGGTTGAAACCTCTTCCGGATCATTCAGAAATTCGGCCATTTGTAGAATATCTTCTTTGACATTTTCGAGGATGTCAATACCCGCTTTTTCTTCAACTTGACTTTAACTTGGATGAAGTTAGGAATATACTTTTGTCGTTAAAGTCTTGCTGGTGACTGTTTAAACACGATTGTTCAAGGCATTTTGCAGAAAATCTGAGCATCTCAACCCTACTTATTTGCACGCGCAAACTGATCCATAAATCTTCACACATTTGCAAGATATATAAAAATATATATATATTTTTTTTAAAAACGCTTTTCTTAGTCGTACTAAAAAGTAAAAAATAATTTCTTTGCCAAAAAAAAAAAGCCAAAAAAGCAAGGCCTTGTATGATTGTACCCAGAATGTACAAAGTGCGCTCGCCTTGCTTTGTTTAGCTTTTTTTTTGGCAAAGTAATTATTTTTTACTTTTTAAGACTAAGAAAAGCAGATTTTTAAAAAAATATATTTTTTTTTATTTTCTGCTTTTTGATCGTAATTTAATTAAATTATTATCATACTTTTGCAGATTTTTCAATTTTCACCCCCCGCGCCCCCAAAAATATTTTTTATTTATTTTTAATTTCTACTTTTTAGTCATACTTTTATTAAATTATTATCATACATTAAATTATTATCATACTTTTACAAATTTTTCAATTTTCACCCCCACATCCCCAAAAATATAGTATCTGTGCAAAATTTCATCTTTTGGTTGTCAGGAAGTGTGTTAAATGTAGGATACAAGATTTGAAGACAAACATAACTCATTCTGAGTTAAAGAAAAGCAAGTAAAAACACGATAAGCTGTCTGCAATTGCATCCTCAAGTGTAGTAATCGGTGCTAACCCATTTCTGCTGTATTTGGTGGTACAACCTTAGCGAATGCTCTTTGGCAGCACCATTTGTTGGTGTAAGCGAGGTTAAAATGAATTTAAGGTACATTTACATAGAGATTAACGGTAAAATTAATGCGGTTGCATTTGTAGTGTGAAAACTTGTTGCATTCATTTGAATGCGAGCGTTTAGATCGAAAATTAACAAAATGACCTACTGTAGAAGTTTGCAAGATCCAAGCTTTCTGCGCTATTTATTGTACACCATCCAATCAGATTTCGAATTTTCTGCGCAATTGCTACTGCAACTACCATCTCCTAGATTTTCGATATTTCTTTTTTATAATTTTAAATTTCAACGCGCACACAATAGCTGCCGAAAGTATAATAAATATCAAACTATTTTCCATCACAATGTTTTCATTCATTGTGTTCTATTAATTTTCTAATCAATCAATCATCAGTAATCACGTATTTCTAACCTTAAACTGTAAGAATGAAAGTCTAACTATTTCATTGTGAACGTAAATTAATAATACCCACAATTACACTCAATTTTGCACTAATTTCTACACTAATCTCTATGTAAATGAGCCTCTACTCTTTGTAATTGATGTTACGTAGTAGTAATATCGAAGTTTTAAAGATATTTCCGTAGGCTTCGCTCCAGGAACCGATTTCTTACCTCAGCTAACTGCTTAGTTATCGTCGGCGTTTTTATTTTTAAAAATCTGTATGATGTCGTGCGTGTTTTTGTATTTTTCGTTTTAGTTACACACTTCGCCTTGCTTTTACCGGAACAGTGCCTATGTTGTATAACAGCACAAGAATAACTAACAATATTCTTGTGATAACAGCCACTAAAAGAGTGTAAGAATAAAATCTCTCTAAAATGAGTTGGTTGAGGTTCAAGCAATGTTTTCAATATAATTTCCTTTCATCTTCGCTTTTGCCATAGAAAAAGCAGATATTTAGAAGGTATGAAGCTGCAACGGTCAAAATAACTAATAGGTCGATATCCTCTCCAAAAGTAATTATCAAATGGTATTTCTGACATAAATCAACTATTGTTGTTTCCATAATCTTGATTACAAAAAATGTAAATACTTGACCTATGATGTATTGGGAACTAAAATCACCACGACGCATATGGCGCTGTGATCAGACGAGTAAAGATCAACTGATTCTTGGTTTGTTTACAATCGTTTTATTTGCTTTTGTGGGTTCTTTTAGTTAGAAATATATATATTATTACATTAATCGAAAGTTGATAAGTAAATTTAATAAGTTTAACCTATTTTGCATGTTGTTTGCTAATTTGTGGGAGTGCCTAACCTAAAAATGTCCTATTACAACTTTATATACATTTTGTATTATAGCTCTTTTGACTTGAAATAGACAGGTATTGCCAAAGTTAATGCTTTTTCCATCAATATGCTTTCTCTCATACTTTTTTTCTATTTATTTTCCCCGGTACCACAGCTATTGGTGGTAAAACAAACCCTGCATCTTTCTTGGGAAAATAGTGTGTGGATTATTCTCTTCACATTTTTCCTTGACTGACAATTCTACACAGAACAATTCGTGTTATGCACTGTTTTCTTCGAAATGTGTAATAATAAACATTAATGAAAATAAAGACAGTAGTTAAACCCGAATAAACAATATACAAATGTGATTAAACGAATGTAAACAAAGAGCATCAATCGTTTTGTTAAAGTGTGATTTTTAGCCAGCAGGGGGCGGCAAGACTTAAATTCCCAATAGACACAATAAACTAATTAGATTTAATGTTGAAATAATATTTCAGAATTTATTGCATGAATTATCTATATTTTAGAACAGACAAATCAAGAAAACAAATTACCTGCTTCTTAGCGTATTCGACAGCTAACCATTGAGATGAGAGGAAAATACTTAAACAGTTTTATCCACGACTAATAAATAATGTATCCATTATGTATGTGTTTCCTTAATGATAATGCATTATTCACTACAATGAGTAAATAATTTCATTAATCACTGGTTCTGAAATTTGTTATTAAAATTTCATCGAGTCAAAGCGTGGAATTGTTGTTTGATTTGAAACGTCAAAATTTGCTAGAATTTTTATAGCGATATTTTCCCAAATATTGTTATTATTTAATAGTCGTGGATACAGTATAGTAATCTACTCGTATGTAATGGCTATTATATGCTCGTTGAATAAAATGCTGTGTTATTGGAAATTTTTTTCCCTACATATTTGCTAATAACGTTTTTAACGTCATACTTAGGGTAAGTGAGATATAAGGACAAATTCGATTTTTTTGGGGCCATTTTTCAATAATGGCGGAGAACTACATTTTTGTTAGATTAGATATATATTTGATGTTGATTACCTACAACCCTAAAATCTACATACATTAAAAAATTCAGCTCTTTTAAAATTAATGCATTCATGTGTTTTAGTACCCTACCGACTGGCCTATCATGAAAATAAAAAGTTTGCTAGATATTGTCTGTCTGTCGGTCCACGCTCTAGCATAGTCATCTTATCGTCCAGAAGGTTGTGACTGCAGTGTCCAGAAGCTATCGATATAATATTTCTGGAATCAACGGCCCAGTCGATTTTTTTGTAAATCGTTCATTTATTTTCTCACAGGAGCCATATTTACAAAGGTATTGCTATTATGCTGAACTTTCTCTCCACCCTTTTTAAATAAACAATGCAACTCTTTGTATGTGTATCTGAAAATCGTAACAATTTTAAATTAACAATATTAAACCAGTCAGATATGAATAACATTATTAAGAAAACATGTTTATTTGCAGCATTATTTATTATACGATACGTAGATTTATTAATAGTTTCATAAAATATAAGAATTACCTACTTGAGATTCAATTTGAAATTTAAATTAATTTGCAAAAATACGTAAATTGTTACATTTTTTAATCTTTTATGTTGATATTAAATAAACATAACCTTGAAACTAGGTTTCTGACTTTTTAATTAAATCTTGCGTAGGAATATTCTCACGTTATAAATATTTCCATGCTGTACTTTCATTTGTCATTGAAAACGTTACCTTTAATACTTGTACATAAGTTTTTATGTCCAAAATATTAATTTTCCCATTACTAGCCATACTTCCTAAAATTTAAGTTTATTTATAAAAAAAGAATTATGTATAAAATCAGCAAGATCATTGTGCGTGAATAAATTTGTCATCATATTATTTCTAAAGGATTGCATGGCCGCTATAGGGAAAGCTGGAGATATCTTAAGTCAGCCATGCAACCACTTATGATGCTATATAGATGGAAAGAAATATAAACTCTATGAAACAGAAATATAGTCTCTCTATGGCTAAACTCGACTAGCCAGGTGACTCTTATAAAGTAGTATTTAAATTTAGGGAGTTTGGATGTCATCCCAGAGACGGATTTTTAAATCTAACACCCTATTCTGAAAAACTTGTAACATAATAGTAATAAATTAAGCTGTAATTTTTTGTCAATATTATACATTAATTAAATTAATTAATTAGCTTTTGCACCGATAAGCCATTGTCATACTGACACCGATGACTGATCGAGATTTATATTACGTATGTGTATACAGGGTGTAAATGAAACTTCGCTCACCCTCTATTTTCATTGTTTATAGAAATAAATGGATGAAATTTTAATATGTTGTTGTACATATAAGATTTCATTAGAAGACAGTATTTTGAATTTTTATGCAATTCCGGTTTCGCCAGAAATTACCACAACTATCTGTATATTTAACGTCTTTGGAATCTACGGTGAATACTGAAAATAACAGTACGTATTTTTCTTTTGATTTTTTATTTATTTCTTTAACGAAAATTTTAATGGAAAAGTTTTTAGTCCGGCTTATTAGTAATTTCCGGCGAAACCTAAAGTGCATAAAAATTTAAAATACTGTATTCTAATGAAATTTTATTATATTTTATTAGAATTCCATCAATTCATTTCTATAAACAATGAAAATTGAGGGGTGAGCCAGGTTTCACTTCCACCAGGTATAGTGTCGAAGGGCGAATATTGTATGCGTCCCTAGGCGACTACCTGCCTATTTACATTCCATTTAATTTACATTTCTGCTCTATGCAGTTTGTAATTTGTTCAGTTCGAAAACACTCCAGCTAGCAATCTGTTTTGTGTACGGCAAGTATAATACATTTTTTATTTATTTTTTTATTATTTTCTGTTTAGTATGGTGCGTTAGGGGACATAAAAAAGGGTGAGGAAGTCTTCATCCTCAGAAAGAGTGATGTTTTGCGTGTTGTTATGTATATTATAGGGCGGTAGATTGTCATACGTAAATTCAGTCCAATCATTAGTAAATCTGCTGTGACAAAACACAGTCGTTGAAAAAACACCAAACATTGATTGGTGGAGTTATATATTATAAAATATGTGTTGTATAAAACGAGAAATTTTGGAAAATATAATAAAATAATTTAATTAGGGATGTGATGCTGACAAACTAATAAAATACGTGCAGGACGCTTGGTGTAAATGGCAAAATGTATAGGTGAGTGCTAGTAGTTAGAGATGTGTGACAGTGAGATTTGAAAAATTGAAACTGCAATGGAATCTGAGGAGATCAACCCGCTTGTGTGAGCGGCGTCTTGGACTGTTGGTAATGGATTTAATGAGTGTAAAAAGAAAGACGAAAATGACTGGGTGCCGGGCAGTTCGGCGATGGGAGACGAGAAAGCCCTGAAGATTTGAAAACTCACAAAGAAATCAAAACTACCATGAAATTCGGAAAATCGGCTGTAGCATGGCTCTTGGGCTAGTTAGGGATTGGTGCTTTATGAGAGCAGTAGTAGATGTAGATTAGACGCCACCCGACGTAATATAAACGCCGGGCGAGCGCTTGAAAAGTTTTATTGAGATTTTTCGAAACTAAATACGAGTCTAAGCTCACCTAAAAGTTAGTAGGAAACACTGAATAAGGGTGTACAATAATGAAATAAAAAAACACCGGAAAAGGTAAGACAAAGGGGGTGAAACAGGCAGGAGCTCTATGTAAAGGTAAAATACTGTTTACTGTATTATTTGCTTCAGTTTTGCAGTACACCCCTGTTATTTATGTTCTGACATCAAAATTTACCAAGTAGGAATACTGTCTGGTAACCAGTTCGATTATATTCAGAAAATAATTATATATTCTGTTATTTTTTTTAAATGCAAAAATACATGGAAACCTTAAATTATATAGCCTATACCTAGAAATAAAATAAAACTTTATTGAATTTCAAAGCTTAATAAAACTATGGGGAAAAGAGCATTATAGTATTCTTTTTAACATTAATTCACACTAACTAAAAATAAAACAAACATGGTTTTAATAAAGATTATAATTATTATTCTAAAAAACAAATATTTACAAGTATCTACAACAAAAAATTGGCGTCTAGCGTCATCAGACTTAAATTAAATTATCACGTTTCGCATAAATAACATCAATAGTTAATGTTAAAATGCTTGTTAAACTAAAAAAACTACTCTAATACACAGCCATTAGTACCTACACTTTAAATAATAATACTTATTTATAATTTATTTGATATGGTGTATAGGATCGTTCTAATTGTTTGAATTGTTAATATTGCATAATTCATTAGCACAGGAATGACCTTAGTAGAATTGTACGATTAGCAAATAAAAAATATATTAATTAAATATGTTCGATAATGGAGTATGCAACAAGTTGCTGTAGGATTAATAGCATATTATTCAACGAGCCTATAATAATGGCCGTTATTCACGAAGGTGATGTTTACGACACGAACCGCAGACAAATTCGTAAATTGTCCGAGTGAATAATAGCCATTATATGCGAGTAGAATCTATACTTTGTCCACGACTATAATGTCAATTTTTAACACTATTTTACAAAACAAACTTTTAGGCATTATAGCTTTACTTAACAAAATTTATTTAATGTTAACATAGCAACTTATTTTTTAACAGTTTTCTCGATTTTTCTGGCAATAAATTCAAAGAGGTGATTTCAGCAGCTTTGGTAATGTCTGACAGTGTACAAGACATCTCATTTTCACTGTCGGTATCCACAGTTTCACTTTTTTATTTTTAGCAACTAACAAACTTAAATGAACGAGATAAATATGACGCACAAATTTTGACGTTTCAAATCAATAACAAAATTATGCTTTGACACATTGTCATGGCTTACTAGTAAAATAATACAGTTTGTAGACACGTAGATAAATGGTTTCAAAAACAATGTTGGAGATTGCCGGGTGTTACTAATAGATCATGCTTTGAAAAAAAACTTATTAATGTAATGTAGTTTTTGAGTGTTCATTAAAGTACCTCTTCGGCATGTACCATTTGAATGCTTCCTAGAAAACTTAGAGTGACAACACTTGTCTTTTGGTTACTACAATTTTAACATTTTAAATTTTTAGTGAAGTCACTAACGTGTTTTCTTATAAACAACTGACCGTCCTCATTATTCACTAGTGAATAGTGAAATCATTATTCACTGCAGTGAATAATAAAACCATTATTCACTGCAGGGAGTAATGGATAGCATTATCCTTGAGGAAACACATACATAATGAGTACATTATTTAATAGTCGTGGACAAACATATTTATCCACGACTATCAAATAATATATCCAATACGTATATGTTTCCTCAAGTTACATGTCATCCATTATTCACTGTAGTGAATAATGATTTTATTATTCACTGGTTCTCAATTTTCTTATTAAATTTTCATCGAATAAAATATGACAAGTCAGCCATTGAACGGAATTGATGTTTGATTTGAAACGTCAAAGTTTGTCAGAATTTTTATCGCGATATTTTATCAAAAATTGTTATTATTTAATAGTCGTGGATAAAATATAGTATTATTCTACTGGCATGTAATGACTATTATTCGCTAGGGTGATTTGCGTGAATAATAACCATCATTACATGCTCGCTGAATGATATAATATTCTTTCCTCGCTCAATTCAGATATGAAATGTGAATGTGAGGAGCAATAAAATATACAAAATCACCAGCGAATACCTCTTCGCTGGTGGCAGTTACACAATTTTACAAAACTAAATCATTTAATAGGTCATAGGAAATTAAATATTCTAAATACTACTGGTTTAAGTTAAATGATTCATAGAAAATGTGGAATTCCACAGAAATGATATTATAATAGGAAGCAGCATCAGATGTTCAATCGACAACCGAAATGGACCTAAAATTGTGTGGAGTAAAATACCACTACAAGAATATCCTTGGTTCCAAATATCAATTTTTAAGATGGCGATTTTGGTCAGATTTTTGCTCATATTATTTTAATTGCTTTTACATCAATTCAGGGTATTATCATAAAAGTGCTTAACCGAATTGGGAAATCTTTGGGCTGATAATTTACAAAGGATACTGACAGAACAAATGTTTAGTCCAGCTACTTTTGAATATATATTTTTTAATTTTCCACCATTCTGTTCTTTGTAAATTGAATTGGTTATATAAATCATTTACAGTATGCTTAATCCAAGATTGAGAAAATTGGAAGAAAATTATCAAAGCTACTGAAAAAATAGAAAGTTCATACTTTTTGGACCACCTAATATATCTGAAATCAGAAAAAAATCTACCTAAATTAGTGATAATATATAGGGTGTTCCATTAAAAATACAAATGATTACCCTAAAACTTCTGTTTACGGTGTTCACTTGTTTTATCAAATCCAAATTCTGACGGCATATCCAACATCTCTTCGAAAATACACGCCACAATTTCAGGCGCTCACTAAAACAACGAAAAGTTTGTGCGACATGGGAAACAGAAATGCTTAATTTTCATTATACAGGGTGTCAAATTCTAAAAAACAGGTCTTTACAATTCTCTTGTAAAAATTGAGATAGGAAGACGATCAGATTCTGACAAGTTACAAATTGATCATAATTTTTTTAACATACGGTCAATAATAGTGTACTTTTTATGTATTTTGACATCTTCTTTCTTTTATTTCAGAAAATTTTTTTCCTATCAAGGAATGTTCTAAAAAAAGAAATTGTGGGTACCTATGTTTCAGGAAATTTTAAAGTCATAATCACCAAATTACATATAAATATTTACTAAATCAATATACTAAATTTCGTTTTTCTATCTACATTTAGTAACACCCTGTATCTTAGAAATGAAGCACATCCGAACTTTTGTTCATAACTAATGTTTTCCTTCTTTTTAAAATTAGAGCCAGCTCCTGAATTCTGATGTGTATTTTGCGAACATCCTACATATCTGAGACTTTAGCAAGTTGCACAATTTGTTATAATGTATTCAGAACTCCTTCATTTTTTCTTTTCACCTTGTATACGTGACTTGTCTGCTGTCAATTAATTAGTCTAATTTTTCAATGCCAAGTCAATTTATTATTTCTACAATGCATTCCTCATCGGCAGCGACTATGTAATATTAAACAACTTAAATAAAAATCAGATACTAAATCTACATCTATAAACAGAACTTTATACAATTTAAATCTAATTTGTAATTAATTCTTAATGTTTTCTTGGATGGTAACTAACAAAAACTGGCTGTAGCCATTCTAGGCATATCCTTCTCAATTATTTCGTAAGAAAATGCTGCTCTTTGTTGCCATCAAAGATTATCTACTTCGTTAGGTCATAAAATGTAGATCAATTCCTACGTGATGAAAATCACACTGCTCATGACATTTTCTCAAGAAGTTTTTATCGAAGGAACACTATCATGACTACTCTCATTATTTCTATAAAGTTGAAACAAATTAACAACTGACAGCGTATTTACCGGAGTCGGCGGAGTACGGGGCGTCCAGTTTTCTATTGTTTCCGCGGGTTTTGCACTGTATCCGCTAAGTTCTTTGACCTGCTTGAGTTGTTCTAAGGCTTCTTCATACGTCGGTAAACCGGAAGCTATGGTGTAACTTGGCAGCTCGGATTCAGCTGTTCCCGATTCCAAATTTGCTGCGTTCCTTGCCTCTATAACTGTAAAAAAATATAATCATTATTTTTGATGTACGGAACTGTTCAGTTTACTGTTATGCTACAGTCGAAATCGCTATGGAACCTTAATATGAAGTCTATTGTGTGCTTTACAGTTACAGTTAGTATATAATTTAGCCAGGTAATTTGTATTTAAAACAACAATAAACTTTTTATTACGTGCATTATTTTATTTAATTTGATACTACTGTTGAACCATACTTTTATACCGGCAAAAATTACCAATTTAAAAGTGTAAAGTATAAAATAATGGGAAAAATTTTATTTAGCTTTAGGTCATCTTTTTGTGTGTAGAGTATTAATATATATAAATTGTTCATTGAATTTAGCAACACTCTGTATACATATAAGATTCAGAAAGAGAAAAAATAAACGTCTCCACATAGTCTCAGCGTTTATTAATAAACATCATCTAAAGAATGTGAGAAAGAATTATACAGTGTGTCAACGAAAGGTGGAGACAGTCTGTAATTTGTTTGTTTTTTAAATTAGGATTTTGATATTTGGAGGACATAACATTATTCACATTTTGACTGTTTCGTTCATTTCAAATCATTTCTGGTTTAACCGGCAGTTGTTATTTCAAATAGAATACTATATATTTTTTCACATCACCAGATTCTGATGAAAGTTTTCTTTCCAATGATGCATTATATGTCGATATTTTATTTTAAAATAACCTCAAAACAGCAATAATCGCAAAAATTAAGTTGGCTGTGATTTTTTTTTATTTTCACTAAGTAGGCGGAATGATTGAAAATATTTCCTAATGGCAGCATTAGTTGGGAACATTGAGATAATCGTGAAAAATATCGTAATTTAATTTTTATGCAATATTTCTTGAGAACAATGAGAAAACCACGATTTTTCTCAAAAATATTGCATAAAATTTAAACTACGATATTTTGGCACCATTATCTCAATGTTCCCAACTAATGCTGTCAGTAGAAATGTTCAATAATTTCGTAGATTCCATGGCCTAGTTGGTGAAAAAGAATTCATGGAATCACAGCCATCTTAATTTTTGTAATAATTGCCTGTTTTGAGGTTATTTTAAAATAAAATATCGGCATATGAAGCATTTAGAATCAAAGCCTGCTATCTCCAATTCTCAACGAAATTCATATTTCTGGCAGGTCTTATACAAAATTTTCCAAGGAATCCATCTATCAAAAGAGTAATTTTCAAATCCTATTAAAAACCACTTAAAACTGAGTGAATAGGTCTGGTTTAATTACAAAACCCGCTATTTTCACCAACCATTCAAATCAATTGCCGCCATATCCATTTTAGCCAATGGCAGCCTTGTTCGCTGTGAGCACGTGGATAATTTTGTTTTGTCTCTTCAACTGTTAATGTTTATCCGTTAAACGAGTTAGGCTTTGAAAGTGTGTTTTTAAGAAATAAAATCGAAGAATACACAAAACCAATAGATATTTTTGGTTAATTACTAGTTTATGTTCCTTATAGAATTATAAAATAATTTTGTTTTTTAAATAAACACAACTTTTACATTTTTCGTCTATTTCTTACAATTCTAAAAAATAATTGATAATCATTTGACAACAACGGCGAATGTTACAATCAAATACCGCTAAATCCATGATAATTACAATTAAACCCTCTATATTCATTAGTCACAATAAAAGTCAGCTAACTCCATTTAAAATTCATCAAAATAAACAAAAAAGAAGTACCTATGTTGGATTTTTTTAGCTAAACTACACTATTTTGCTATAAAGGTGTAACAAAGTTTTTGCGGCAATTATTGGAAGAATAGTTAAGTTAAAGATTTTTTTCGTTTCCTGTAAAATTTTTCTTTTTTAGAATTTGATTCTACGTGCCTCAATTATGACGTATCATTGTTCCATTTGATATAACAAAGTTATGCCAATATTCAGTTAAACCGGAAATGATTTGAAACGAACAAAACAGTCAAGATGTGAATAATGTTTGATTCCTCCAAATTTAAAAATTCTAACTTAAAAGACAAGCAAATGGCAGACTGTTTCCACCTTCCGTTGACACTCTCTATGTACATAAAGCAGCAGAATCATAATCGTTTCTCATTCTCTTCCTTTTTTTAACTTTATTGTATGTTACACCAGAGCCTATATATGATTCTTTTCGTGTGAAAGTCGCCATGTGTTCTCACTTCTGAATATTTATTTATTATAGCCATTAATTCGATTTTTTGTTATAATATTGTACTCTATGAAAGTATATTAGTAAAATCCGGTCATATTTAAAACCATGTGGTGGCGATAAAAAGGCGAAACTTAAACCGAAATATAATGTGACAAAATTAGCGGAACATAAAATGTAAAAAAATTAAAATTTAGGTCCGAAATAAGAAAAATATACATTTACTTATGGCACATTTTTAGCCTTGAGTATTACATAAATACTCAAGGGTTTACATACGTACAGAGAGCTAATAGGGTATTAAATTATGGTATAAGTTTCGCAATTAACACCAATGGTTGTGGTGCTGGTGTAAAGTTGGCACCAAAATTATAAAATTGTTAATAACTTTTTAAAACAATTGACACCTGCTTATTACATATTCGGAGAGTGCTAACTGGGTGCTATGAAAAATATCCTCTTATGAACGTTGAATAACAGACTATTTATAACAATGTTACGTTTGTTTATTAGTTACGTCAACGTCGCCTTAACATACTATAAATCTCTTATTTTAGAGGAAGCGAGATCTTCGCTTTAACGTTGCTTCAAGAAAATTGAAACAATTACTTGTTTGTTCCGTCCATTTAATGTTTCAGTATTAAAGTTAAAATAACCTCTACAGGTTCTACATCTTCTACACAAGAGGGCAGATGCACGTTAAAATGGTTTTCAGGTGCATTTAGTGCAAGTGAATTTGCTGATAAATTAATTTAGTTAATTGGATTCTTTGTCTTTTTTCATGGATACACAAATTTGAATCATTTAACTATCAACACACAGTGGTATGATTACTATCAAGGTTTTAAATTAAAAGTAACATAGTAAGAATGACCAAAATTTTTTTCATTTTAATTTTTGTCAACATCACAATGGCGGACATTAGTACGTATGTTCGTCCTCGAGCTGGTCTTGTAAAAATGGCGGAGTTATGTAAAGCAAAAACTCCCAAGGAAATAGGAGCCTGAGTACATAACACAGACCAAGGGTGAGGATATCCTCAAGCCTAGGTACTAATGCAACTATTTTTCAGGCCGAGGTTCATGCCTCTGAACTGTGTGTGCGAAGGCTGGAATATATGCATCTTACTCGCAGATCAATCAAAATTTTCTCAAATAGCCAAGCAGCTACAAAAGCTCTTGGCTTCTACCGGTGTAATTCCAAAACGGTATGGAACTGTCAAAAGGCTCTAAATCACTTGAGCAAAAACACAAAGTGGTTCTGGTCTGGATACCCGGCCACTCTGGTATGGAAGGTAACGAAATAGTCTATTCCTTGTCCAGAGAAGGAGCGGAATCACGAATCATGGGACCAGAACCGATACTTAGAATATCTTCAAGTACTGCTAAGAAGGCTTTCACAACCTGGGCTGAAAGGAAAAATATCCAGTATTGACACGAGTTACCAGGATTAGCTCATTCGAAGGCGTTTATTGAAATCAAGAACTAAGAAACTTTTAGGAGTTAAACAGGGTAAACCTGAAAATTCAAACAGATCTATACACCGGGCACTGGCGACTAAACTATCATCTGCATAAACTCGGCCTAGCGGAAAACACCGAGTGCCGTCTATGCCTGGAGGATGATGAGAAGGCAGACCACGTCCTATACACCTGTCTTGCTGTGGAGAGGATCTGATTCTCAATATTTGTCAAAGGGCAATTGCTGCCAGAAGATCTGAACACATTTTCACCCAATAAAGTTATCGGTTTTTATAAGAGACAGAATTTATTGGGTGGAATATAAATAGGAGTAAGCCACACTGAGGGAAATCGACCAAATAAAGTGTTTTGCTAAGATGATCTGCATTATCATATAAGTATTTTTCTTCTTAAGGCTACATTACCATCATTAAGCATAAGAAAAATTGTTTTGCTAATGAACTTTTACAACCTTAAATCTTTGACTATTTATCCCAATAACAGCACTTACTTAAACTAACTCAAATATTTTTTTGGTTTTTTTTTATTAAGGATAACTAAATGTCTTCTTGGTAAATAAGTACATTTGGTTAAGATTGACTTTTTAGTGGTTAAAAAGCACATACCTACGGTTAGTAAGTTATCTCTTAACCATAAATCTGCGCTTGCTAATTCGACATTTTGTTTGTAGGTGACGCACGCGTAGACGGTTTGACTTCACCAGATATCCAACTTAAATTTATTAATCGCTGTTCAAATTTTTCTGTTAATTATATCGAAGAACGAAAACATTCGGTTCATTCTAAATACCATATATGTAGATTTAAGATATAAAATTACAGGCCATACTGATGCGTATTTTTTTTAACATGGAAAATTGGATTATTTGGATTCATAAAATGACACCAAATAAAATATTCGTATTTTCTTGGTTAAAAAAACGCATCAGTATTTTATATATTAAATCTATGATACTTAGGATGAACCAAATGTTTTTATTTTTCAATATTATAACAGTTGTTAAAGTTATTAGTAATTAAACTGAATCACCTTGTATATACAGGGTGACTGCTAGATCGACGTATTCCTTTGAGGACCTGTTAGTACAGCTCATTGCAATTGATTTAACCATTATGCATTATGCAAAACCCAATAGTTTTTGAGATATTTTAATGTAGATAGTTTTTTACAAGTGAAGGTTTTAGCTCTTGTATTTTTATCTTATCAAAGGATTTAATATAAATTTTGTTATATATTTTGTACTGTGTAAAGTAATACTTAAAATATCTCAAAAACCATCGAATTATGCATAATAAATATTAAGGTTAAATCAATTACAAATAAGCTCGCTACTAACACACCTTCAAAGGAATACATCGACCTACCAATCACCCTCATTTGTGTGCTCGCAGAATACTCGACTTGCAAAAAATTCTTTCTATGGTCGCAATTTTTTTTCTTATGGCAGGAATGAAATTCTGCTAAATCCAGTATATAATTATACAATGTTTACAAAGTGAGATTACCAGGACAAAAAAGAGTATTTGCTGTCATTACTAGGTATTTATTATTTATACAGTGTAGGCTGTATAGTGGCTACAAAGTCATCTATTAGCGGCAGGAGAAGCTTTTTTCTGGTTGTAAGGTAGTAATGGTCTAAAAAATACAAGCTTATTAACAAAAAACCTATTAAGATTAAAATAGGGCTCTGACTCCTGATAATAGCAAAGTTATCAACCTACAGCAATAAATAAATATTTAGAAACACTTTTTTTATCTATAAATATGTGCTTCTTAACAAAATCGTTTTTGTTGCGATTACAAAGCAGTCTATTTGGAGCCTATTTAATGCAGATATTTGTTTGGGGCTAGTCAATTTTTATTTATGGTTAGTAGAAATTTCATTCAGTGAAGGACCCACCCACAGAAAACCTAACCTATGTAAAGCAACCTCGACAGTGTTTATGTATGTTTAGTCTAAGTAGTTTTACAATTACGGAGGCTATATGAAAAAAAATTATTCTTTTATTTACGTAGTGTAACCAGTGATGGATTTACGCCTAGGCCCGTGAGGCCCGGGCCTAGGGCGGCATAATTTGAGGAGCGGCAAAATTTTTTAAATGCCAAAATTTTAGAGGCGAAAAAAAGTAAAAACAATCTATTTTAAAAATTGGTTCAGATTAGTTTTTATAAAAAATTTTCTATAGAATATATTATAATTCAATTTTTTAATTTACTTTGCAATCTGTTGGTAAGATGTTAATTTTTTAATAGATCAATTATAGTCTTTATCGAGTAATGTTCTTTACTTTTTGTATCTTTACTTTTTGTTCCTTTAGTGAGATTAATCTTACGTGTATAAAGCGTTTTGAAATTACTAAATCTGAATAACTTCTCAATTTGTTTTCAGTGTGAAATAGAAATACGGTAGATTTGCATGTATTAAATATCATTTTGGTATTCATTCAAAAGTCAGAACATTTTTTTGTTTATAAAAAATAATTTTTCATTAAAAATAAATCCCATCTTTTTTTCATATTCAATTTTTTGAAGAAAATTTTCGCACAAATGTTTATTACCCTATTTTAGACACTCTGAGTGTACAATTGACCGGGCGTAAAAGTCCATATGAAAAGCTTTACGAAAATTTCAATTTTTTCGATAATTTATCTGAAATAGATACGAACGAATTGAAAAATCTTGCAAATAAACTTGTCGAGAAGTATCCTGATGATTTGGAAGAGACATTAGGGAATGAATGTATTCATTTACATTGTCAACTCAAAGATTCCTTAGCAAATACGGAAGATGTACGCTCTGCACAAAAAATATGCAATGTATTGCATTCACGGAGTCTTCGAGATGTTTACCCAAATGTGGACATTTTTCTACGTATTTTTTTGAATATTCCGGCTACAAATTGTTCAGGAGAAAGATCTTTTTTCCACTCTGAAAATGGTAAAAACCTATTTACGCGCAAGTATGGGCCAAGATAGACTTAATGCTCTTGCATTACTGTCTATTGAAGCTCAACTAGTCCAAGAAATTGATTATGACGATATAATCGATGTTTTTGCGCGGACCAAAGCCAGGAAAAAGAAATTTTCAAATTGATTAATATTAAAAAAAAATATATTTATTATTTATCTGTCTAAAGTTTATTACTTATTCATCTGTAATGTTTATTATTTATATTTAAAAATTATATTTCAATAATATAAAAAGATTTTAAAATAAAAATATTGGATCAAAATTAATGAAATTCATTTCATCAAAAAGGGCGGCGCATCAAACGGAGCCTAGGGCGGCAGCAAGCCTAAATCCGCCACTGAGTGTAACCGCAAAATTAGGTACTTAGACTAGCTTATATCGGTGAAAAAAGAATACACCTGCTGTCTTATGCCACATGGTTTCTTGTATAGAATTTGATTTCAATATGACGTCTTTGCAACATATTTCCAAAATGATGCCTCGGTGGATTCCCGACCTTTATAGCTTACGGCTTATTTTTGGCACATATGCATTAGATTCATTTGCCGTCTTCGTACGTACCAAGGATTTTTTAGTGCAATTTGAAGAACGAGGAGGACGGTAATGTGAACATTTCTTTCATTGTATTAACAACATGTTTGAAGTTTTTTGATATTTCTGAGGTATTTCAGAACTGCATTCTTTAACGAAGAAAAAAATCTACTTCAAATTTTTTTTTGCGTTTTTTTGGCAAATATTGAATATTACAGGAAAATTTAAACCTATTTTTACAAATTAACTAATATGCACAATCACTATCTTTATATTCCTCTTTTCAAATTACTAGGCAGAAAAACAACTATAAAATTTATTCCAAGAACAAAAGAACTTAACGCAAGAATAAATGACCTACTAATCAAGTTGTATCCCTTCCTGTTTATTCTTAGTTTGTCTTCTGTGAACAAAGTTTTTATTAGTTATTGTTATTAATAATATCAGGGCTAGAGAAATTTTAAAACGTTTATGGTCGGTTATTCTGATAAAAGAATTGCAATGCTGAGCTCACCGCTTTATTTCATATTGTTAGTAATTACTGTATACATCATTAAATTACAATTATAGTGAGTAAATATTTAATTTGAGATTTGTTCTTGTAGCATGAACTTATGAAACTTAACAAGGCAATACAAAATTGCGTAATATTATTTTAGAAAGACGATTAGAAACTAAGGAGAAGTGATGGACAGTAATTTACTGTTTGTAAATTTTAATATGACAGTTAATAGGGACAAGGCATTCTTGTAGATGTCGCTAGAAGGAAGTATATGACATAAATATTGAAAAATTAAAATACATTTGGAAAAATGGTTTTTAATTTGATGTTAAGTTAAATATCATTTAATTTCACCAATTTCATTATTATTTAACTTCCTTATTATTTTTGTCCATGAGCTGTAAGTGACACTTTCATAAGACTGACAGACGTAAAAAAATGCCACTTACAAAGCTAGTAGTACGAAAAGGTGCTTTTATGCATTATAAACTTGCTTTTGTGATTAATACAACAACCTTTTTGGAAATTGATTTGAATAATGGTATATGATAATATGCATTCTTATAGTACATAATTAAAAAATATTTAAGCAAGAGTATTAGGTAGATATTGCTTGGAAATACCACGTGCGTATGTAACAGTAAGTCATTAAAAACAATATTTCCATGATGGCATCAAGCGAATATCTATCAGTTATTTTAAAAGCTATCACAATTTTCTAGAATCGTACATATTTGGTATTGTATTTTTTCCAGTCACTTATAAAGCATACAATCACAAATAAACGAGTTCTGATTTCGATATAGTGATTGAATATATTTATTAAGCACACGAAATAAAGAAATTATGCATTATTATTTAACAGTGGCGGTCGGTCCATGGAAGCAAGGGAAGCAGTGCTTCCCCTGGGATTATTAAAAAAAAAACATAATTAGAATCTAATTATTATTTATCACATATGTTAATCATTAAAATTTACTTTTACCCAATTTCAATAGACACGACCCTGCTTTTCAACAGCTGAAATAATGTTGCATGATAATTGATAAAACCGTAACGATGACACACTCGATTAATCGAACCAACACGAACTCGCGCGACTTCGATATAAGCAACTTCTTGAAATGCATCCCATCCCCACTTCATAATCTTGATATCTGAGCCGTATAGCATCATAATGCGTTTTGTTTTATAGATTTTAATCTCGATTTTAATACCGATTTTAATATTATATTTAATATTAATCTTCCTAGTATTATTCTCAGCTTTTGTGCTATATTTGTAAAAACTTTTTTTGGTGTATCTAAACCTGTGGTGCGGCGACAAGTGATTTTTAAAACGTTGACATTAGTGCGCGTATAAGCAGTTTTAGAATTGCTTATTCAATTTGGAAGCTGGTCCTAGCACTGTGGAAAATATTATTTGCGTTTGTGTGGTGTGCAATTTGTTGAAGAAGGGATTTTCAACATATTCGTTTCAAGATAAACTGGATATTAGAAACGGGAGACCAACACCTGATTTAAAACTTTTAAAAACGAAAGTTAAATCATGCTATAGGTAATTTAATATTGAAATGTACAGTGCTAATCAGTGGTTAACGGGTTGTGAAAATTTGTGTAAATTGTTTTCTTAGCCATGTGTACTTTTCACAAATGAAAAAGGTGTTTGGAATAAAAATGGGTTTTCAGATTTAAACAACATTCACAAAGTGACAAAGAGGCATGGTAAGTGTGAAACTCATTTGCGAGCGGTGCTAAAAGAAAAAACATTTGGAAAATCACGAATTGAGCATTCATTAGATCAGCAGTTGAAAGAAAGTGACCGTACGCATAATGAATTTGTAAAAAAAAATCGAGGTGTTGAAAAGACTTATTGACATTGTTTTCTCGGCGAAAGTGAACTTAGATTTAGAGGTCATACTGAATCTCTGAGCGTTTCTAATAGGGGCAATTTCATCAATATAGTTGATTTATTAGCAAAATACGATACAATTTTAAGTAACCATCTGGAACACTCCACGGTATTTCGCGGTACATCAAATCATATTCAAAATGATTTGATTCAGTCAATAAGCAATATTGTTTTAGAAAAGAAGCAAGAAATAAAAAAAGCTCCTTTTGTTGCAATTATGTTAGATGAAACAACCGATATTACGAATATTAGTCAATTGTCAATCATAGTACGCTGCATAAATCCAAATGGGAAAGTCCAAGGGCGCTTTTTAGGATTTTTAGACGTAACAACACAGAGAACGGCTATAGTTTGTCAGATAGTCGATGATCTACAGTGTGGTGCTATACTTATCACCCAAAGTTATGATGGGGCCGCTGTAATGGCTGGTGAATTGGGGGGCCTGCAGGCCAAAGTAAAAGAGACTTTTCAGAATGCAATATTTGTACATTATTTTGCGCATCGATTAAATTTAGTTCTTGCTCAATCTGCAGCGTGTCTTAAAGAGTGCAAAGTATTTTTTTCAAGTATTAGTGGAATAGCTGCCTTTTTTTCAAAATCATCAAAACGGACACGAGCTTTAGATTTGGAAGTACAGAAGAGACTACCCAGAGTTGCTCCAACGCGATTGAATTACAATGGGAGGCTAGTACAAACTGTATCTGAATATCGACAGCCTCTAATTGATTTATTTGAAATTATTTTACAAAGCAAAGATAATTTGGACACTAAGACTTTGAATGGATCCAGAGGTTACTTAGATTCATTGAAAAGAGAGTTTGATTTTAATTTTTTTGTTAAATATTTTCTCCGAAATATTCCCATTTACTGACAATTTATTCAATATTTTGCAAAATAAATCAAATGGCGTTGGATTTTGTGTAAAGAAAATTAAGGAATTCAAAAATTTGATTTGTGACAAAAGAAATGAATTTGAAAAGTTCTGGGAGAAAACTAGTCGTGACAATTTAGAGCCGCAAAGAAAAAGAATACGAACTGAATTTATAGTGGATCGTAGAACTTCATATCGAAGACTTTTTAGCGAAATTTTGGACAATATCACTGGGCAACTAAATAATAGATTTAAAAATTTTAATGATATGCAATTTTTAGAATAATTGTGTAATTTTAATGAATTTAAAAATAAACAGTTTCCACAAAACGCACTTCAGTCATTGAGTGATAACTACGGAATTTTTTTGATATAGTTGGGTTACGATCGTAACTTTCAGTTATTTATGCTACAGAAGATATTAGTCAGAAACATAACGCCAACGAACTGATTATCTTTATAAAAGAAAATAGTTTGGATCAGGCCTACTCTGAAGTGTTGAAATTGTGTGAGTTAGTGTTGACGATACCTGCAACTAGTGCCTCGGTTGAACGCAGTTTTTCGACCTTAAAAAGAATAAAAACTTTTTCAAGAAATTCAACCCGTGAAGAGCGGCTTTCAAAATTGTCCCTGTTGACAATAGAAAATGACTTTGTGAAGGAGATGCCCCAAAATTCAAACTTTTACAACGAAGTTATTTCCGACTTCGCAAAAAAGGGAGAGGCGGATTAAACTACATTATAAATAGGTAAGTATGCGTTTTTTTCCTAAGTATAACCCTCGCCCGTGTTTAATTTTTGTGGTGTTTTTATGTTTTATGTTTATTGAGGAGTGGCGGTCCTACAAGTGTACTTTTTTTCTAGATATCATAACTTTGCGGCTTTCGACATTTGCTTTCAAATGAGCATACGGAAGCCACGTCCCTTTTCTTAAAAAAAATTTTGTCTCGCTTCGCTCGGGGCTTCGCACTACCCATCACCCTATATCAGAAACTGCTTCCCCTGTATCAAAACTCACCGCACGCCCCTGTAATATTTATCATGTAATTTTAAGCACTATAATATTGGGGAGTGTCCTTAAGATTTCTTTTATAAACCACGATTTTAGTAATATGATACATTACAACTGTTGCCAAATGCCATAATTATTGGTTTTATATTATGCATTATGCTGTGTCTCAAATTATCTTAGTCATAATTCGATTGTTGGAGAAATGGAAAAGGTACTGTCGCTGAAAAGTCTGACACAAAATGAATAAATAATATTAATAACTCCAATAATCAGACACACAAGTAAAAACTTACGTTTACATTTTTCACTTAATGATTAAATTTGGTAAAATAGGTTAAAAACTCAATTATGTGCCGCTGCGTGACAGAGTTGTTTGTAATGACCGAGAAACATACAGTATCAATAGATATAAAAGAAAAATTACACAAACTAAAATTTCTTTCAGTATTTTGGGTCATGGCGTATGAATTCCAAATTTATGTATATTCTCATACGAATGTCATTATTTGCTACAACAATAGAATAATTAAAAATACATACTAATATATCTTTTAAAACAATTGCGTATAATATTATCATATCCCTAGTTTATTTTGAATGTATGTTAATTGTCAGACACATGATAACTTCAAAAATAACCAAGTTATTCCAAAAAAGGACATTTTCGCATGATGGCTCTGTACATACTTGGTGTGAAATAATTTAAACTAGCTGTTTAAGTTTTAAATAAGTAGTTATTGTTACATATTTGTAAGGTAAATAAAGCATAAGACACTCCAAAATTTATTACGTATAATTTATTTATTTAGAGTGACCACAACCCAACAGATGAATCCAATTACAGTGCAGGAAATTACAAAACATAATCAATAATAATTAACTTAACAAAATTACTTAAATGTTAACATAGTCCACAGAAAGAACATGATTTTTTATAACCCTGATATTACAATTAAAGATATCAATGTTTTCTTTAACCGACGTATAGCTTGAACACATCATAGTAAACACCAAAGTAGGAGCCTTTACTGGGCTTTTACCGGGACTTTACTGAAAATGCTGGCCCAATAAAGGCCTCCCAAGCAACATGTTACCAACTACCGACTACTTTTTCACTAATTCCGATGTCAGAATTATTACAAATAGTAGTCGAGTAATAACTCAAATTTTGTAGTTATAATACGATGTCGAACCAAATATTGCGTCGATCTTGCAAACCTACTGCTTAAGTCTGGACGATTTACCAACGTTGATTTGCCGTTAGAAAACGACTTAATAAGGTTTGATATGTTTTCAAGTCATTATCCAACGTTGATGAGACGTTGACAACTGACTAAAATATGTATGGTTATATTTTGATTAACTTACCAACGTTGGTTAGACGTTGACAGCTGACTAAAATAGGTATGGTTAAATTTTGAATAACCTACCAACGTTGGGTTGACGTTGGTGACTAACTGAATAGGTCAAGTTTGTTATGGAACACTTGCCAACGTTGGTTAGACGTTGGTTAGTGGCTTAATAGGTTTGGTCCTTTTTAGTTATTAACCAACGTTGATTAGACGTTAATGACTAACTTAAGTAGCTCCGATAATTTTTCGGTAATACACCTACTTCGATATAACGTTGATAACTGACTTGATAGGTAGCTGCATTCATCCCAAGTAACATTTTACCGACTACCGACTACTTCTTTACTAATTATAAGGTCAGAATTATTACAAATAATAGTCAAGTAGCGACTTAAATTTTATAGTTATGATACAACGTCGGAGCAATGTAGCTTG
The DNA here is from genome assembly GCA_029963845.1 of Rhamnusium bicolor. Lineage (NCBI taxonomy): Eukaryota > Metazoa > Arthropoda > Insecta > Coleoptera > Cerambycidae > Rhamnusium > Rhamnusium bicolor. Next base: position 96,666 of record JANEYF010002731.1, on the reverse strand, counting down.
AACCTCGTAAACCTACTATTTACATCTAGCACATTTACCAACGTTAGTTTGATGTCAGAAATCTACTTAATTCGTTGAGTGTGTTTTTAGATTATTATCCAACGTTGATTAGACGTTGGTAACTAATTAAGTAGATTAAGGTAATTTTTGGACAACATTCCAACGTTGATTAGACGTTGTTGACTAACGTAGTCGTCTAGCAACGTCGGCTGGACGTTGGTGTTAGGCTTTTGGGCCTTGGTTTAACGTAACCTCAAAATTAATGTCGATAATTCAGGTATTGGTAGATATTTAGTAAACATTTATACACCAACTGCAACAGACGGTGGATATTACTGCGATTATTTGGAATGAACGTTAGTGTTAGTGCAGATTTCTGCACCAAAGCCTACTAAAAGTTGGTGCAAGTAAAATTATTTAACTGTGACGTCGCTGTTAGTAAAAATAGTTGCACTTATTCCCGCCTTCGCCATATTTTCTGGTTCCACAGAAGGAAATAATAGGCGGCCATATTGATTATGTGTACAATTATTTTAAACACACAAAATTTGCCTTTTTTCAGATAAAGTAAGCAAAAAAAGTTTTTATTTACTCGTAAAATTAATTAAACAATATTTCAATTGCGCTTTCTTTGGAAAGGGAAAATATTTTTTGAAAGTAAAAAAATAAAAATAGTACTTTCGTTCTTAAAATAAACATTATTCTTATGGGTTCACTATATTTTTTGACCTACTTTATATATATGTATCAATAAAATTTCTTTCGTTACAGTTTTTACCACACCAGATTTATTAAAATTTAATTCGAAGTATTTTGTATATAATACGTACTCAATGATAAACACGCCTTATCCATTTTATATAAATAGATAGGTACGACAAATAGAATAATATACAAAATTCCTTAGTTTCACTACCTACACCCGACTTTTGTAGGTCAGATTAAGGGCAAATTTTAAATAAGGTTAGTAATAGCCTGACAACCAATTTAAGCCGACGTAAAATTTGGTGAACATTTGGTCGGTAATCACAACGACTAAAGTCGGTCCTCTACGTCGAATCGACCCATATTTTATTGACCAGATTAGTACAAATATGAGTCAGCCCGACGTTTTGTGTACGTTGCAGACCGACTTTTAGTTGCGAACAGCAACGTCGGTTCGTCGTCAGAATGTTGCTTGGGCTAGTAAAGGCCCATACTTTGATGTTTACTGGGATGGTAACAGAATTGGGAACTGGGAACTGGCAAATAAAATAAACTACTAGAAGGAGTTTGAAAAGCTGGATCATGAAGAGAGAAACAACCAAGTAATTCTGGACAGTCAATTTGGTTATTTAATTTATGTAAGGTTACTATTGAATAATATTTCCGCCGAGTATTCAAGACATTCGTGTCAAATCTTTATACCTATAACTGCCGGCCCTGAAAAATGGTAAATAATTCCGCTGCCACTTCGATTATTGATTGGTTCATGAAGTTTCACATTTTGCCTTCTGGTATTAGTCCAGTAGTACATTAAATGGTTGGGTTTTCCACCTCATTGGTGCTTACCACGGGTTTTTACACTGTAGAGTACGCGGTTCATTGGCTCTCTGTATAGTTTTTAGGGTTGATGTGGTTGTTAGTATTTTAGGGAAGTTGTGATGGCCTTAGTTAACAATCTTTCTGGCATTAGCCGCACAACCCCAATCAATTTTGTTGGACAACGGTCAACTAGAAATAGTGATTTGCAAATACGTTTTGTCGGTTTCTTGCAAATATTTCAAAAATATGTGCTTTTAGATATAGATAACGTTTTTCCATATTGTCTTTTCGAATTTCCAACCGGAAGTACCAGTTAATACTTACTCTTTATTATTTTAAAAATATGTACTGAACACACTTTTTTTAAGTAATAAATGTTACTTAATGTGATTGATGATAATGATAATTTCGTTATTAATTTTTATATTTATTCATTTTTTACTCAAAAGTAATAACATAAAATGGGAATTTTACATGATATACCTGCACTCAGTGTTTTACAATTAAATATTTACTTTCTTTAGTTTATAATAACAAAGCACGTTTTATCAACATTTTTGCTTTTTCTTACTAAAGACAAATATTTTCACATAATATAATTTTTAACAGAACTTCTATCATGAGTAATGAACTGTACTCCCCTTTTCAAACAAAAGACAAAGGACAAAGCTTATTCTATAACATTAACCTGTCCATAAATTATAAAGAGTAATTCATGGTCGCTAAAAAAATTTCCTAGTCATAAAACATGATAACACTTGTGTTTTCTTAGTAAACATTTCATAGGGCACGTAAGAATTATCATAAATTTCCTCTAGCGAAAAATAACCAAATGAAACGTAGTTGAACATTAATAAATAATTAATAATTTTTTTTCCAAATTTACCTTCAATAATAATTGATTATTTTCCAAACTACAAGTGTTGTTAACCTTTTTAGCCTAAATGTTGAATATCACTAATACAAAAAAATCTCAAACTAAACGAGTTTGTTATGTACAGGGTGATTTTGTAAGACTGCCACCCTCTTAACTTCGTTATTTTTATTTTTACGGAAAAATGATAAATACAAAAGTTATAGGACTTTTTAAGTAGATTTTAAAAAATTATATCAGAAAAACAATGGGAGCTCACACAAGACGGCTACAGTTAATAATTTCATTTTTTTTTAATTGAATACCCTGTATATGTTTACATATTTGCATAGAGCACTTTCTCACAAACAGTGATTATAGGGATTAATCCCACGAGAGGTGGGATTATGTGGGTATCTTGGTTATTATTGGAGTAGATAATCGCTTAAATGAGCAGAGTGGTGCAGAATTTTATACCAATTAACATGACGTCCAAGAAATAGTTGATATCTGATTGGTTTAGATTTTGTTTGCCACTGTAATGTTCTTAAAAATTGATCCACAAATAAAAAAGTTGCAAGGCATTTTTGAAAATGGTGATTTCGGCTTTTTCTTAAACAAAATCTAAACCAATTGTAATTCAATTGTTTTCTGGACGCCATGTTAATTGGCATAAAATTTTGCAATACTTTGCTCATTAAGGCGAATCTCTATCTTCACTAATAATCAAATATCCATGTAATCCATCCCACATCCAGTGGAACATACACACAAATTTTCCCACATATCTCACTTAGTATTAGAGATAGATCCATCAACCCCTTTGTCATTGTATTCGTGAGAAACCATTCTATTCAAATATGTAAAACTATTCTGATTTCTTAAGCTCTAATGTAAATTTTTATGAGAGGTCACTCTTTTTAGCTCCAATTCTAGCATCGGACGTAATCTCACTAATAAATAGGTTAAAATCTTCCAGCTCTAGTGGATATGATGGAATATCGAACAACCTAATAAAAAAATGTAAATTAAGTATCTGTCAGCCATTAGCTTTTCTAATAAACCTCTGTTTTAACACGGGAATTTTCCCAGATATTTTTAAGTTAGCCATAGTTAAACCTATATACAAAAAAGGTGACCTTAATGACTATGGGAACTATAGAGCAATTAGTCTGCTGTGTAGTATATCTAAACTCTTTGAGCTTGCATTAAAAGATCAAATGTCCTTTTTCTTATATGATAATGATCTACTTTCGCCCTACCAACATGGATTCTCAAAAAATAAAAGCACAGACACAGCCCTCTGTGAATTCCATGATTTGATTGTAAATGCACTCGATCGGAAGCAATATGCCCTGGGATTATTTATTGACTTCTCCCGTGCTTTTGATGTCGTTAACCATGAACTACTGATCGACAAATTAAATAGATATGGAATCAGGGAACTCCTTTAAACCTACTGTCCTCGTACCTTGATAATAGAACACAAACTGTCAAATTAAACGATGTGCTACAAGTGACATATCTGACATAACACAGAGTGTTCCTCAAGGATCTGTTTTTGGGTCCCCTTCTGTTTAACATATTTGCAAATGATTTAATAACATCTAAGTAAGATTCCAAACGTTTATACGGTATGTTACGCCGACGACACGAATCTCCTAATCATAGATAAACACCTAAATAATATTAAACATACTGCTGAACTATTGTATTCAAACATAATCAAATGGTCTGAAAACAATAAGCTTAATTTGAACAGAAATAAAACTAATATGTTATTATTCACTCTACAAAAAAATAATGAATTTTGTCCATCTGACAGTAACATAAATATCTGTACGTCAGTTAAAATATTGGGAGTTACATTTGACACGCATTTGCAATGGGGTAATCATATAGACGTACTGTGTAATAAATTACGCAGCAATTGTTATGGTCTACGTTTCATGTCTAACCACTGTAGCAGAGATGTTCTCGTGCCTCTTTATTATGCAAACTTTCATAGCCATTTGAAGTATGGAATAATAAACTGGGGGAATTGTGCATATATTAACCGCGTATTTATTCTGCAAAAATATGCAATACGAATTATTTCTGGACTCGGTTACCGTGAGAGTTGCCGCAGTACTTTTAAGAAATTAGGAATTTTAACTGTATCTAATTTATATATACTCGAAGTATGCATATATGTATACAGAAATAAGCATAAGTTTCTTGCTAATCAGACCGAACATGATCACAATACAAGGTCAAAAGGCCTATTACAACCAAAGTCGTGTCGAACGACGTTGTACCAAAAAAGTTTCTTTTATAATGGCTGTAAATTTTTTAATTTTCTATCAGATGATATTAAATGTTCTAGAAACATCCATATTTTCAAATCTAAATTGAAGAAAGTGCTCTTGGATAAAAATTGTTATAAAACCCAGGATTTCTTTTTATAATTACGTTGTATGTTTTTTACTTTTAAGCTGTATGCTCCACTTTTTGGACCCATTCTACAATATGTGTAGACGTGTAGTACAAATGTTATATGTGTAATACAAATGTTATATGTAATGTATATGTCTATTATTGTTTTCATTATTGACTCTATACTTATATTGTCATGTAGATATCTTGCTACTTATATGTTCGTTGTTCGTTCATCTTTATTTTGACTTGTGTAAAACATTTTCTTTGTTATATACATTAATAAATATTATTATTCTTATTATTATTATTATACAGGTGTTTTATTTAAAAAAAATAAAAAAAAGCTGTAGCCATCTTGCGTGAGCTTCCATTGTTTTTCTGATATGATTTTCAAAATCTAAATAAAAATTCCTATAACTTTTGTATTTACCATAATAAAATTAACGAAATTAGGTGGGGTGAGAATTCTCACAAAGTCACCCTGTATAGGGTGATCCACTTAAGCTGGCTTTGTTAAGATAAACGAAATTTTTTTAAGCCGTAGATTCCGAATCCGCCTAAAAAACTTTTCTTGGATGTTAAATATACAAGGGACGGTCAAAAAATCATGTTCTCGAAATTTTGACACCCTGTAAATTATGGTTAGACTTGATAGTACTACATCAAGTAGTTACATGAAGCATATGCACTTTCAGATCATACTTGCGGTTTAACCGAAAACGACACTGACTTTAAAATTTTTTTACTTACTCTGAATATTTCTACATAATCGTATACCCCATTTAATTATGTTTTCAACGATACATAATTTTATGTAATTATCTTAATTTGTTTTTGAGATATTGCCTATTAAACATTTATTCTTCAGGTATAGAAGATTCTAAGTAATCAAAATTTGAAAAACAATTCATCACTATTTACTTATTCGCATAAAGATATATAAATATGACAACATAAAAAATTAAAAATTTCGTTACGTATATTTATATTCTCAAAACTACAATGATACTAATATTTAGTTTTATACACCACCTTGTTTGTATGTTTTTATCGAGAATAATTTCAATGGTCCATATGAGGAGCTTATTTTTAAAAATGCAATTTCTGCAAAACACTTTTTTAGGAGTAATTACATAATTTTCTATAACTAAAAAAAATATGTCCCCCATATTTACCTTTATTATGTATTTTAAATTACAGAAACTATATTTTGCTTAAAATAAATATACGGTTATAAAAAGAGTTTATTAAAACGAGTTCAATGCCATCTATCTCAATAAACGATTTGTCAGAAATTACATTTTAAAAATAAGCTCCTCATATCTCAAAAACGAATAAAGATATTAGAGTTGTAAAAACATTTTATAATAAGGGATATTTCGTCACATCATTAAGACGGGTTTGACCAGATAGTATTATTGCTAAAATATAATTTATCTACTTTTAGCAAGAGACAATGTCTGGTAAACTATAATACACATGCAACCGAAGTAATTGGACATTAATTTATATTTATCAGTGTTAAATATATGTTTGGCGTTCCATTTTGCAAACATAGGTTTAACAGTGTGTTTATGATATAACTATTTTTAGACGAAAGTGATATTAGTCATGTTAATTCAACTAAATCAATAATGCAAATCAGACAAGATTAAGGTTATTCATCTAGAGAAACATTCTGAACGGGATGGTGGAAGATGGAAGGTCAATAACATGTTTAGACAATATGACATTGACAATGTACTTGTTTTGCACTGAAAGAAAATATTTGTTGACATTTCAATCACTTGTTAATACTTATTGATTAATTTTTATAGATTGATATCAATTAGCAACGTGGAAATTTAAAAATTTCGCACCAGAGATACTAGTACTTCAAAGAAAAAGGATTAGGTATTCCAACAAAATCGGTTTAGGCTATTAATATAGTCTGACTAGAAAAATTTAATTTGGTACTTTTCACCTTCTCAATTTTTTAAAAATAGATCTCCTGAAAAATGATAAATTTTTGAGTCTAATTTCAAGCAACACTGACGTGTTTGTCTATAAATTATTTGTGACATTCTATAATGTTGTTTCTGTGGTATCAGCCCTTGGACTAAGTCCATGAAGGTTTACTCGAATAAAATAATCTCTGTCAAAATGTAGTAAAAGAATACCTGTATTCAACTGACTAAACTTTGCATAAAACAAAATTGATTTCGATTCATTGATAATTTATTCGAACAACATGAAGAGACAGCAATGGGTAACTCTTTATCACCATTCAAGTCTATTCATGACGAGATTCGAAACGGAAGCAAAAGAAGAAATTTCCAATGTTTGGCTTCGGTACAAGGTTTTGATACAAAAATCACTGACAAATTTGTTTCTAAATTACACAGTCGTATCATGTAAGTTAAATTAGTTAAAGGAGTAAAGTTATCTCTATCAGGCGAGTTTTGTCTCTCGGAAGCATATGTCACCTTTTTCTTTCCGAACACAAAATGGAACTGCACAACACTGAGGCACAATTAACAAGGTTTCTTATTTGCTGGTGTAAGAAATAATTATAATAAAACACTATAAACTTTTGCCGCGCCTAACAATAACTTTTGACACGACCTTACTCGACCAGTGGCGCCAACTGGTGAGCCTGAAAACGTTAGTTCTCATTCACATATGAAATTAAATACTGTGGACAACTACCATTTTTAGATGCATTAATAAATTAGAAATAGAAAATAAGTTAGAATTTGACATAGGTACATAGAAATGATACCAGTACTTTAAGATGTATTCCTAAGACTCTTACCATATTCTGCTCAACAGAATACAGTGAGTGTTAATTTTCTAGTTGGTTGCCTATTAAGCTTCCCCCTCAATAATAAGAAATGTGAAAAAGAAAAGACATTGACTAAGGATATACCTGTGAGTATGGATATTTTGTAAGTTTAGTTTAATTAGAAACGCTACTTTAAAGAGACACCTCGAAATTCCTAGACCTTTCAAAATAAAAGAGAAAATTGGAAATTTTATGGATTCCATAAGATCCTCGATTCACCTGTGGTATTGGTAATATTTTTAAAGTTATAGGTATGACAGCGGTACATTCATCGGGAAATAAACTACAACTTTTACTCAATCCAAAAGACAAAATTGAAACAAACGAAAAGTCGGGGATTTACGAAATTACCTATAAGGATTGTAATCAAAAATATGTTGGACAATCTAGACGATCAATTCAAACTAAATTCAAGGAGCATATGACTCATCTCAAATATGGTATAACAGATAAGTCTGAGAACAACCATAAAATATACATACAGTAGTAAAACTAGACAACTGAATGCATTTGAAAGCTTGAAAATTACGAAGTGTAAAAACAGTAATAGTGATTTAGGGCCAATCCCATATAGTCCGCTCTTTTACTGAGTCACGATTCACCGACCCGTAACAATAGGATACACTGTTAGCATAAGGCTAGTATTAATCCTCTTCAGATGGTGCCAACTTGATTGACGGAACGCGCGTTGACTGTAGTATATGATGTTTTGGTGTTTTGCGAAAAACTACGCCAGTGTTACTTTTAGAATAAGCATAAAATTATTACCAGTATTATTATTAAATTATTAATATAATCTTTTTTACAAGAATATTTTTTACAGATATCTTCCTCACTGTCAGTAGCATCTATACGCAAATTAAATTAATTGTAAGATTTTATAGCAACACCAATGGTGGATTTACGTATGGAGGTTCTAATCTGTGGTATAGTCCCGTGAAGGCAAGGCCTAAGAACGCCAAATTCAAAGGGGAATGCCTGAATGCACAAATGTAAAATAAATGAATTAATAAAAACGAAGAATTTCGGTTTTTTTTCAGCAAATAAAATTATCGCACTTTAATGACATTAAGATTGTATTTTCACCAGGTATCCAATCTGCTGACTGTTACAATGTTTCTGTTAATAATCCCAAAATACGAAAACAAATGATTCATCCTAAATAACATATAGATTTAATTGATAAATTTACAGGCAATACTGATGCGTATTTCTTTTTTATCAATAGAAAATACAATTATTTATTACTTGCTTTTCTTTAACTCACAATGTAGTCACAATGTTTCGTCTTCAAATCTTGCGTCCTTCATTTATTTAACACACTTTCTGACATAGCCAATTGATGAAATTTTGCACAGTTATTCAAATACGGTTAATTTTGGCCAAAAATAGAAAACGTTGAAGTTTTACTATTTTGATTGAAGATATTATTTTGGGTGAAAATAAGAATTCTGTAATTACATCGAATATTGATGAAATTATGAACCCTTGTAGGTATACGGAATATATACATTTTTTAAATTATTTATTTTTTTTAAATTTTTAATAAACATGAAATAGTAAAATAATTTTTAAAATGTCGTTTAATAATATACACTGCATAATAATTATTTATGTAACAAGACCGAAAAGTGATTCTTTACTGGGCGAGCTGGCGAACACAGCAAATACACTTTCCTAGGTGAGTTGCGTATCTTGTGTACTATATTTTCTTCTGCAGCCATTTTTGCTACTTGCTACAATTTTTAATTTGAAATCTTTTATAAACAGAATTCATAAAATCAACTGAGAGATTTCAGACGCTGTTGTCTAGAGTGATTAATTAGGTACCTACCCTATTGTTGTCAACTAAAAAGTGACGTAAAGCATTGGTAAAGACTTTATCAATGCCTTATGTCACGTTACCGCCTAGACCAGTAAAGACCAGTATATTCCACTCAAAAAATTGACCAAAAACACTTTCTAGATGGTTCCAGAAAGAAGATATAAATATATAAATACACAGATAGATATTTTTTTTTATATATAATATACAAAATAAATTTTATATCAAATTTAGTAAAAAATGTACACAATAATAAGATTAGTAAAAATGTAAGGTTAGTGTTCATCTTTTGATGCATTATCTTCATCTTTATCATCTTCATTAGAATTGCTTTTCGTCCAGTCTCCTCTTCTCTGTGATCTTGCTTCAATTAAAGACTCCATCATTTCAGAATATACTGAAAATTTCTTTTTTTCTTGGTAAACGTCTAAAACTTGTAATGTACGTATCAGAACTTAAGTCTTGATTTGTTTTAATTTTTCTGGTAAAATTTTTTTCTATATGATTTGAGAAGTTTGTTGCAGAATTCCTGGTCGACCTCGAGTTTGATGTGTTTCCAAATAATTCTTAGTGTTTTCTTAAAGTACACTCACTACTCTCAACCATGTTTTATTTGATGCAAGAAATTTCAAATTTTGCCTCCCAGATTGTTTCCATTTTGATGCGAATTTAAAGCAAATAAAACGAATTTTTTCAAGAACTGCTTTTTTTCTGCAATATTGACATCTACCGGAATGCACATAATTTCACAGAAATTTTTTTTTGACGAACAATATGCGTTTTGAATTACAAATCTTTTTTTTAGAAAACACATTATAACATTTTGTAAAATCAGCCCCATGTATCTGCTATCTTTAGATATTTTTTTCTAACGAAAAAGCTGCTAAAAGCAAAATGTGCTAGTATGCACTTAAACAATATACATGAAGCTTTAAAATGAGTACTCAAAAATTGCGGACAAATGTGGGCAATTTTTAATAACTCAAATAAAAAATTTAAGTAAAAAAAAATATTGTATTTCTGCAAGTAGTTAATTAAAATTTTAACACAGTAAAACGGATTAACGTATTTACAAAATATAATAAGCACATTAATATACATACTTTAGCTTTCTTTTGAATTGTTATTCAAGACTTGCACCTCCCCAATTCCGAGAAATGCAACAAAATGGAAAGGGATTATTTTACCACCAATTGCACAACGGAAAACAGTTAAAATCGTCGCTGTTTAAAGGCTTATACGTAATTGAATACATTTTTATAGTGGCAAATATTTACATATCTGAGTACTGAAATTATCCTACTAGCATTTCCAAATAATTCTGTTTGATTCCAGGAAGGTTGCGTTTTTTATCTTTGGCCAAAATTAATAGTTTTTGAACCACTGTGAGTCGGATGGCAATACAATATTCCACCGTTACTTTTGCAAATATCCCCACGTAGGGGGCGCGGGGGTGAAAATTGAAAAATCTGCAAAAGTATGATAATAATTTAATGTATGATAATAGTAAAGAAATAGTATCAAAAATAAACACGTAATAAATATATTTATATAAATGACCGAAACAAATTATTTATTAATGGAGCGTCGTAAATGAATGTGCAGGGCGCTATTGTACATAAATCCGTCTCTGATTACCCAATATTACGTGCAACTTGTAATGAATTTAAAAAGTTGTTTACCTTCTGTACTTGCTTTGCCCTAATTCTAGAAAACGAGAACAATATTTCCAGTCTGAAGGAAATTGTTTTGTAATAGATAATCCATCACACCTTAAAGTGAAGCATTGGTGTAGACTGGGCTCGTCTGTTCTTCAGTTATATGATACAATAAACACAAACCTAGCAAACATTTCGGTGATGGTTTTACACCTTTTTCAATGTGAGACAAAATAATCTAAAATATGCTAAGTTGTCAAATCAGAACAATAAAATGTAAAATTGAATAAAAACTGCCAAAGTCATTACCATGAAAATGTTTTTTAAATAGTTACGCTGATGAATTAGATCATACGACAACCATTATTTTCTATGATTCAGTTTTTGGTTACTATTTATAGTAGTTTTCGTTATTAGACAACTGACATCAACACACCATGTAATAGTGCTGACAAAAAATTTTAAAAAGTCAATAAGTGCAGTTATCAATTATTGTTTCCTATACTTCCTTTTCGATTAGGTATGCTCGCTGCCTTATATGATGATTAGGTATCAAAATTACGACAATTTGCACAAAAAATTTGGACTAGATAAAGACATATTTAAAACAAGGACTCTGATAATTAAATTTCAAGGCTGACTTTGTTTAAGCCAGTTTTGAATTCATGAATATATTGTTGTTTGAGTAATTACTGTGTTTCCGAAACCCCTGAAGTAAATATAGTACACAAATTACATATTTTCGTAATCAGGATGAAAATGTTTGTATCTTTGCTATATGATGCATTTTATTTTGTTAATGTGCATATTCTGAAGGTTAATAACTAACCCAAAAACTTTCCCCATTTAAAGGTTTTCCCATCTCCAATAATAAACTTTTTAGCTAATGTGTAAAATATACAAGACTACCATGTACACTTACAATATTATGTTGCACAATATTTCATCAAATTTAGCACAGTCATATACGGTTTCTGATCCTAATATTGATGATTTTTTAAAAGATCAGAACTAGTGTTTACCAGTTACTAATACCAAAGACGATATTGTCTTTGCTAATACAAAAAAAGAATGAAGGATATAAATCTACGTTAATACTAATTTGTTAAGTTCTGGATCAAATTTTCCGTCTGTGTAGACTTTTTGTTTGCAGATCTAATTATTTGCAAGTGTCACTATCATCTATGGACAAATAATAACATAGACTGTTCGTGTATCTTCCACAAATATCTCGGTAAATTGTTAACATGTACATAACAATAAAAGGCTAATTTATATGCTTATATTAAAACATATCGCTTCGAGAAAAACATGAAACAAAAAAGACGATACATAATTGTTTCTGATTACATGCATTAGTGTTTTTTTTCAACAGTATTGCACATTAGTCCATAAATAGTCGTTATGATCGGATAATAAATCTTCTTCAGGACTAAAAATAAAATTTAAACTTACAATACTGTATATGGGATGAGGTATGGACATCCGTTTAATTTCCGATATTCGATCAGTGAAGTTAAGCAGCACTGATCGAGTCCGGCAATTGGATGGATGAACGATAGCTCGTCTAACAGTCGGTAGGCTGTCAACAGACAATCCCGGGAAGACCGCTAGCCTGATGCAGGAGGAGTGGCGAGCCCGGGTGGAGGGTCGAAGGGACCTACCCAGGAGGTTTGCCACTCTGCTAGCGGTGCAGGCGGGCAGGCCCAGGAGGTGGGTTAGTTGACAGTCGAAGACCATGGTTCGGAGTCCACGCTAAACTGTAGGTCCCTAGGTAAAAAGGGCCCATTGTGGCCTACTTGCCTAGTAAAATAAGTAGCTACTACTATTACTACAATACTGTATGGTTACAAAATTATTAGATATAATGGATATAGGATTTTGCATAATTTTATCAAAAAAATATGTACACACATTTATTCTTGATTAAGATGTGAAACACAAATAACACAAAAAACTAAAATTTTTTTTTTAATTTTTAAAAATTTAAAAAAATTACTTGAACATTGAAAATAAAATTAAGTAATCTCCTTACTTTAAGTAAAACAAATCTCAAATAATCACATATAACAAATGAAAATGTCATAATGATAAAATCAACAGAGTTATAATGAGCAATGTAAACATTCAGAATGTAATAATTATTGAAAATAAATTTCGATGTGAATATCACCATATCACTTAGGACCATAAGCCTAAGAATAAAATGTAGTTGATAGAAAAACTTCATTCTAAAAAATCAGTAAAAAAATACTAATACTAAAAAATCATAAAAAATGCATAAACGATTAATAACAGAAGTAAATGAAAGCTGAATTATATGTACTTATATTTATTTGTCAGTTTTTAGGAGGGTGTAACTTTTTAAGTATTTTTTAAATTGTTTATACTAAGACAAATTTTAATTAAAAATATACCAATTTTTCTTGCTGTCTTACTTTTTGTGCCCGTCAGTGTATATTAAAACCATCCTTAAAATTTACTGAAAATATTAGTTAACTATTTTTCTATTAAAAATAATAATAATATCCTTAATAAAATTAAAAATTACTACAGATCTTTCAAATTGTTTCAAGGGAATGTTCAGTACAAATATATATTGTTATTATTATTATAATTTATTTCTTACAGAGTTGAGTTAATCATTTTATACCTATAAGATATATAATTCAATTATGCTGGAAAGAACCCTAGTGCTCCTTACCCCTGGCGGTTCTTCTATAGGGTCATTGGGTCAATGACCTCCCACATACAAATAAAGAAATAGAGCTATTCATTTTCTGAAGTTTAAAAATATATAATATATATATTTTTAATATTCTTAAAAAATATATTAAAGTTTCTAGTTCATTCTATGCACAATATTATTCAAATATCGAGCCTCTACATTCATATTCATTACATTATTCATTTATAGAATTTAGAAATCTTGGGTCAATCCACAACTTGTCCTCAAAGCTAGCTACGGACCAAATTTACAACGAATTAAAGTGAAATAGACTTATGCACGAATCGTCAGAAAACAAAAGAGACAGAAAACACTGGCGGGGGCAATGTCCCTGACACATTTTACGGAAACGGTAACGCACGAAGTTCGCTAGTAGAGCAGTCTTAATGCTGACTAGGTACGCGTTGGTCGGTAAATTCTGTCGCGTTGTTTTTAATGTTTTTATTTGTGAACATTTTATTAGTAAATCTCTACTTGTCGAGAAATTAAGTAAAACAGTGTATTTGGTGTTTACTATTAAATATGAGTGTTGTACAAAATATATTAAAACTGAAAGATGGACATAAGTTGGGTTATGAAGACCGAGTGAAATTCAAAGGTGGTGGCCATCCAAAACCTAATATGACGATAAAGCAAACATCTCTTGATTAGAAAAAAAGAAGTTAATAGGTATTTTCGAAATTCAATGTACGATTTATCCGAGTGGATTTGCGGATGCGAGGTAAAAAATGCATTTTTTTGTTTCCCATGCCTGTTATTTGGTGATGATCCTGATCCTATATGGTCCAAAATAGGTGTAACTGACTTGAAACATTTAAAAATAAAAGTACAGAAACATTCGCTCGCATCAAGTCATATGAATAACTGTTGTAGTCTAGCAACACTTGGTACAGTTGATATTAGAATGCAGTTAGACAGTGCCTATAGAAAAAGTTTAAAAGCTTACAACGAAAACGTTTCTAAAAATAGATATATTTTAAATAAAATAATAGATAGTTCCAATAAAGTACAAGTAGTTTTTGTGTTTAGATACGTTTTAGACGGTGTTGTATGTGAGAGATTTTGGAAATTTATTCAGCCTCAAGGAACAACAACGCAGCGTTTGACAGATGTAATTTTAAAAGAGTTAGAATGTCTGAAAATTAATGAAAGTCCTAAAAAATTGATAGCACACACAAGTTACGATGGAGCATCAGTAATGAGTGGTGCTTTTGGAGGTGTACAAGCCAAAATAAAAAAAAGTTATCCTTTAGCAAATTTTATTCATTGTTACGCTCATCAACTAAATTTAATTTTACAAAAAGCATCAAGTCAGGATAAAAGCATAAAATTTTTTTTTTGCTAATTTACATAGCTTTTCTTCATTCTTTGGAAAATCGCCAAAACGAACAGCCTTGTTAGATAATGTTGTTAAGGTGAGATTACCTAAAGCGGCTCCAACACGATGGAATTTTAATACAAAGTGCATAGAGACTGTTTATACCTATCGAACAGAATTATTAGATTGTTTAGAAAAAATCATTGATAATGAATCAGAAAACAACACTCTAAACCAAGCTATTGGTTTATAAAACTACTTACAAAATGAACATTTTCTTTACTGGTTAAATTTTTTTCATTTAGTTATGCCTCATTGTGATATATTGTTCAATCAATTACAAAAATGTAATATCGATGTCATAACAGTAAATAAGTGTATTGGCGTTTTTAATAGTAAAATTGAAGACATCAGAAATAAAATTTTGAATAACTATTCGGAGGAGACATCCATGCAGTCTGCCCAGATGTAAAACGGAAGAATCAAAAGGAGAATTTCATTAGAAGTTTGTGATATAATTACATCTGAGATCAAAAACAGGTTTGGCTTCAGCAATCATTTAGCAGTGTCAGTTATTTTACGCAGATCGATTTAAAGATTATAAAAAAGCTTTCCTTAAGATATGTTTAAATTAGTTAAAACGCGGAGTATCCAGTCATAAATCATTTGAAACTTAAAACTGAATTAGAAGTATTATATAGCCGAGAAGATTTTTCCAATAGTGAAGGTGCAGTTGCTTTGTTACAGCTTTTTATTAACAATAATTTGTGCAATACTTTTTCTGAAAGTGTCAAACTGTTAAAAATCTTGTGTACTCTCCCTATGACTACCGTCGAAAGTGAACGTTGTTTTTCCACCTTAAAAAAGAATAAAGACATTTTTAAGAAATACCATGGGTCAGGAAAGGTTATCTTCTTTAGCTATGCTTACCATAGAAAGGACATTAATAAAGAAGATAAAAGACTTTAATGAAAAAGTAATTGACCACTTTTCATTTCAAAAAGACCGGAGGATCGACTTGGAATTTAAATCACTTTAAAAGGTAGGTAATACAGTAAACTTTTCTAATTGACCTCCCTATCTCTTGACCCACGAACCGCCACTGCTTATAAGATATATAATTCAATTATGCTGGAAAGAACCCTATTGCTCCTTACCTGTATAAACCACTGTGTGGTTAAACAGTAAAAATAAAAATAAAGAAATGAAATCTTATACCTAAAATGGTTCTTCAGAATTACCATTTAAAGTTGGACACCCGGTTTGATAATTATATGATTCCATATTATGCACGATACAAATCATGCAGATTTGCACGTATGACTTGACTTTATTAAAGTCATACATACATATTATTGCTTTTGTTTACATTAAATGGTTTATCTTGTTATTATGTTTAAAAATTAGTAATTAGAGCGTTAATTGAATCTGCGAAGATAGCGACATAAGAGAAAGTACAGTCCACTGCAATAACGTAAGTGTTCGGATGGGGACAAGCTTGGGCTTTTACCCCCTCTTGTCCCTACAGAAACACAAAATACTTATAAACTATCAATAAAAGATGTATATGTATTTAAAAAGAAAGTTACAAAAAGCTTGAAATCAAACTTACAACTAAGTATGTTTTGTCATTCCTTTTCGTTCCAGATCTATGTCATATATTTCCATTGTAAAATGGTTCGTAGTTTGTAAGGCAAAGTTAAAGCAAGTTAAAAATTATTTTTAATAACCTGTTGTTAAAATTCAAGAAGAACTGGCCCAGAAGCTTCCTGAAGAAAAACAAATTGAAATCGGCGGTGAAATAATTGTTAATAGACAATAGCCGACTTCAAAGGTGGCCCTAACTTATGATGCATCTTCGAACAATGTGAAAGGTATGAGACACAAAAATTTCATCCCTGTAAGTTAAAAAATGTTAAACCAAGTTATAGTTTGTTCATAGATATATAGATAGATAGTAAAGTCGATTATTATTTCCAGTAAGCAACTGCAATAAAATTTTATTTTTTAAGGGATTATCGAGAAAATGGATCTATTGGTCAAGTAGGTCGGTACTTCGGCAAAGTTAGATGATGAGGATATAATTCGACGTAAAGTTTCGAGTAAAATTTATAAAATGTATGAAGAACAAACTATGCTAATTTTGACATCGAACTGAATAAAACTTCACGTTTTAAGATTTTCACAAAAATTTTTATATTCATATATTTACAAAATATATATAAACATGACAATTGTTTCGCCAACACAGTGGCTTCGTCAGATGTGAGTACGAGACTAGCTATTACAATTATGAGTAGGGTGTATAAATAAGCTTGATGACATAGTAAAATTGCATCCTAAATAAATCACAATAAAAATAGAATTGTAAACTTGTAAATATTAAATATAAACGGATCATTCACATTTAAAAATATAAAATATATATATAATAAAGGAAAAAAATGTATTGTTCTATAGTTCTTTTTAAGCTCGTAAATTGCCAAAGGATAAGGGTCAAGTTTTTACTAAAAACCTAAAAATGTCTATTGATAATATTTGTGCATTGAAATTGACTATAAAAGAGCGTAACAAATTGTAGGAATTTAGAAAGTATAAAGATTTTAAAAATAATTAAATATGTGTATGTAAAGTAAACTTTTTTCAATATTAAAACATGTTCAATAATGGTGAGGAGTTTGTTTCCAGTTGGTCATTTAGAATTATTTCTGAATCTTTTAGCTTATTGATTTCCAAGGATTCTAGTAGTGTTAATTTTAATCCTTTATTTTCGGAGTGCAAAATCTCGATTTGTTTTATAATTTTTAATTCTTTTTTTTTTTTTTTCTTTTTCTTTTTAATAAAACAAATCGCAAAAAACAATGGTTATAACCCATCAATGATTGATAATATTCTGGCTAAAAAACTTACCAAAAAGCTATACAACTAGTTTATCCTATTGTTTCAACTAAGAGAAACAAATTTCAAATCCCTTACATATATTGGGACCCCTACAGAAAAAGTCGCTAAAAATTAAAAGAAACAAAATTTTGATATTGCTTATAAAACGAATAATACCCTTGGTAAATTAATTAAAAACAATAAAGATAAAACGAATAAAGAAAATAAATCTGGAATCTATAAGCTAAAATGTGGTACCTGCCCGAAAGTATATATTGGACAAACCGGAAGATGCTTCAAGAAAAGAATATCAGAACACAAAAGAAGTTTTAGAAACAGAAGAGAAGATTCTACTTATGCAAATCATCTCCTAGAAGAAAATCATAGTTTTGATGAAAACTTCGAGATTTTGCACTCTGAAAATAAAGGATTAAAATTAACACTACTAGAATCCTTGGAAATCAATAAGCTAAAAGATTCAGAAATAATTCTAAATGACCAACTGGAAACAAACTCCTCACCATTATTGAACATGTTTTAATATTGAAAAAAAGTTTACTTTACATACACATTTAATTATTTTTAAAATCTTTTATACTTTCTAAATTCCTACAATTTGTTACGCTCTTTTATAGTCAATTTCAATGCACAAATATTATCAATAGACATTTTTAGGTTTTTAGTAAAAACTTGACCCTTAGCCTTTGTCAATTTACGAGCTTAAAAAGAACTATAGAACAATACATTTTTTTCCTTTATTATATATATATTTTATATTTTTAAATGTGAATGATCCGTTTATATTTAATATTTACAAGTTTACAATTCTATTTTTATTGTGATTTATTTAGGATGCAATTTTACTATGTCATCAAGCTTATTTATACACCCTACTCATAATTGTAATAGCTAGTCTCCGTACTCACATCTGACGAAGCCACTGTGTTGGCGAAACAATTGTCATGTTTATATATATTTTGTAAATATATGAATATAAAAATTTTTTTTGTGAAAATCTTAAAACGTGAAGTTTTATTCAGTTCGATGTTAAAATGGATTTTCATCAAGTAAGGGTCGAATCAATCAATTATGCTAATTTTGGATAATGTCAGTGACGGCTGCTCCATAGAGGCTCAGGGGCTCGAGCCCCCCAAGTTACTGTTAGAAAAATGTAACAGTAATTAAATGCATGATATATTTTTTTCATTTTTTTTATACTTAATGTGTTTTTAAAATAGTTATTACCCGTTTGCGACGGCTATGTGTACAATAAAGTCGCATAATGTACTGACCGTCAACTTATAACTCTAACCAGAGAGTATGGAGGGGCTCAGGCTCAGCTCGTATGAGCCATTCCTTGCATAAGGAAATATATGAAGAAACGAATCGAGCGCGGAAATTGCCGATCACGGAGAACGGTTTTTACAACGCGACAGAAGGCTCAAGTTATCAGAACCGCAGTGCGATTTTAATGTTTGTGTAGTGTAGTACTGCCTATATCGTTTCGCTCTCGATATTTATTTGTGGTTTTACTTACTTAGTTTGTGTTTAAATTGTAAAATAGTCTCTTTGATCAAATTTAGGGACACACTTTTTTCCATTCAACGACACAGATATTCCAGATCTCGGCAAACAATTCTCGTTTGTGGGCATACACTTTTTCTTGTAATGTATTCCATACTGAATAATCCAATGTATTACAATCGGGAGCATCCGGTGGCTACTTGGTTGCTTGAATAAAGGATAGTGTGCTTTTTGCTAAGAAATGTTGTGTTCTTAGAGCTCTGTGTGACGGGGCACCAGCCTGAATAAAAAACATAATCATTGTTCGAGTACAACCGTCGCATTTCAGGTATTAGTGCTTCTCGCAAATAGTGGACGTAGTTATCCGTATTGGTTTTTATCAACTGCGGATTAGAAAAGAATAAGCGACTTTTGCCATTCCAGAATATTACGCAGGATAATATAAGCTTCTTAGAAAACGTGCACTTGTTGTGTAGTATAAGACGGTTAGATTGAATAGTGTGAATAAACTCTGTTATTTTGCCTATTTTGAGAAACTTGAAGCGTAAAATCTTTTTCATCTTGAAAAACTAAAAGCCGTAGATCTGCATTCGAAAACTTCCTATAAAGCCACAAGGCTCGTATTGATCGAGTTTTTATCAGTCTAATTCTAATAGTGCGATTTATGCTATAAAGTGGATATCTACGAAGGCGTAGACGGGCCAACTCAGAATTCTAACTTTAAAGTCAGAATTCTGACTTTGAACTCAGAATTCCGACTTTAATCTCAGAATTCTGACTTTAAAGTTAGAATTCTGACTTTGAACTCAGAATTCTGCCTTTAAACTCAGAATTCTGACTTTGACCACAGAATTCTAACAGCGGACAACAGATATGCATTGTGTTAGAGTGACGTAATTGGTAGAATTATGGCCGTTTGCTTTTGTCAAGAATATGCGACTATTCTAATAGAAGCTTCTTGGCCCCAGGTTCACGTTTGCATTGTTATGGTTTACGTGCTTATCTGCTATAAGTACATGTAAATTGTAAAATTTGATCAAACAATCGAATTTAAAGTTGTGTTTTTGTGAAATAATTTGGGACACCCTATATGTATATTTTTGAGCCTCTAATGGGATAAATCTGATTGGCTGATTAAGCATACCTTGGTTAGTTGAAACTTCTATCTAACCTTCCAGTTAGCGAGATTTTTCAACCTACTAGACTTTCTTTATGAGGTTTACTTGATTGGTTAAACGCAGACAAATGGGGAGAATCGAGGACTGACGTCGGTCGTTGGTATAAGGACTATTAAGAAGTAAGAAGTCATAGACAGAGAACTGGT
The DNA here is from genome assembly GCA_029963845.1 of Rhamnusium bicolor. Taxonomy (NCBI): domain Eukaryota; kingdom Metazoa; phylum Arthropoda; class Insecta; order Coleoptera; family Cerambycidae; genus Rhamnusium; species Rhamnusium bicolor. The sequence goes on along the minus strand of JANEYF010002731.1, from coordinate 75,790 downwards.
GATCTTAGAAAATATAGTATAATAAATGATATTGTGAGGAACCGTCCGGGGCAAAACGCTATACAACACAGAACCGGATTTAACTGTATGCAATAATTACATTTTGCCATATATCCTACAACGTGTTGCAACGGTAACCAGTGGCGTAACTACAATTTTTGGGCCCCTCCCAACAGATGTTCAGGTTACAAAAAAAGATTAATTACAACGAAGTGATACGCGGCGAAAGCAAAAAAATTCGATTGAAAATGGTCCCCTAACCGAGAGGGCCCCTGTGCACTGCACACCCCTACACATTGATACTTACGCCACTGACGGTAACACAACTGAATGTGCTCTGGCGTATTAGACCATCTTACCATGTATGTAAAGATCGCCTCAGTCGCGTGCCACAATCTATCGTTCTCGCTTTAATGTAACCGGTGTAAAAGATGGCAGATGTGATTACCTGCCCTCATTTCCCGTCTTGCCCCGTATAATTCCTCACTATATCCCTTTCTTATACTATACTAGTATGGTAAAATGTAGAGTGGTAACTGGCAATTTTTATTTCCCTCGCCTCACGCGAAGTATTGTTTTCGTGAAAATTTCAGATGAGGTAGAATACGAAAATGAATGAAATGATTTCCGTCGGTCTGTCTGTCTGACTTTGAAATCAGAATTCTGAGTTTAAAGTCAGAATTCTGAGTTCAAACTCAAAATTCTGAGTTTAAAGTCAGAATTCTGAGTTCAAACTCAGAATTCTGAGTTTAAAGTTAGAATTCTGAGTTAAAAAGTCAGAATTCTGAGTTAAAAGTCAAAATTCTGGGTTTAAAGTTAGACTTCTGAGTTCATAATCAGAATTCTGACTTTAATGTTATAATTCTGAGTTAAAAGTCAGAATTCTGAGTTTATAATTAGATTCTGAGTTCAAAGTCAGAATTCTGACTTTAAAGTCAGAATTCTGAGTTCAAAGTCAGGAATTCTGAGTTTGAAGTTAAAATTTGAGTTCAAAGTCAGAATTCTGACTTTAAAGTAAGAATTCTGAGTTACAACTCAGAATTGTAACAAAAAAATATTTTTTTCTTGTGGCCCTTCTACGCCTTCGTAGATATCTCTTCCCTGGAAATTCTTCTGCAATTCTTTTGCCACGCCAATTTTTTTCTTGATAACAAGTTTCAATGATCTCTAAGTCAGACTTAGTTAAGTGAGGTGTCATTCTTACAAGAAATAATTGAACAAAACTTTCTGCAAAACCTATGATAACGTTACAACTAACTCAAAATGTCACTAACAGTTATATTTATTTCAATGAAAGATTACTTCGTTTTAGGCTGCTTATAAAATTATCGACTTATAACAGTAGATTTAAATTGTAAATTGAAAATTTGGTTATTTTTATTGTTGATGGACTATACACATATGCAATTTGCTAGGAATATCTCTCAACCTTTTGTCTGTCAGAAAAAAAATTCAAATCAATATCTTAATATACTTCGGAGTTATGAAGCTTCAAATAGGCTTCGCTATTTAATAGCCACCGGTATAACAGAACTACAAAACGACAGGAACGAATTTTTTATATTTTTGATTAATTCGTCTCAAAAAATACCCTCTGACCATTCGTTCCACGCAAATATTTATTTACCCTGCAATATCCTGAACAATAATAATTTTAGATCTCAGTAAATCTTGGCGGTTATTCATGTTATGAAAAGTCCCAATAAGGAGAAAAAATCATATACCTATATTATCTTTTGCTCCCTTGGAAAAAACTGCACACACGCCTGTGGTAACTAATATAAAAATAAATTGATTATTATCTTTGTCTTAGGTATTGTTTCATTTCCTCCAACTCATTCAATAATAAAGTTGTGACGCACTTTTAATTTTCTACTATAATTAACATAGGTTAAGATTAAAAAAATATACCTACTTTCCTAAAGTAACCATGTCAATGAATTATTGATAAAACAAGTCCACTTTATCAAGTTAAATAATTATAGTGATAATAATTACGTCAATGCGAGTTACAAATCCTGTTTTTAAATAACCGTATCAATTATTGTCATAGCTACTTCTTTATAATAGCTTTTAAATTGGACACTGATAACGGTGATAACCTAAAGACCTGTTAACCAAAAAGAAACAACATACTTATTTTGGCCTGATAAATTCGTGACTACTTTTTACGTGCATTTTATATTGTCCGAGAAAGGTGTATAGATTTATTTACGTATCTACGTCATATGTCTAGGACATACATACCTAAAACTTTACATATCCATCTACTATAATTTAGACGTAAATATTTTATAAGTATACGTGGTTGGAATTACACATGTTTTACGTTGTTTATTAACAGAGATGTAAAGTGATTATTGCATAAAATTTTTGATTAATTTTTTTGCTTATCTTTATCTAGCATGTACCCAGCAGGCTGTTTTTTTGTTTGTGAAATAAAACCTATTACGCGTTTAAATGGAGCAAAAGTGAATCATAACAATGAATCACTAAGTATATCAATTAACATATCAGGATATTGGAAATCTTTTTGTAAAAGATAGACATCAAATACTTGCATCGGTTAAAGCTATGTATTGAGTTGTGATAAAAATAATTTCTCGAAAAGTAATTGCGAATCCTGTCGAAAGGTGGATTCTCAATGAATACATACATGTCTCTACATAAACATGTATCATACATATATTTAATGACATATGCATTTAATTCACTATAGAACTGCAGTAGATGTGCTATACACAGACAATAGTTATTTACGTAACCAGACCAGAAAATGATTCTTTACTGGGCGAGCTGACAGTTTCCAAGGAAAGCACCAGCAAGTCCTGGAAGCAGGCGAGTCTAGTAGACACACTATTGTCTAGAGTGCCTACCCTATTGTTGTCAACCAAATGTGACACAAGGGATCGGTAAAGACTTTTTTGTTATACCCTCTCAAAACAACATGTATAATGTATATGTAGAGTAGAGAAAGTCCATCTGTCCTGTGCGGCCGCAAAGGAAAAATTTTTTCTTGCGCTAACTTTCAGCGCCTCAGTAGCAATTAATTTAGTTAGGAAATAAAGATAATAATCAATAAAATGAAATAAATTTAATTAATATCACACTGTGTTGCATTCTGCTTTATTAAATTGTAGAATTTTAGCATAAATGTTATAATTATTAAATCAATTATTGTTTTACGTTACCTGTGATAAGTATATTGAGGCTGCTTACTTTATCAATTATAATAAATCATGCGATTGAAATTTCCTTGGCAACCCTTGTTTTTCATTGTTTTTTTACGTTTATTTGCAAATTTTATTCCAAATGTATTCTCCAGAACTTACTTTTATTTATTTTTATGTGTTGTTGTTTCCAGAGAGGGATTATAATGAGAAAAAATCGTTCATTACACGTCCATAAACTACTTTTCCCGAGCTTGCATTACTCCTGTGTACGTAGGGATGGCAACGGTGTATAGATGTTTTAAAAACATCGATGCATCAAACAATAAGCATAAATGAAAAGAAAGGATCATGGGTAATGCCCGCAAAAAGAGATGAATCCGCCGACACGTGTTTCTGAGTCACTACTCGTTATCAAGACGGCTATAAGTTGTAAGGATAGGTACAACTTAGGTTTAACAACACAAAAGAAACCACTGACAGGAGCCAGTCACTCATTTGCAGCTGCAATTGGGAGACCCAGTGTTTACAGGGCAACAGACAATATTGCCACGGAGGCAACTATAGCTACCTGCGTGGTAGATAGGATCATGGGTAATGTGCGCAAAAAAGGATGGGAAAGGGCAACAGAGTAGTGACTCAGAAACACGTGTCGGCGGATTCATCCTTTTTTGCGGGCATTACCCATGATTCTTTCTTCCTATTAGATCTCATCCCGTAGTAACTTTCTATACTTTGCTACTTCAAACCTTGTTTAAGAAATACTACGCAGGTAGCTATAGTTGCCTCCGTGGCAATATTGTCTGTTGCCCTGTAAACACGGGGTCTATCAATTGCAACTGCAAATGAGCGACTGGCTCCTATCAAAGATTTCCATTTTGTTGTTGAACCTAAGTTGTACCTATCCTTACAACTTATAGCCGTCTTGATAACAAGTAGTGACTCAGAAACACGTGTCGGCGGATTCGTCCTTTTTTGCGGGCATTACCCATGATCCTTTCTTCCTATTATATCTCATCCCGCAGTAACCTTCTATACTTTGTTACTATAAACATAAATGTTTTGCCATCGATGTCTGTCTGAATGACGATACATATCAATATATCGTCATTCAAACATCGATGGAAAAACATCGATGTATATAGTCTGATGCATCGAAACATCATTACCATCCCTATGTGTACGACTACGCTGGAAATGCCTAGTTTCTGAACTCGTAATGAAATATACTATACCGATCCCTTATGTTACTTTACCGGTCTAGACCAGTAAGAATGTGTTTTACTCTCAAAAAATTTTTCAAAATTAGTTAACTTTCTAGAAGGGTTATTATGTAAAAAAAATAAAGAGTAGCTATGATTTTTCGTGATGTTTCACTATATATAATGATTAACAACTGATTGACAGCATCAAGTATTAGATTAGATTAGAAGAAAATGAGCTGGCTGATTGGCCTGACCATCGCGACTCCCTGTGGGTCTATTGTGGAGCTCCTATTCATTTCCTTAGAGCTCCCTGTCTAGCTTTGTCCTTTGTATCAGACTCCACAGCCTTGATAAAGGGTTCTTAGTGTAACTGTCCGCTCGTGGTTTTTGTTCCCCAAGTAGTTGGAACTTAAGTCTAGCGAGGCCTTCACTGGCATAACACATGAACTGAGGATTCTCTTCCTCTTAGCAGAATCTATTATCCTAATGGCCTTTCTACTTTTGACATAGTAGGTCTTTCGTAAATTTGGTCCATCTTTCTTTAATGAACTCTTTGGTCTATCGCTGTTGCGGGAAACCCCTACACCATTCCAGAGATTTACTTTGCATCCATTCCTCAATGGATGCTCGTATGCCTAGCTTGGTCATGCCACAAAGGGCATCCCACTAGGGCCGTGGATGAGCCTTTTCTGGACAGTTCTTCCACCTTGTAGTTTCCCTTATGTCTCTCGTGGTCTGGTACCCACACCATGATCAATTTATTTTAACTTCCTAGGTCTTTCAGGGCATTAACACAGTCCCATACAAGTTTTGAGTCAACCTACATGGAACCGATTGCTTTTAATGCCGTTTGGCTATCAGAGAAAATGGCTATCGACACATTGACATTTGTTTATCTGGATAGATAAATTACACCAATATGGTACAATTGATGCAGTATGTACTCGTTTACGAATTTGTCAGTGACTTGTTTGTATTATAAACCTTGCTTAAGACTGCATTTGATTCAGTATCATATACACCTTCGTCGCCTTCATCATTGTCTGACTTTTACTATTTGAAAACATATTTCTTGGTGTTTCTTTAATCGATGTACAAGATTCCACATTTCTCTTCGCATACTTCTTATGTCACTTTTTCCTCTGATCTTATTATTTTTTTTAAAAAATTGCAACCGGTTTCTGGACTTGAAACTACAACTATTATGTGAATAAATATTTGACAATACAAATTTGTTTGCGTTTGTGAAGATATTTTTGACAAAAAGATTTAATGATTTTCCACAATAATCTAAATTTTTGTATGTTACATTTGTATCCAATAAACAGAAGAAATCGTGTGATATAATTATGTGGACACCCTGCCTGTTAGCTCATTTTTTCAAGCAGGGCAGAATAAAATACAGTATTATAAACACAACGACGACGCCGACGTAAAAATTTACCAAAATTTATTGGTACGTCAAGCAGATAGTAATGAAATGAATTTAAACTATCTGTTCCCTAATTCATGGTTCTAATAAATATTTCATGAAACAAACAAGCTCAATATAGAAATTCTTATCTTATTGTTAATTTAAAAAATGTAAACAATAAAACATTCTTGAACAAAGCAATTCTCTTGGAAATGAGAATTATGTAAATAAAATGATTTACTTATTAAACAATTATTTATAAAGAATGACATTATGTTTTGTTTTTTATCAGTGTGGGTCATGATATTTGACGATACTAAAATTAAAACAGTTTTATAATTTGGTCTACATCAATGATGATCAAAATTAAGACAACATCATCATATCAAATCAATTTATTTATTACTAATTGTTGCCAAGTCTGTTATTTGTCAACGCAAATAAAAACATATTTACTAATTGTAAGTATTACAAATTAAAAGAAATTCAAATTGTCAACATATTCAAAAATATATTCAATTGCTTTCTGTCGAGAATTTTTCGTAATCATTTTGATATTGCGAAACTAGCACTTTCGTGAATAATTGATCTTGATTTTGACGCCAATCTCTTGGAAACCGAAGGTGGAAGTGATTTATTTGGGTAAATTTTACAATAAATCTACATGGAAATATCAAAATATTACGTTCTCTAAAATAGTTATTTACGTAACAAGACCGCAAAGTGATTCTTTACTGGGAGAGCTGGCAATTGGAAGCCGGTGAGCCCAGTAAAGAAACTTGCCTGAGATAGACTAGTAAATATGTATTTGCCACTCACAAAATTGACCAAAGCTAGTTAATTTTCTAGGCGGTTACGGAAAATGTATAATACCGCGAATGATGCTTGGGAAGATAATAAAAATGTGTTTTAAGCGAATTAAATTACACAACTATTATTAATTTCCGAACTATGTGCTTAAACTTATTAACATCAGTAAGTTGTGTCAAATATTACAGAAAACATCTGATATCATCCTCCTAAATTTTATTTTCATGAAGATTATTTAGCAAAAGTTACGTCGCTAGCACCATCACGAGTGTAGCATCCCTGAACCTCTATAACTATCGTACGACAATTTATCAAACATCGTGTCTACCACAAACAATAAAGTTATGGAATTCATTGCACAACAAATCGCTCGTCGAATGTTGTGGTGTTTGTGGAAACTATTTACATAAATCATACTCATGTTTCCTCGAGTTATATTGTTCTTAAGCCTTTAAGGTCAATATTAATAAGTACATCGTTCAAATTTCCTCTACGGTGATTCTCTATTGAAAGGGACCTGTCCTTTGTGAAGTGCCATTTAATAGAAAAAGGTCAGGTACCAAAGCCACGAGAATAAATTAGAAATTAGACTGATTATATACTATATTTATTATCTTAAAGTCGTTTATATAAGAGAATTCTTGATGAAAATAATGACAGCAATTGGAATGCTTTTGCAACTTTAATACGGAAAATAATGGAAATTATGCGGAAATAATAATACAAATTGAATTGTAATAGCACAAATTGAGCCTTAGTAAACAATAAATCATAGTATTATTATTGCAGTTATATTTGTTTAGTGAATCAGTAACTGCCAAAACAATAAAATAACAAAGTATTTCAGCAAATGATAATCTCTAGATAAACATCAATCAAAAATAATAAAAATCAATTATTTACAATTTCAACAGTTAAAGTATGGTAAACAGGAAAGCAAATAAATTTTCACTATTGGACTAATTCTAAATATTAGTTTAAGTGATAGATATTTTTCCAAGATCGCAAATCCATTGTACCAAAAATAACGATGTTCATTTGTTTGATTGTCGCCATCTAAATCGATTTGACAGCTACGATAATGGGAGGCATGAAAGTAATTGAACAAATTAGAGCAATTACTTAAATCAAGCCAGTCGGTTTTTAATCATTGTTAATATGAGGTCAACTACTATGAGATAACAATGTTTAGTTTTCTTTCTTACGGGCCAGGCGTCAGATTCTAAGTTAAGGTATTAGAAACTATCAAAGGAGTCGTAAAAATTAATGTTGGACCTAATTATGAAATGTATTATATTGTTAATTTAACAAAAACATGTTAAAGATAATTGAAATGTAATATACAAGGTGTTTTGAAGTGGAAAAGCAAATTTAATTAAATGGTTTCAAAAAATTGATTGAAGACGACGTTACTTTGTGAAAATCCATTTTTGAAATTAAATAATTACAAAACACTATTTTTTTTGACTAATTTTCACTTTTATTTAAAACCTCACGACTAGTTTCATCCTATTCGGACATTTTCAAGTAATACAAACTTATCTTTAGGTATAAAATGAACAGCAAATAAGTTTATGGTTGGTTTTCTGTTGTCTGTTGTCTTAAAAGCATAAAGGGTGAGGTAGTAAATTTATATTTTGGGTTGAATTTTTATCTTAACAGCAACTAGTTTACTGAACTAAATTTAATAACGGGGAATTATTTATATCTATCTGATCGTTTAATGTTATAATTTTTAACTTATTTATTTCCATAGCTTCTAGTAAGTTAAGTGTTTTACTTTTTTTCACAAATATCTAATAGTCTTGGCATATGATTAATAGTTACCGTATGGCCTGAATCTGCTAAATGTTTATAAAAGTTTAAGTGTGCGTGAATATGCTCTCTATATCTTATATCATATGATCTACCTGTTTGACCTATATATACCGCATTACATTCTGGACAATCTAATTGATATACTCCACACTTTTTGTAAATTTCAGTTGTATCTTTTGCTTTGTACAAAAGCCTGCCTACATTTTTGTTCGAACTAAATGAGGTTTTAATATTAAATTTTGACAAGGTATTGCTGATTGAATTAGAGAGGTGTCCTGCATATGGTATTGAGATATATGTTTTGTCTTTTTTACGTTATTAATGAGGTATATTTCTTTTAAGAGAATGTTATTTTGTTTTTTGAAAATTAATTTATTTATTGTATTTTGAGAGTACCCGTTAATATATGCTATAAGTCGTATTGTCTACAGTACTTTTTTAAATCTGTTTCGGATAAAGGAATGTTTAAATCTCGATATATCATTGAATTATATGCGGTTAATTTATGAGAGAGAAGGTTATAGGAATTGAGAGGAATTACTATTCCTGTCACTGTACGTTGATTTGCGATAAATATTGTAGGAAAAGGATATAGTTTGTCTTTTTATAGTTGTCAAGAAAGTTTATTGATTTCTTTTCGTCTTTTATTTCTGTTGTAAAGTTTATATTATTATGTATGTTATTGATAAAATGTTGGAATTGTTTTAACTGTCTGTCTGTTCCTTTAAACCGTATTAGGATATCGTCCATATATCTATACCTGACAGTGGCAGCTGGTGGATTTAGGTTATACAATATCTCAGTATTGGAACATGGAACCCAGGCAATATTTTAAAGCACGACTATCAGTACTGATTAGAGATGTTTTGCGGAAAAAATTTAAAAAAAAAAATGAGAAAAGAAGTTACAAAAATGCCTAGCCTCCTCAGATTTCTTCTAGACCATTAATAAAATCTTTGCAAACTTTCTTTTTTTCGTAACCAGAAGGAAAATTTATCACCCCGTTTCTTTTTTGGTTTTCGAAAATTTTGATTTTTTGTAAAGTTTCTGTTGACACTTTGAAATTTAAGTTCACCATCGTGTAAATTTCAAAATGTCATAACTTTACAAAAAATCAAAATTTTCAAAAACCAAATAAAAACGGGGTGATAAATTTTCCTTCTGATTACGAAAAAAGATAGTTTGCAAAGATTTTACTAATGGTCTAGAAGGAATCTGGGGCATTTTTGTAACTTTTTTTTCTCAATTTTTTTTCTGCAAAACTCCTTCAATTAGTACTGATAGTCGTGCCTTCAAATATTGTTTGGGTTCCATGCTCCAATACTGAGATATGGAACAACCTAAATCCACCAGCCGCCACTGATACCAGAATATAATATGTTGTTTTGCTATCGTAGAATTTAATATATAATTTTCGAGATTATCCATGAATATATCGGATAATAGGGTACTAAGTGGGGAACCCATACATTTATAAAAAAACTAGTTGTTGTGAAATATACTCTGCAATTTCTTTTAAAACTTCTTCTTTTAATCCATCTAGGTATACCTGGTGTCTTATTATTCTTTAGATTTCTATTATATTTTCAAAATTCATTTTTATTTTTAGGTCTAAGGAAAACAGAAAATTCTATGGACGACCTAGAGGGAATATCAAGTGATTTTGTAATTTTATTTGCCAAGTTACTTCCTACATTTGCAAACTACTTATTATATAAATTTGACATTTCTACCATATTAGATGTTGTTCTGGAATCAGTTATTATTCTCTTATTAGAGTTTTTTATTATTTGAGCTAATAATTTCCTTTACAACATTCCATAAATGTTTACTGTCATTTTTATTATTAGATGTTTTTATCTTGTATTTTGTATATATATTTAATAATATCGTTTAACCCATTTCCATAATTATGTATTCCGTTTTAATTTCTTATATATTTTAAAAAAGGCTTCATTACAAATATTGATGTATTTTCAAATATTACACATGGGAATATTGTCAATTATTTAGTTTTTGAGCGTAGTGCCTACACAAAAGAGTCTAAGGTATTCAAACGTCTTTGTGTATGTTTGCGGTTGAGTGAATGAAATCCTTTGCAAGGATTTATCACAAAAAAGCTTATTGCGAATGTAAGAATAAATTATCAATTATCAGTTTCAGTATCAGAGGTTTTTTACTGTTAAACTGTAATTTATTATAATAAATTTATTTATTTATAAATTGTGCAATGCTCTCAAAGATGTAAATATTTTGAGGTCTCCATTTTGTATAAGTTAAAGGCCCACAAAACCACAGATATTATGAAAGACAACAAATTTAATGATTCTATGGAAAAATGTAAATCAATCACCATAAAACCTGAACAGATACGTTTTGTTTCCCTAGTCTGGGAACTGTGACGTCACACGCACCCGATCTATCTGCTGACCACGCTTTGGTCTGTAGCACATCTAATTTCACTCAGATAAATATCTGATTTGATAGTTTTTTAATAAAAATTCGTTTTTTGTAGGAACAATTACATTTTTATACAACCCTGGAATGTTCAATAGTCCAGGCTTTGAGGTATTTCTAAAGTGTAAAGTTACAAAGTGGACATGTACAATAAAGTGTCAAAAATACTTCTTTCTACGATTGTGTTGTCAAATTTTCTAACTTGAAAATGACTGCGGAAAATGTCACTTTGCCGCACGTCGCGCCGTGCGGCAACAAATTTGTCACACGCCTCGAGTACATCTTCACACACCGGAATAAAAGAGTGTATTTACCTTAAAGAATTATATTATTTAACTGGTAATAACAATTAAATTCTATAAATGTACATTAATTACACAGAAATTGCAATTACTTAAGTTAATGCTTGCTAACTGGAACATTTAGATTGTTAGAAATACTAGAAATATTTACATCTGATCTGAACCAATATTAATGGCGTTTGCGTTGTCGCCCATTATTTTCTTGGAAGTTTTAAATATTCTGCAATTTTTTTGACACCTGTCCAAACGTGTTTATCCCTACCACTTGAACTGTACATTTTCCATGTTTGTATTGAATGAAGAATCGTTTATATCTTATGGATGCAGGTCTAAGTTGAACATATCGACAATAAGAAACCAACCAATTATCTCCTTTTGTAACCGAAGACGTTCTAGATTTACGAGTTTTAGAATCTAGAATGATTATGAGCAAAAATTCTCCATTGTCCTGAATGTCATCTATGGTAATATTCATCAACTCCTCCCTTCTGAGGGCACCAGCCACTCCAATCATTAACACAATCATTACAACAGGTTGAAAAAACTGAAATCTGTATTACCTTTAGAACTAAAAATGTGTCTTGCCTTATATCCTACAGATTCTCTTTTTACAAAGGCAATTAGTTTCGAAAACTTCGAAATATCTACATTTTCTTCCAATGACAGAATGCTTCTTAGCATTGAGCAAATTGACCACATCGTGGAAGACTTCAACATTTTAGCCTTTTTGGCGAAATAGTAGGACAACTTCCGTATAAACATTCACCTTCTTTTGACGGCACCACGAAAAGAAGTTTTTCCTTCTTATAACGTTCCTTCGATTTACGTGAAAGGAGGTCGGAACTCAGACTTTCAACGGCTGCAACAATTTTTGCTGGAATATCTTGGTCTGAATTCATCACTTCCTCAAAAGCAGCAGATACAAGACAGAAAGCGTCAGTTTAGCAAAACAATTTGTTTTGTTTCTTAGTCATCACAACCGTTTGAGCAGTACTTGATCTTTATTATTTTAAATAAAATCTGACAGACGGCAAATTTAAAATTTTGAAAAAGACTAAGGAAAAAGACTTTACAACCGTAGAAAAGAGAGTATGTAACATACATCTGGCAAGCTTCATTGCAAAACTCGTGTCATAGGAACACTCGCTGCGCTCGTATTCCTAATTTCATACATCGTTTTGCAATGAAGCCCTTACCACACTTATATTACAATGTACCATTTTTTTTTTTTTAAATGGCTTGTCACTGGCGTGTTATATTTGTGTTCAGAGTGCCCTATCATAGGGGTAGGTGAAATTTCAAGAAAATTTAGGAATCTGTCGAATAATTACCAAAATGTTTTTGAATTTATTTCATTAGCTGTAAAATCTATAATTCTCCCTGAGTCATGTGGTTCCCCACCATACATGCGATGAAATAATTTGTAAAATTATTAAAAAAAATATTTATTAAAATTTCTAAATTAGAGAATTTAAAGTAATTATTTTTAATGCAGATTTTAAAATTTCGCACAGTTCGAATAAACTAATAATGATATGACTATCGACAATAATTATCCATAAAAAATGTGTTGACATTTGAACCCGTCTATTAAAAATTTTATGACGATACAACTACATATTAATAGAGTGTCTAACATTCTTTATTCATGGTAATACCTGATAGAATTTCTAAAGAAGAGTTTGTTTTTATACCATTATAACAATAATTATAAACGTCAATAAAATTTACACTTCTGGACTCAAATTCAAGGATAAACTGCCAGCCATAAATTGACCCCATCGTTCCGGCATGAAATTTTAATGTTTAGCCTAAGGAAAGACAGCATTGAGCTATTTTTTGTAAATTGATGCATATCAAGAGACAAACAATAAGTGGAATTCAGAATAATATTCTTCAGAAAGTTTTCTACTAGCGCATTCACCACAGTTTAAAATAATTCCATTGAAGATTTAAAATAGTCCGCGACATGGGCAACTTAATATACTTAAATGGAAAAAAAGTGTTGATTCTTGTGCCGTTCAAGAAATAATAAAAACTTGTTTTGCTTGTAAATCGATGTTCATTTCATTATGTATAATTCTAGCTGTTTATTTCTCTAGAACTCTTAACAACCGTGTTGTTATTTGCTTTTCTAATAAATGTATTAATAGAGGGAATTAACTTATAAACCATCATTTCTATTTTTGAAATTACAATTAAAAAATTTCTCGTTTTATCCTTAAATTCGTATATTTTTTGTAGCATGCAACACGAAAAATGGCACGATCAAGGATTTAGCTCACCAATGTAAATTTCGTATGGTTTGTTGCTATAAGGACTTTCGTAAATGTTACTCGATCCTAACCTGAATTTTCTAATGGAAATATTCGTATTGTTTAAAAAAATGTAGAAGCACGAGGATATACAGGGAGGTCCTTAAGTAATGAATAACTAGACAAAATATTACGATTTGGTCTAATTTACTTTAATCCAAAAGTTGATATTAAAAGAGAAACGGGGTACTAAAGTCAAAATATTAATTTTCTGTCGTACTGCACTCGATGTCTTAATCAAGCCGCAACTTTTTTTTGCCCCATTTTTTTTTATTAGAGAAACGGGGTGTTTAGCACTGGCGGTTCTTCTATAGGGTCATTTGGTCAATGACCTCCCACATACAAATAAAAAAATAGAGCTATTCATTTTCTAACGTTTAAAAATATATATTATATATATTTTTAATATTCTTAAAAAATGTATTAAAGTTTCTAGTTCATTCTATGCACAATACTATTCAAATATCTAGATCGCACGATTTCGTATCCCCCCGAGCACCGAGCCTCTACATTCATATTCATTACATTATTCATTCATAGAATTTATAACTCTTGGGTCAATCCACAATTTGTCCTCAAAGCTAGCTACGGACCGAATTTACAACGAATTAAAGTGAAATAGACTTATGCGCGAATCGTCAGAAAGCAAAAGAGACAGAAAACACTGACGGGGAGAATGTCCCTGACATATTTTACGGAAACGGTAACGCACAAAGTTCAGTGGACTGAAGTCTTAATGCTGACTAGGTACGCGTTGGTCGGTAAATTCTGTAGCGTTGTTTTTAATGTTTTTATTTGTGAACATTTTATTAGTTGGGTTATGAAGACCGAGTGAAATTCAAAGGTGGTGGCCGTCGAAAACCTAATATGACGATAAAGCAAACATCTCTTGATAAGAAAAAAGAAATTAATAGGTATTTTCGAAATTCAATGTACGATTTATCCGAGTGGATTTGCGGATGCGAGGTAAAAAAATATATTTTTTTGTTTCCCATGCCTGTTATTTGGTGATGATCCTGATCCTATATGGTCCAAAATAGCTATAACTGACTTGAAACATTTAAAAATAAAAGTACAGAAACATTCGCTCGCATCAAGTCATATGAATAACTGTTGTAGTCTAGCAACACTTGGTACAGTTGACATTAGAATGCAGTTAGACAGTGCCTATAGAAAAAGTTTAAAAGCTTACAACGAAAACGTTTCTAAAAATAGATATATTTTAAATAAAATAATAGACTGTGTATTATTCTGTGGAGCTTTTGAGCTAGCACTATGCGGACATGACGAAATTGAGTCCACTGATAACCGGGGAATATTTCGAGGTCTAGTAAATTTTGTAAGTAAGTAAGTAAATTTAATTTTACAAAAAGCATCAGGTCAGGATAAAAGCATTAAAATTTTTTTTGCTAATTTACATAGCTTTTCTTCATTCTTTGGAAAATCGCCAAAAAGAACAGCCGTGTTAGATAATGTTGTTACGGTGAGATTACCTAAAGCGGCTCCAACACGATGGAATTTTAATACAAAGTGAATAGAGACTGTTTATACCTATCGAACAGAATTATTAGATTGTTTAGAAAAAATCATTGATAATGAATCAGAAAACAACACTCTAAACCAAGCTATTGGTTTAAGAAACTACTTACAAAATGAACATTTTCTTTACTGATTAAATTTTTTTCATTTAGTTATGCCTCACTGTGATATATTCAATCAATTACAAAAAATGTAATATGGATGTCATAACAGTAAATAAGTGTATTGGCGTTTTTAATAGTAAAATTGAAGACATCAGAAATAAAATTTTGAATAACTATTTGGAAGAGACATCCATGCAGTCTGCCCAGCGATGTAAAACGGAAGAATCAAAAAAGGAGCATTTCATTAGAAGTTTGTGATATAATTACATCTGAGATCAAAAACAGGTTTGGCTTCAGTAATCGTTTAGCAGTGTCTCAGTTATTTCACGCAGATCGATTTAAAGATTATAAAAAAACTTTCCTCAAGATATGTTTAAATTAGTTAAAACGGAGTATCCAGTCATAAATCATTTGAAACTTAAAACTGAATTAAAAGTTTTATTACAGCTTTTTATTAACAATAATTTGTGCAATACTTTTTCTGAAAATGTCAAACTGTTAAAAATCTTGTGTACTCTCCCTATGACTACCGTCGAAAGTGAACGTTGTTTTTCCACCTTAATAAGAATAAAGACATTTTTAAGAAATACCATGGGTCAGGAAAGGTTATCTTCTTTAGCTATGCTTACCATAGAAAGGGCGTTAATAAAGAAGATAAAAGATTTTAATGAAAAAGTAATTGACCACTTTGCATCTCAAAAAGACCGGATGATCGACTTAGAATTTAAATCACTTTAAAAGGTAGGTAATACAGTAAACTTTTCTAATTGACCTCCCTATTTCTTGACCCACGAACCGCCACTGGTGTTTAGGAAGAAAATGTGAATTTTTAGCACTTACATTGCTACATTCCTAACGAAATTAAAATTGTATACAAGTGTACGAGTAATCCATCCTAAATTTTCTTAGTCTTTTTCACAAACTCTTTTACTTATCGGTCATTAAATTGTACGAAATCTAAAAATAGTTAATAAGTTTATTTAATATATTCAAATGTTTACGTATTCTAAATGATTATTATTTAATTATTTTAACATGGTTGGTATCGTTTAACGTATTTACTTATTTTTATATTTTTTTATTGCTCCATTTTTTTTCATTTATAATTTAAAAATTATCTAAAGAAAAAATGGGATTACGTGTTGTTTTAAATTAATGTCGTCAAGACGATTATTATCCAATTATTTTAATGAGTGTTTTACCATTAGTGTATATGATTATTTACATATTTTATTTGTAAAGCAATAACCTTGCTTAAACCAAAACTGAAATTAATTGTTTGCAATGCATTGCATACGCATTGTATCGTCTACCTATTTTATCACGGAATACGCCAAAAACTGTAAAAGCTTTATTACAAATGTTTACATGATCTAAATCTAATTAAAAATTGTTCCAATTGCTCCATAATGATTATTAACTCAAACTGATTGTTAATACAAATAAGGAGTCAGTACTTTTGATAATTACAGTTAATTAACATTGACACAATTACATTTTTTTATAACATAAACTAAATTATTTATAATGGGTTGAGTTCGGTTCAGTACAGAAAGTAAGTCATTAGACCAAGACAAATTTATCATATTCCTTTACAGAGACGGACTGATCATGATAGATAAAAATACACGTTTTAAAAACATTTGAAAAAGATATAAGGTCACTGAATATTTTCATTAAATAGTACGCAGTGTAAATTTTTCCAGAATTAGATTAAAAAATGCTCTAATGTAAAGTCAAGCTAGGCAATGAATTTATATACTGAAGATGATTTTGATAGTCGTTCAAATTTCCGTAATAATACAGAAATATTTTATAACTGATGAAGGAACTTTGTATAGGCCCAATATCAACAAAACTGCACACATTGCGCGGTGGAAAACCCACACTGGATATAATATAACAAGCATATAAGCGGCATCCCCAAAAAGTCAGCGTTTGAACAGGAATAGTAATAAATCACATTTTAGGTATTTTTCCAAACTTCTTTATATTTAAAATCGTTACAGTTAGAATTACTTTCTGTATCAGTTGAACTATTTCCTCATTCAATTGAAGCTGATAATTTGGCTTCAACAAAATGGTCCACGGCTCTGTTCGAAGTTGAGGAAATTTCCCAGGTCTGTGGATCGGCATCTAAGGGGTTGCCTGCCAGGTCTTCAAATTCAACTTTATTAGACCATTAGGGTATATATGTGAATAGGCCACAAAATTTAAATAATTTAGAAGGGCAAACATGACTAGAAATTGGAATAACTACGCCAGATGTTATAAGAAATGCAGGAATAATTTATAAATTTACATTATTTGTATTCAAAAATTTTTATGTGCTGACAAGCGTCTTAGAACTATTGTCAGGATTGACAGATGTCATTATTTGCAGTAATTCTGATTACTTTAAATGGCATTTAGTTCTTTTTTACTGGACACATTACTTTTATGAAATCTGGTTTCAAAACCACCGCAAACGAACAGTTTTGTTGCTTTGCAAATTATGATTGAAATGTTCTATAACTCGTAAAATATCCAAGAAGCTATAGCAAAACTATTGCAGCAGAAATTTTCTGGCCTGATTTTTACAGAGTTAAATTAGGGATATGTTAACTTTAACTTCTATATTTTAACTTTAATGACAACTTTAAAACAGTCATACGGCACAGGTACATACTCTGATGAACCTAGTCCGATCCTGTGTCTTTAAAATGTACTTTTACTCAACGGTACACCCATCGACCTTTTTTATGTAAGTTAATAATTATGTTAATTTGCGTCCAAATTTAAATATTATATAATCGCAGACGAGATGATTTTAAAAAATAAATTGTACAATATATCGAATTAATTTCTTTTAAACGACTATTCTCGGTGTCCTTGAAGATATATCAGTCTGGAGACGTGCCTATTTAGTGAAATTAGTAAGAACAATTTTTAAAAACTGGTCTATTTTTATTGGGACGAAATTTTAATTTATATTCTAAATTTATACAGTATCACCCATAAAGTTTGTGCGATATGGAAAAAATTTTTAGTGATTCATTTGGGATGTGGCGATGCGATTACTTGTCAAAACGTAGAGGGAGGTAGCGATGGTTGACGTAAGTTCCAGTGTTGACGCTAGGTGATGTGTCACCGCGTAAATATGTTCATGCAAATAACACAATATCTTACCTCGTGGTTATTTTGGCGAGTTCGGTAACATCTAAAGTCAATACGATGAGGGCTGAACATTTTGGTGGATGTAACACTAGCACACACGTATCACAAGAGTGAAAGTATATTACTAATAGTAATGCACCCACTAAAACATATACCACCTTCCAGCCGCAAGCATAGGTGGCTTCGTCCACGCTAATCCAGACACATTTGTCCTTCAGTTCATATAAATTATTTGTTTAATACTCTCACATCTCCGTGATCAATATTTTTTTCCCAGTGTTGTTTCCGATGGCACCTAAACATTTTTTGCTACAGTGCCCATTAACACTGGCGGGTTCTTCTATAGGGTCATTTGGTCAATGACCTCCCACATACAAATAAAAAAAATAGAGCTATTCATTTTCTGAAGTTTAAAAATATATAATACATATATTTTTAATATTCTTAAAAAAACATATTAAAGTTTCTAGTTCATTTTATGCACAATACTATTCAAATATCTAGATCGCAGGATTTCGTATCCCCTCCGAGCACCGAGCACCGAGCCTCTACATTCATATTCATTACATTATTCATTTATAGAATTCAAAAATCTTGGGTCAATCCACAACTTGTCCTCAAAGCTAGCTACGGACCGAATTTACAACGAATTTAAGTGAAATAGACTTATGGGCCAATCGTCAGAAAGCAAAAGAGACAGAAAACACTGGCGGGGACAAAGTCCATGACACATTTTACGGAAGCGGTAACGCACGAAGTTCAATATAGCAGCCTTAATGCTGACTAGGTACGCGTTGGTCGGTAAATTCTGTCGCGTTGTTTTTAATGTTTTTATTTGTGAACATTTTATTAGTAAATCTCTACTTGCGAAATTAAGTAAAACAGTGTTTTTGGTGTTTACTATTAAATATGAGTGTTGTACAAAATATATTAAAACTGAAAGACGGACATAAATTGGGTTATGAATACCAAGTGAAATTCAAAGGTGGTGGCCGTCCAAAACCTAATATGACGATAAAGCAAACATCTCTTTGATAAGAAGAAAGAAGTTAATAGGTATTTTCGAAATTCAGTGTACGATTTATCTGAGTGGTCATATGAATAACTGTTGTAGTCTAGCAACACTTGGTACAGTTGATATTAGAATGCAGTTAGACAGCGCCTATAGAAAAAGTTTAAAAGCTTACAACGAAAACGTTTCTAAAAATAGATATATTTTAAATAAAATAATAGACTGTGTATTATTCTGTGGAGCTTTTGAGCTAGCACTACGCGGACATGACGAAACTGAGTTCTCTGATAACCCGGGAATATTTCGAGGTCTAGTAAATTTTGTATCTGAACTAGATGCCATTTTTAAAGACCATTTGCAAAACAGTACTGTGTTTAAGGGCACTTCGAAGGCAATTCAAAATGAACTTTTTAGATTCGATACTGGCGATTATTCACGAAGAAATAAAATCTGAAATTAATCAATCTGACTTCATTGCAGTTCAAGTGGATGAAACCACAGATAGTTCCAATAAAGTACAAGTAGTTTTGTGTTTAGATACGTTTTAGACGGTGTTGTATGTGAGAGATTTTGGAAATTTATTCAGCCTCAAGGAACGATATCGCAGCATTTGACAGATGTAATTTTAAAAGAGTTAGAATGTCTGAAAATTAATGAAAATCCTGAAAAATTGATAGCACAAAGTTACGATGGAGCATCAGTAATGAGTGGTGCTTTTGGAGGTGTTCAGGTCAAAATTAAAAAAAGTTATCCTTCAGCAAATTTTATTCATTATTACGCTCATCAGCTAAATTTAATTTTACAAAAAGCATCAAGTCAGGATAAAAGTATAACAATTTTTTTGCTAATTTACATAGCTTCTC
This sequence comes from Rhamnusium bicolor, assembly GCA_029963845.1. Classification (NCBI taxonomy): domain Eukaryota; kingdom Metazoa; phylum Arthropoda; class Insecta; order Coleoptera; family Cerambycidae; genus Rhamnusium; species Rhamnusium bicolor. The sequence goes on along the minus strand of JANEYF010002731.1, from coordinate 55,625 downwards.
TTCCTTCTTTGGAAAATCGCCAAAAAGAACAGCCGTGTTAGATAATGTCGTTAAGATGAGATTACCTAAAGCGGCTCCAATACAATGGAATTTTAATACAAAGTGCATAGAGACTGTTTATACCTATCGAACAGAATTATTAGATTGTTTAGAAAAAATCATTGATAATTAATGAATCAGAAAACAACACTCTAAACCAAGCTATTGGTTTAAAAACTACTTACAAAATGAACATTTTCTTTACTGGTTAAATTTTTTTCATTTAGTTATGCCTCATTATGATATATTGTTCAATCAATTACAAAAATGTAATATCGATGTCATAACAGTAAATAGTATTGGCGTTTTTAATAGTAAAATTGAAGACATCAGAAATAAAATTTTGAATAACTATTTGGAGGAGACATCCATGCAGTCTGCCCAGAGATGTAAAACGGAAGAATCAAAAAGGAGAATTCCATTAGAAGTTTGTGATATAATTACATCTGAGATCAAAAACAGGTTTGGCTTCAGTAATCATTTAGCAGTGTCTCAGTTATTTTACGCAGATCGATTTAAAGATTATAAAAAAAAGCTTTCCTCAAGATATGTTTAAATTAGTTAAACGGAGTATCCAGTCATAACTCGTTTGAAACTTAAAACTGAATTAGAAGTATTATATAGCCGAGAAGATTTTTCTAATAGTGAAGGTGCAGTTGCTTTGTTACAGCTTTTTATTAACAATAATTTGTGCAATACTTTTTCTGAAAGTGTCAAACTGTTAAAAATCTTGTGTACTCTCCCTATGACTACCGTCGAAAGTGAACGTTGTTTTTCCACCTTAAAAAGAATAAAGACATTTTTAAGAAATACCATGGGTCAGGAAAGGTTATCTTCTTTAGCTATGCTTACCATAGAAAGGGCATTAATAAAGAAGATAAAAGACTTCAATGAAAAAGTAATTGACCACTTTGCATCTCAAAAATACCGGAGGTAGGTAATACAGTAAACTTTTCTAATTGACCTCCCTATCTCTTGACCCACGAACCGCCACTGCCCATTAATGCACTTTTACAAAACTGTCTAAATAGTGGTTTATCTAGATTTATTCACGTCATATTATACCTGACCATCGTTTCCACTAAATCTAAGTTAAAATTTATTTGCCTGTCACTATTAATAGTACTACCACTTACACACTTTATGAGTGTCTGAGGAAATGTCTCTTAATGTTTGCTTTGCACAAAAGCGCTTCTTTACAGCTTGTGCAATATAATTATGTGCCGCTAAATTGCAACTCCGGGAAATCACTAATCCACAAGTTCACTTTTTCCTCTGAAGGAATTGAACAACGTATTTTAAAAAAGTTAACCTCCGTTGTCTTTAAATTCGCGTTATTTTCATATCTGCTTGTTATTCACATAGACGTTTTATAAACACTACGTATTTAGAATGGTATTCATTTTGAACATGGGCAGTAGGCGTAAACGTGATAGCCAAGCCACGCGATCGGCTTATATGTATTTATCTATGCTTTACTATTGGACACTCGATAACAACGAGTATTTCCCGATCAAGATAAGAAAGTCAATAAGTAATTGATATAACTGCAAACCGTCCAATTATCTGATAAGTACTTTTAATTCTGTGTTCTCATTTTTATAAAATAAACAGATTTATTGCATATTGGTAGTAGGTACATAAGAATATTTTATCATTTCATACCGATTGGAAATATTTCAACAGGTGTTTGCAATATAGTATTATATCTACGTAAAAGTCGTCTCTGGAATTTATCGCTACCTCCCGATCTCTACATGAGACATAATCCACATTATATTTGCCGAAAATGGAATCTATTTCAATTTCGAGAATGTTATTAAAAAAGTTGTTTGTAATTACATTCTAGATCAAATTTGCATAATTCAAAGTAAAATTAAGAGGGAATTATTCAAAAAAAAAAATTTACCTACTCAAAAAGTATTAACTGTAATAAGCGTTTTCATATTCATGCAATTTGCAATATGAAAGGACCAATTCTAACCAAGACAAAAACAGTACACCTTAATAAAATAAATATAGTTTAAAAAAAACTAAAAAAACACGCTTTTAAAGCACATTAAACTAAAAAGTGAAAAATAATTATTAATATAAACTGAAAACAATCATGAACGAAAAATACTAGTATTATTGTGAAAAAAGCGTGTGGCGCTTTGTGCCATATTTTTCGTATATCGAGCAACCCACGCTTTTTTTCACAATAATACTAGTATTTTTCGTTCATTATTGTTTTCAGTTTATATTAATAATTATTTTTCACTTTTTTAGTTTGATGTGCTTTAAAAGCGTGTTTTTTAGTTTTTCTAAACTATACTTATTTTTCACTTTTTTAGTTTCATGTGCTATGAAAGCGTGTTTTTTAGTTTTTTTTAAACTATATTTATATTGCTTATTGATGCTGATATTATAACATATTACGATCCAACAGATACTTCTGAAAAAAAAATTTTTTTTCAGCCATGAGATTTGAACTCACGCCCGAGGAGTCCGTCGTTTCGCGTCGACTAAGACTTGTGCCTTAGCCCGCTCGGCCAACGACTGAACTGAGAATCACGGAATGTACTTACAGTATTAAGCCTCTTGCTCTCACGCAGAGGATATGTGAGGAAAGGAAATTATTTCATTCTGGCGATCCTGATCAGGATAATGATATAAACTTATCAAATTATTGTATTGTTACCGGTTCTTCGTAAGTGTACAAAGTTTCAATTAAATCTGTCCGTTTAAAGTGGGTCAAAATCGAGTCCAAAGAGTCGGTTACTAACAAACATACAGGTGAAGTTAATAAAAGCGTGTTAAAAATCTGCACACATATTTGCATGCAAGAATGACATATCACAATAAAAATTGAATTAAATAATATAGAGTAAAAGAAATTAAGTTTGTTTAGAACTGATTGATTTTCAAGTTGGAATGTAACAGTTGAAACTTAACAGGATGATGTTTGTTTTCTGTAACTAAATGCCATTGTAATATGCAACAGATTTGAATAAGACAAAATCTAATTGACCCACTCGGTTATTATGCTGCTCTAAATATAGATTCTATAAATTGACAAAGTATGCGACTTTTTAGGTCATTATCATGGCTACTGAGTTAAGACTGTCAGTGATACACAAAACTGGTTTGTAGTCTACAAATAACAAATCGTGTACACGAATATAAAGATACATGAAACATGCTTGAAAATATATGGTTTACTTCTTATAATAGGCAATGAAATTAGAAAAACTGTTTATAGGTAAATGCAGCTAGAGATCTTGCAAGCTATGAAAAACTGCGGGCCTGTTCAGTTAATCAAGCAAAAATCAAAGCAACTACAGATACCTGTCCACAATATACAGAAGGTAATTGGTAATATTTATTAATAAATTAGTGAAGACGAAATGTGGGGACAGCTCGGGTCAAATGCCGTCTAAAATAGTAAAACATATCTTTACTAAAGTTTTTAATCTTATTGTTAGATGTATAAAATCAAAGAAGCAAATTAGGTGACACAGGTGTTAAAATTCCAGCTAAAATGATACAAAACTACATTGGAATTCTAAAAATAGTTAATATGCGTAGGTGCGGGTACATATAATAATTCATTAATATTATGATTCACGTAGGTAACAAAAGAGTTACGCATTTTTTTCTAAGACACACGGAACTTACTTCTTGAACAAAAATAAAATACTACGATCTCAAATAAGATATGAACGCACGACATCACTCACCAAAACTAACTGAAAGTGAAGGAAAATCTACTAAATCGCATAAGCAACAATCAATTATGCAACAAATGTATGGTTCCAAGATATAATTTAGTTATGTCGTATTTTGCGTAAGTTACATAGATAGTGGTGTGGTATCCCTTATTTTGGTAACATCTCTACCTAATTCACACTTTATAGATGCACCTCTGTTTTTTTAATCATTTATTTATCGTTGGTCTATTTCCGCTAACATGGTTAATCACTGACGCTAGCTGGGAGACGAGCTACACCTAACCTGGAAAATTTGTCGAACCTCTTCTTTGTTGAACAGTAGGGATCTTTTACTTGCCTAACATCTTATATACAATTAAGGGACCGTCTGCTTTAGTAATACACAAAAAACTATTATCAGAGTAGTATTTTTCGTAATCTCTTGCTTAGTTATTTTGTCCGAGGATAAAGCTAAGTTTGGATAAGCTCTTTTGGTCTTAAACCATATTGGGCATAACTTGAAGTATTTCAATGAAATAAGTTTAAATATGTTTCTTACGATAAGTAATTGGGTATTTCATCAATCATGTATCGGTATTAAACAGTAGTAATAGTATTATAATCTGTGCAAGCGCAACTTTACAAGTAAGGAAAAGGATAGAAATTCGTATTAGCTAAATAAATGAACTTAGAATTCACATATAGTTAATTATTGTAGTTAATTAGCACTACCTTGGTTTCCATAATTATTTATTCATAAGTAAAGAAAATCAATACATACCAGTAGTAAATTGTAATAAAAAGGGTTGGGCAAATTGGTATATGCAATTTAAAACTCAAGTTTCTCAGTAACTATCTGACATATTAAATTAGCATTTTGTTAAGAGAGGATATAAATTTACTGACACTGATAAAAAAATAATTAAAACGATTGTAATATTGAATAAGAATAAAACTTTGGGTTAAAGAAATAGAGTCACCGTTTTTGAAGATTGATTCGTTGATTTCACTCAAGAGAAAAACAAAACTGAGACCTTTATTTGTTCACGTCAAAAAAAGCTAAAGTTGCCATAACTTTTCATAACAAAATTATTTTGTTTAATGTCTCTAGTTACTGAAAAAAATCTAATTTAAACTTGGGTACCTATCATATTTTGCCGGCCCTGTATTGATCGTTAAATTGTTTGATACATTCCAAAAAAAAAATTATTGTCATTTATTGTGAAAAAGTTGGATACAATTAATTTACCCATTTTCGCAGATTTATATTACCCGAGGAAATAAACGGAAATTCCCTTTCACTAAAAATATCTAAATTCTAAGGCAACTCTGATCCTAAAATATTACCTCTGCTTTTCCACTGTTGAAATTTGTGGTAAATTAGGCAGGAGCACATGAAGCAAACACAACTTAACACCATTAAAGTCAATACAATTCCAACCCAAACGTCTGCCAAAAACTGTTCATATTCTGGATCTGCGAGATCTACTTCAGCACTTGCACCATTGGCGTTCACAAAAATATTTGAAATATTAAGTTCAATGTTCTGAAAACCATCAGCTAGCGCTGGTAATCCTAACTCGCCCTCCATTTTTAACATCTCACAACATGTGCGACTATAACTGCACTAAACGCTATTAAATCTCAGCGAAATATGAGCACTCGCACTGGTACTGCTAGTAAGACTGTTCAACGACTGATAGATAATAATTACCGGCTTTATGACAGAATTGGAGGCTTTCACTGTCGTTAAAATCTCCGGTCTCCCACTTCAAGGTGTGCGATACCAAGAACACGTGAGATATCGGATTTTCAAACGATCTTCTTTACGTTCTTCAGTTCTTGATAGTAGAAAAACTGACTCCATCTGAGATCATGACAGGTGAATCACAATTTTTCTTAAAGTTTACCATACGAATATGATTTTAATAGGAAATCAATACGCTTATTTTTATAACGAGCGTTCTTTATACCGTTACAAAGTACCTATAATTTGTGTAACATAACGTAACAATATAAACAATGTTAGATATGACATATTGAATCTAACTAATCATTGTCTAAGATAATGATTACATAAATTATCATTTTTGGTTGCAATCTAACAATGAAATAGTTTTTCTCCGCACTCAATTTTCAATACACGTTTGAAAGATATGTTAATTGTTAAAAAATTTTCCTATTTTCTTTATTATTTCTAAAATGTCTAATCATAACAAATTTTAAATCAAAACTGAAATTATCCAAAAATTTTTTGTTAAATCTTAATCCTAGTTATTTATGAATTATGAAGACACATTATTCTTATGCAGGATGTAACATAATGAAATGTCATATATGAGGAAGCATATTGCTTGTACAAATTTAAGAATATTTTATCGCATAAAAATTTATCCTTACAGCTTTCGAGATACAGGGTGTTAAAGTTTAAAAAAAATGTTTATATATCTTTTGAAGAAATGAATATATAGAAACGAAATATTGTGTGTACAACACATGAGGTTAGATGTATCTAATCAAGTGTACCTAAATTGTACTGTTTGCATAATACAGGTAAATCAAGAAAGTCGGTACGTCCTATTGTTTCAGCAATTGGATTGCCGACTTACCCCATATCAAAATAGTTAATAGAGGAGTTCGACATTTTATCCATTGCGATCTCTAGTTTCTCTGTGATTAATTCCAGTGATTTCATTAAAAAGGTGAAAAATATTCAATTCCAAGAAGATAAAATTTTAATCTCCTTTGACGTTTGTTCATCGTCTCCAAGGGTTCCAATACCACATACCTTGGACTACCTTAAGAATCTACTCGAATTAAAAAATCTCAGTCAAGATGTAGTTTTTTTTTTTTTAGTGAGGGGAAAACCGCATGGCAAAGGTTGCGCAGCAACCAACAGTGTCTGGCGCTACTCAGACTAAAAACCCCTCTTTTTCTCACGGTGCTCCCGGAATTGTCTCGTTTGTGACACATCGTCAGAAGCATCGCAGTGTTCTATTATCGTATTCATTCTTGTCGTTCCCACGGCACCACTCCCGTTTCATTCCATACTCTTTTCCTCTTTCTTCTTTTGTTGCATAACCTTTCCCACAAATTTCCTAATCTTTTCCCAGTATTCTTTGCTGCGTTGCATAATCTCTATCACACTGTTTCTGTCCACCTTTTCGCTCACTTCCGTCTCCAGCTCTTTCCTCCACATTTCCCATCTGTCACATGTCAATATTGTATGTTCGGCGGTGTCTTGCATCTTGCAATAAATACACTGGTCTCCCTGGGTTAGTCCCATCTTTTTCAGGTACGCCCTGAAAGCTCCGTGGCCCGATAGAAATTGTGTCAAAAAGAAATCCAGATTCCTATGCTCACATTATATCCACTTGCGGAGATCTTCTATTAGTGTTCTTGTCCAAGCTGCGTTTTCCGTATTCCTTTCCCAGCATTGTTGCCATTTCGTCAAGGTTTCTTCTCTTTTGCCCTGTTTTATTGCTTGCAGGTGCGAATTCTCTTTTCTAAAGAGGCGATGTCTCTCCTCTGCCAGCAGCGCGACTGGGGGAATACCTGTGATCACCTGCAGTGCATTTGTGGAAATAGTCCTATAAGCACTCGCAATTCTCAGCAGTGCCTTTCTTTGGACCCCTGATAGGATATTTCTATATGTTTTTTTTTCCAATATTTCGTACCATACCGGTGCTCCATATAGGATTATGGAGTGTATGACCCCACATAGTACTGCTCTTTTTAGACTACTTGGTCCTCCTATGTTCGGCAGTATCCTTGTCAGTGCTGCCATTTTACTATCCGCTTTTTTGCTTATTTGTTTAATATGCTCCGTGAATGTTATTTTTTCGCTTATTACCACGCCCAGGTATGTTATATGCTTCCTTGGTATTATTCTGATGCCTTGGAAGTTTAAGTTCAGGTGATCTCTTTTCCTTTTGCCTTTTAGGATAATTGCTTCGGTTTTCTGTGGTGCCAGTTTTAGCCCGTTTTGGACCATCCAGTTGTTAATCCGTCTCATTGCCTCGTTTGCACGTCGTTCTAGTTCTACATCGTTTATAGCCTCCACCATGATAACCAAGTCGTCTGCGTATGCTATACTCGCCACTCCTTCAGGTAGGGCAATGTTTAGGACTCGATCATATAGGACATTCCACAGTAGTGGCCCCAATACCGAACCCTGTGGGGGCACTATCTTATCAATTGCCTGAACCGTGGAGTGACCCTTCCTGAAGCCGAATTGCCTGTCAGAGAGTCCACCTTTCTCTTCTAACTCCTGTTCTGTTCTCTCTTTTATCACTCTTTCCATTAGTTTGCACACATATGGGTCTAAAGGCGAATGGGGATTTCGGCGGTTTGCCTTTCCAAATGAGGGTGCTACTTTTGGGAACAGACAAAAATAGTTTAAAAAAATGTTAAAAATAATTAAATTAAGACAAAGTAACTAGAAACTAATAATAAAAAAAGAGGAAAAATAAAAAAAGGAATTAATAACAGATTACTGATAGCCGGGCAAATTCCATTATCCTTAAAATATATATACTTGAGAAATTTACGTTAAATATTTTCGATACTGCGTATAGGTATATGCAGAATATGTTGAGACCATACTATAGAGGCATATTCCAGTCTTGACCTTATGAATGCGTTATACAAGAGTATCACTGTCAGGGGACTAGGGTCAACAAAATCTTTACTATTTCTTATTTCCAAATCTAAGATTTTTATCGGCTACTTTTGGTATTACGTTAACATGTTCATTAAATGACAGTTTACTATCAAATATAATTCCAAGATCTTTTATAACGCATGGACGAGCCAAGCACACATTGTCTATTTGATAAGCCAAGATTAGAGGATTTAGTTACCTACTGAATAACATGAATTAAAATTAATTAAGAATATAACAAATACCAGACACCCTATATATTTTTTTAAGAAAGAGGATAATAAGAAGCGTTTCTGAAAATTGATGAGCAATGGTTTACAATCAACATCTTAAAAAATCTTTCAAATCAATAAAACTATGTAGGAATTATTACGATTCAAAACTCACTACAGTTTTAAGTAAGTCACTTCAAGTTTCCAGCAGTGTATTATCGATATTAATAACAACGATAATATCCCGTGGATCCCAAATGAGCTAACTCTGTCATCTTGACAAATTGTGACCTAGGCTGGCTGGACGGTTTTTCAAAAAACAACTCTAAAATGACACGTTTTTTTACAAAACTAAGATCTTTTAATTTTTCTGTTTTGAACATTTTTATCCAAGCTGTGTAGTTTATTTTTAATAATATTTAAAAAACTTATTCAACCAAAAGTCAATATGTCCATATTGTTTTTCGATCAAAACTCAATATGTCCAAGGTACACTGAAATATATTTCTACTAACCATAAATAAAAATTTACTAGCCCCAAAACAATATCTGTATTAAATAGGCTCCAAATAGACTGCTTTGTAATCGCAACAAAAGCTAAGACGCACTTCTTCACAGTTAAAAAAAAGTGTTCTAAATATTTATTTATTGCTGTAGGTTGATAACTTTGCTATCAGGAGTCAGATCCCTATTTTAACCTTAATAGGTTTTTTTGTTACAATTAATAAGCCGTATTTTTACCACTGGCGGTTTTTCTATAGGGTCATTTGGTCAATGACCTCCCACATACAAATAAAAAAATTGGAGCTATTCATTTTCTGAAGTTTAAAAATATATAATATATGTATTTTTAATATTCTTAAAAAATATATTAAAGTTTCTAGTTCATTCTATACAGAATACTATTCAAATATCTAGATCGCAGGATTTCGTATCCCCTTCGAGCACCGAGCACCAAGCCTCTACATTCATATTCATTACATTACTCATTTATAGAATTTAAAAATCTTGGGTCGATCCACAACCTGTCCTCAAAACTAGCTACGGACCGAATTTACAACGAATTAAAGTGAAATAGACTTATGCGCGAATCGTCAGAAAGCAAAAGAGACACAAAACACTGGCGGGGACAAAGTCCCTGACATATTTTATGGAAGCGGTAACGCACAAAGTTCAATAGAGCAGTCTTAATGCTGACTAGCTATGCGTTGGTCGGTAAATTCTGTCGCGTTGTTTTTAATGTTTTTATTTGTGAACATTTTATTAGTAAATCTCTACTTGTCGTGAAATTAAGTAAAACAGTGTTTTTGGTGTTTACTATTAAATATGGGTGTTGTACAAAATATATTAAAACTGAAAGATGGACATAAGTTGGGTTATGAAGACCGAATGAAATTCAAAGGTGGTGGCTGTCCAAAACCTAATATGTCGATAAAGCATAAACATTTATTTTGCTAATTTACATAGCTTTTCTTCATTCTTTGGAAAATCGCCAAAAAGAACAGCCGTGTAATGTTGCTAAGGTGAGATTACCTAAAGCGGCTCCAACACGATGGAATTTTAATACAAAGTGCATAGAGACTGTTTATACCTATCGAATTATTAGATTGTTTAGAAAAAATCATTGATAATGAATCAGAAAACAACACTCTAAACCAAGCTATTGGTTTAAAAAAACTACTTACAAAATGAACATTTTCTTTACTGGTTAAATTTTTTTCATTTAGTTATGCCTCATTATGATATATTGTTCTATCAATTACAAAAATGTAATATCGATGACATAACAGTAAATAAGTATATTGGCGTTTTTAATAGTAAAATTGAAGACATCAGAAATAAAATTTTGAATAACTATTTGGAGGAGACATCCATGCAGTCTGCCCAGAGATGTAAAACGGAAGAATCAAAAAGGAGAATTTCATTAGAAGTTTGTGATATAATTACATCTGAGATCAAAAACAGGTTTGGCTTCAGTAATCATTTAGCAGTGTCTCAGTTATTTCACGCAGATCGATTTAAAGATTATAAAAAAAGATTTCCTTAAGATATGTTTAAATTAGTTAAAACGGAGTATCCAGTCATAAATCATTTGAAACTTAAAACTGAATTAGAAGTATTATATAGTCGAGAAGATTTTTCCAATAGTGAACGTGCAGTTGCTTTGTTACAGCTTTTTATTAACAATAATTTGTGCAATACTTTTTCTGAAAGTGTCAAACTGTTAAAAATCTTGTGTACTCTCCCTATGACTACCGTCGAAAGTGAACGTTGTTTTTCCACCTTAAAAAGAATAAAGACATTCTTAAGAAATACCATAGGTTAGGAAAGGTTATCTTCTTTAGCTATGCTTACCATAGAACGGGCATTAATAAAGAAGATAAAAGACTTTAATGAAAAAAATAATTGACCACTTTGCATCCCAATAAAGCCGGAGGATCGACTTGGAATTTAAATCACTTTAAAAGGTAGGTAATACAGTAAACTTTTCTAATTGACATCCCTATCTATTGATCCACGAACCGCCACTGCCTGCCATTAGAAAAAAAATTGCTACCATAGAAAGAATTTTTGCAAGACGTAGAGTATTCTGCGAGCACACATATAAGAGTGATTGGTAGGTCAACATATTCCTTGAAGGCGTGTTAGTAGCGAACTTATTTGCAATTGATTTAACCATAGTATCCATTACGCCAAACTCTATAGTTTTTGAGATATTTTAATTATTATTTACACAGTACAAATTATGTATCAAAATTATGGTAAATCCTTTGATAGATAAAAATACAAGAGTTAAAACCTTCGCTTATTGTAATAAACTATATTAAAATATCTCAAAAACTATTGAGTTTTGTATAATGGATATAATGATTAAATCAATTACAAATGAACCCTACTAACACGCCCTCAAAGTAATACGTCGATCTAGCAGTCACCTGTATACACAGGGTGATTCAGTTTTATTACTAATAACTTTAACAACTGTTATATGTCAACAAATTAAAGTTGTTCTGTATATAGTACAAATATAAATTTTCTATTGGGATTTTTGTTTTCGAGATAAGAGATGTGGAAAAATCTTTGTTTTCTGAAACTAAAAATTATTAGTTATTATATTTGGTATTAAATACCAGTATGTTAGGCTGCATCTATTTAACTAACTCGTTTTCTCTACACGGTAACTAAAATATCTTGGGGTAAATTATCATATTTTCAAAAACCCAAAAAAACTACTTTTTTCGATACCTTTTATTTCAAAAATAATGGCGGAAAAATTATACCACAGAATACTTACTTATATTTGTACTGTTAAATGTAGAAAACATTATTGTAATAAAATCTTCATTTTGTCATTGTTACACATTTATTTATTATTTGAAATATTTTCAGTTTGAAATAGCGAATTTTTAAATTCGATATTTTCGTTTAATATATACATATTTTAGAAAAAGAAAGTGAAACTCAACATGTACACCTTAATATTTAATATTAAAACACGTTCTCTAACAATGTTTTATCTTGACCCAAAGAAATTTTAATGAAATATATGGCGGCGTTAGCACACCCGAGTGCCCGCGTCGTCGGATAGGTTTAAATCGCTGTTAAAATTTTTCGGTTAGTAATATTGAAAAAACGAAAACATTCGGTCCATTCTAAATATCATAGATTTAATACATAAAATTACAGGCAATACTGATGCGTTTTTTTAACCAAGAAAATACGAATATTTTATTTGGTTTCATTTTATGAAACTAAGTAAATAATCGTATTTTCCAAGTTAAAAAAAAATACGCATCAGTATGGCATGTAATATTATATATTAAATCTACCTATAAGGCATTTAGAATGAACCGAATATTTTCGTTCTTCGATATTACTAACAGAAAAATTTGAACAGCGATTTATAAATTTAAGTTGTATCTGGTAAAAGCGCAAACAAATGATTCATGTAAGGAAACAAAGAACTAATAAATAATAGATACATATTTTGAAGTCATTGATTTATTATGCGTAAGTATATAGAAGTAATGTTAGGTACACAAAATGACAAAGATCTTATAAAAATGTAATTGAAATAGTCATTATATCTTCAAATATTTGGACGTATGTAGTCATTAAGGCCCCAATCTTCTAATCTCGACTTTTAAGAGTTTGTAACGGTTCACTTTCTATGAACATTTATTTATATTAATGATTCATATGGTATCATCTTTTTGTGCAATTAATATAACACTCTTTAACAGATAGTTAAAATATTTGATGGAAATCTCATTCTGGTTAACCCTGTATATTTAAATTCGACAATCTACATCCCTTCGTTTTTTTGTAAAATTCCATTCAGTGGAACAAAAATCCAAGAGTTTGAAGTCTGATTAATTATTAATGAATAGGTAATAAAAAATAATAAAGAAATAATAACAATTTATGCAAGTAAAAATGAAATAATACATTTAAAAAATTACATGACATTTGATTTAATTTCGTGAATAGTAAAGAAATATCACCAGTAGAAATATTTAGTATAAAAAGAAGAGAATGATAAAAACAGAGTTTTTTTCCGAAACTGATATAAATCGAGGATTAACTGTTAGGTCAAGGTGTAAGGTTGTACACATTTTTGATATACCTAAATAGGCCAATTAACAACTATAGGCATTTAAGCTTTTAGCTTTTAGCTTTTAGCTTTTTCATTTCCTTTTTACTTTTTATTTTTACTGTTACTTTTATGGTAACTTTGTTGCATTTTTACGTGAAGTCACACCGCTGAGAAACACCGATGGTAGTTAATATTGAATTTGGTTTACATTGTTATTTAATCACATAGAGAGGGCATATTTATTGATCACAAAGGAGAAAAATCTGGAATTTATTTTAATGGTTGCAATAAATAACCTACCAGCACTGAAAATATAGAAAGAGGTACTGAGGTTTGAATTTGTCTTTCTTGGATAATTATGTAACCATTATTGGTTGGATTTGGCTTGAACGTGGAAGTGACGTGAGTACTTATTATATTTGTTATACCTGTCAGACACCTTTAAAATCAGAGGAGAGCAGCCATAGGAAACCGAGACCCCAATCTTTTATTGCTATAAAACATTTTATAAGTAAAATTTGTCACCTGCTTTTGTTGTTGTGTTAAATTGTTTTAAGCAGAGGCATATCTGTACCATTTTGTGGCAAAACGCTATTGTTATATTATACAATTTCTGTGTAAGCTTGAAGGACAGCTGTTTTATCAAATAGGCAAGAAAAAAAAGTTACATACCTACCGATTCTAGTTTAAGCATTAGTAATTTACGTGTAAATATATTGTTACTTTTGGTTTTTAATACAGTATGTATATATATTTGGGACACTTTCAAATATCAATCCTCAAAACTCTAGTTACGTATAATTGATCAAAAGTTAATTGTTTTAATCTAAAGAATTAAACTTTTTGTAGATCTTTGAAATTTACTTTTAGTGTTGTTTTGTACTTCTCAATTTTCCCTTGTCAATTTTACATTGGCTGGCGCCCGCTGCTTACTTGCATAATAAATTCAGATCAAATAATCCACGACCTAAGCTCCCGACTATTAAAGCTGCCGATCGCTTATATAGGCAAAGGTCACACGTTTCACAAAAACCTTTCACTATAGAAAAAATAAGATTGCGAGTATCTGATTTACACTTTATTTTATAAATGCACGCAGTAGTTATGGTTCCAGTAAACGTTATATGGAGAAAAATCCTACCTCCTAATAACAAAGATCAACTCTAATATTTTAATGGCGTCAAACCGTCTACGAGTGCGTCGTATAGAAACAAAATCTCGAATTAGCAAGCAAATTTTGAGGTAAGTTAATGATCAATTTTTAAAAGGTTGATTGAAGATGAAGTTACTTTGTGAAAATCCATTTTGATTTAAAAAATTATAAACACTTTTTTAGTTGTCTAATTTTCACTTTATTTGTTATTTTACAACTAGTTTCATCCTATTCGGACATTTTCAAGTAAACTAAATTATACACAGATTTTACTTTAATTTAAATATAAACTGACCTGAATAGAGGGATGGGTCACTTTATGGTTGATAATATAATTCAAATTTGTACAGATGTTATGTTTTTTAAATGTAGGGGTTTTCCAAGCTAGTAAATTATATTATGGTGTGATTTTTATTAGCAGCAGTTTATCTGAATAAGTTTAATAACGGAGAATTATTTAAATCTATATTAAACGACCAAATAGATTTAAATAATTCTCCGTTATTAAACTTATTCAGATAAACTGCTGCTAATAAAAATCACACCATAATATAATTTACTAGCTTGAAAACCCCTACATTTAAAAACATAACATCTGTACAAATTTGAATTATATTATCAACCATAAAGTGACCCATCCCTCTATTCAGGTCAGTTTATATTTAAATTAAAGTAAAATCTGTGTATAATTTAGTTTACTTGAAAATGTCCGAATAGGATGAAACTAGTTGTAAAATAACAAATAAAGTGAAAATTAGACAACTAAAAAAGTGTTTATAATTTTTTAGATCAATTTTTAATTACATAGCACATTGGCATAAGGGGATTAGAGAGCATATTCCCAAAATTTTGTCAAAAAAAGGAAATTTACATTTTGTACTGATTTAAGAAAAAGCTGTTTACTGGAAAAAAAAGTGACTTCTCAACTTTTACGTTTGCCCCTCAACTTGGAGAAGATGCATATCATTTTATTCAAATTTATTCACAGCTTGATGCACTTGCTATCAGTTTAGTCGACAATTTGTTTTTGGTCTCCTGTCTTTCCCCTTTACCGCATATGACATTGTACTATTCCCACATCAAATAGTAGAGAAAAGGAAACGCAAACGATTGAATTGAAAACACATTATAGATTCTCAGGATATAATTTACTGTCATTTTCTTTATTTAATTCAGAATAATAAATTCATTTATATGAGACACATAATATGAATAATAAATAATGTGTCTGATAGATGAAGGCTGTTATCCTAAATTAAACTAAGTTAGCAGATGATAAGATGTATAAATAAAATATTAATAGAAAACAATAATTTGCATAATACACCTGCAACATCGATGAATAAAACTTTTTTTTAATGAGAAAAATGTGCGTACCATTTCTTTAGTCAAAGTATTAGCAAAATAAGAATATGTTGTGGTCGACTACACACGTGTTTATATAAATAAAAATAAGTCTTTATCATGAATTATTCATCCTTTGAAGGCACGTACTACGACGGACATATATGTATACATTCGCCAATATAGAAGAATATGTTATACAAAATAAAAATATAAGTGCCACGAAAAATTTGGTTACAATAAAATATCGTCCACGTTTAAATCAATAAATACCATACCGAAAGAGCCAATTGTATTTTAGACAAAATTAAAATTGAAAATGTAGATGCAATGGTCGAAATATAGTATATACAGTATTCGCCAAATGTAGAATGTTGCAATCTGTAGAAATTCTGAGAGGTGTTTTTAAATCTTGAGTTTAAATTTCCCATCAATTTAATATTGGATTGTGGATCTTGCTTATTGACTAATCCTGAAAAATATTATAGAGCCGTAAAATCAGGTCATTCAGCTGGCCAAGAGTTGTCTCCATATACAGAATATGATCCCCTTTCCTTGACAAGTACCAATGCTCCGATTTAAGCAATTGTTAGTACATTATTAGTGTTTCAGTGTTTCTTTCCATTTCTGAAGTATGATCGAAGGGTATGACACTCAGTTTTCGAGCGTAACAAAAGCAAATCAGTCGGCAATGTCAGGGCGGGCGACATAATTTTCGTTCTCAGTTTATAAATTTGCGTGTTGGTGGAATTTTCTCAATAAACACTAGGAAATAGTTATTTACGTAACAAGACTGGAAAATGATTCTTTACTGGGCTAGCCGGTGAGCCCAGTAAAGACACGTTCCTGTATTTCGTAAAATGTTTTTTCTTTAACCGTTCTTGTTAGTATCAAAAAACTTTTTACCTCAAAATCTTTGCAAACAAAATTCATAAAATTCAGCTGAAGATTTCAGACTCTTATCAGATCTCTGTTGTCTAGAATGTTTAATTAGGTACCTACTTACCCTACCGTTGTCAATCAAAAGTAACATAAGGGATCGGTAAAGACTTTAACGATCCCATATTACTTTACCGAACTAGACCAGTAAATAATTTTCCACTCAAAAAATGTATCAAAAACAGTTAACTTTCTAGACGACTTTTATTTAATCTAATCAAGGGGGTTATCGCTCGTTTTTGTTTTATGTTTAATAGTTGGTATTGTTTCATCAGTGTATTATTAGAAATGGTCTATGTTTTAAAAGATAAATAAGGTTGAACTGTATTGTCTCCGCTGCAATAAAATCAACATAAAAAACTCAAGCAACTGAACTGTTTCAGCTGTGGAATTAATTACCATCATTATTTAAAATTCATTAACAATTAAAAAAGAAGTGTTATTAATATATTTAAATTTGCACCTGCACCTGAACCATGTGTTTAAAAAATTATTAGTGTAATTTAAATGCTAAGCGCACAGTAAGTTCTAAATTCCTTTACAAATTATACAACACACAAAGAACACACTTTATACACACAATATAAATTTAATTAACGTGATGCTAAATGTTTATCATCTAAACCGGTGTAACTGCTTAATATCCAACTTTTAATCTTTTTTTTCTAATCAGGTGATACTGCGAAACCGTAAAATAAAATGTTGATATTAATGTGAGAATCAAAAATCCGATTATTATTATTATAGCTGTTGGTAATAATGGTAATTAGTATATTAAATATTAAGGTCAGTAAGTGTTCTTTATTGGTTGAGGATATGTTTGGAGATCGAGACAAAGTCGAGATCCCCGAAACATCCGAAACCAGTAAAGACACTTAATTACCGCGTTTATTGCACGCTCAAATATTGAATAAATATAATGAAAACTAAAAAATTTAATATTTTAAATATATATAAAACGAACAAGTCCCACATGAAAAAGTTTTCGCTTTGCTTACTATGATACCGATTAGTTATTGTCAAGTGACATATTTATTAGTTTACTTACCGCTTCTTGATCGATAAGTCATCACTTACCGATCGCTAATTTATAAACGTCACTTACAAATGTCGCAAAAAATTCAGGTGTCAAATTACCTGAGCGTGCAATAAATATATTTATATATCAGAATGAATGGTGGCATTTCACACAAACCAGAATGATATGAAAATGATGTACAACAAATAGTGTGTAAGATATTCGATACAATCAGAAAACCATAGATCAGTTTATTACTTTCTAAAAGAAATGATGAAGGGAGGAGAATTATGGTATAAAATACTAGAGTCTACAGTGTTCATGATTAATACAGCATTGGCATTAAGTCGAGTCTATATGTTCACATTTATTTTTTAAAATCATCATTTATTTTTGTTTTTCAATAAAAAATTTCATACAAACGTAAATATTATTTTTGATCCTTCCTGAAAAATTTCCTAGCGGCGCCTATGTTTTTTTTTATTTTGACTTATCCATGTCAAACTGTCAAAGATCACTTGATTCGAATTAAAGATTGCAAAATACTGTAACGCATTTTCACGATTCGACAGATTGGTATTACTAACTCATTGGACATCCGTTATACTTATCACAAAAAATATCCTTTCGTAAAAGTCCATAATCCATGAACATATTTTGGATGTGCAGTGGATGTCTCAAATCCTACAATGTATCAGAAAATTTATATCGATGTACTTCCAGTGTATTAGGTTTTTCTATTTCAAATAGTCTCATTTTGAATCGTATAGCTTGTCTAGACATTCCCACTTAAGGACTTTTCCCTCAGGGAGGCATTTTGATAACTATAATTCTCTATGAGAATTTTATTGTGAATGATGTAAATCTCACAATAACTACACATACACTTAGTACCCGTATATTCAAATAGTTGATTGAAGAAGAAGTTACTTTGTGAAAATCCATTTTGATTTAAAAAATTATAAACACTTTTTATTACTTGTCTAATTTTCACTTTATTTGTTATTTTACAACTAATTTCATCCTATTCGGACATATACACAGATTTTACTTTCATTTAAATATAAACTGAACTGAATAGATGGATGGGTCACTTTATGGTTGATAATATAATTCAAGTTTGTACAGATGTATGTCTTTAAATGTAGGGGTTTTTTCAAGACAGTAAATTATATTATGGTGTGATTTTTATTAACAGCAGGTTATCTGAACAAGTTTAATAACGGAGAATTATTTAAATCTATTTGGTCGTTTAATATGTTGTAATTTTTATTCCTATTTAATTTATTAATTTCTAGCACTTCTAATAAATTTAATTTTTTTACTTTTCCCACAAATATGTAATATTTTAGGTTGCTGGTCATCAGTTATTGTATGACCAGAATCTGTTAGGTGTTTATAAAAGTTGGAATGTTGTTTTAGTGTGTAAATATGTTCTCTATATCTTACCCCGAAGGATCTACCTGTTTGACCTACATATTAGGCGTTACATTCTGGGCAATGTAACCGATCGGTTAGTACTAGAAATTAGTAAATTAAATAGGAATAAAAATTACAACATATTAAACGACCAAATAGATTTAAATAATTCTCCGTTATTAAACTTGTTCAGATAACCTGCTGTTAATAAAAATTCCCACCATAATATAATTTACTGTCTTGAAAAAAAACCCTACATTTAAAGACATAACATCTGTACAAACTTGAAATATATTACGAACCCCATAAAGTGACCCATCCTTCTATTCAGTTCAGTTTATATTTAAATGAAAGTAAAATCTGTGTATATTTTTGTTTACTTGAAAATGTCCGAATAGGATGAAACTAGTTGTAAAATAACAAATAAAGTGAAAATTGAACAAGTAATAAAAAGCGTTTATAATTTTTTAAATACCCGTATATTATGTAAAGCTTGAAGTACTTCTTCCCCTTTTGTTCTTAAGTACCCAATTCTATAATTAGTAATTAGTTGTTGAATATCAAATGTAGCCTCATATAGCACAAAATAAGAGGAATTAAGGAATGATGATGCTGGCGGGATCTATGGGAGTGATGCGGAGTTGCGGTCGATTTCTTTAAACTTGTTGCGACACCTGGTATGAAGTAGCTGTACTATACTTTATTATTTGGATCTTTGCATGCGTTCAAATTAGTTACGATCGGCGTCCGCAGCCATAGACATAGTATATTTGAGGTCTATGGGATAAACAAATAAGAGATATTTATCTGGCCAATAAATTAATAATTGGTGGAACAAGGACACAATTATGAACCTATGTCTTGCTTCATTGAGCAGCTTGTTCAGCGGCGTCATAATATTTTTGCAATTATATTTTTCAGTGGCGGCTGCTCCTAAGGGGCACAGGAGCACGTGCCCCCCAAAGTAAATTCAGCTTAGCTAGTTAATTAGTCAATTTCTAATTTCTATTTATTTTTATCCATTTTAACATTTTTATCAACATAATAAACCCCAAAACTAATTTCCGACGCTATCGCTGCGTTACAACTTGAGTTTGCCAATATCTACTTCCCAAAGGGCACAAAATGAGTTGTGTACGGAGATCGCGTCATGTTTCTGCATCAGGCTAGATTTTGTTTACGGCATTGCTATGGCAACGACTCCCCCTTATGCTCTAATGCGGGCACAGTTCACTTGTGTACACCCACAGCAGAGACAACTGTCTCTGCCCACAGACCACATAGACTTGTTGCAAGGAACCAAGGCACGAAGCCACCGCGGAGCCTGGCCGGTGCCTAGCAGTCGCATGGCGATCAGTCAGTATGATTTATGCAATCGAGCTGTAAAGATCTATTGTTAATGAGATATTTGTATGTAATAAAGGGTAAATGTGTTGTTGAAGTGTGTCCTAACCGAAGTGACACCGGTACCAGTGTAAATGAAAATTTTTCCTTTTTTCAGTAAGTAGTAATTACGAGTTATTTGTTATTTAATTTAAATTTTAAGCAATCTGCCTACGCCATGTGTACCTGCGCTCCAGCATGTTTGCAGGACTGGAGTAGTAAATTGTGTCAAATTATTTAGTTTACAACTCGGTGGTTTACAAACATAAAACTAAGTCGACATTTGTATAAAATGGTATTTTAATGCCATTTTTTTTTTTACCTATACGAATTTTATTATATTTATTTTTATGCATGTTATTATAATACATTTGATTTAAAAAAATACCTCGAATATTTTCATACGGATTTTATTATATTTATTTTACTACATAATAAAAATTAAAATACTTACTTAATATTTTATTAGGAAGAATATTTAATCTTATGTGTAAAGTAACTTATTTTAAATAGTCTCTTTTTTTCTGTAATATCAGACAGCATGGGGGATGGAATAATAATCCAACTAGCCGCCAATTTAAATCTGCATATAAAAAATTGTTGATTCATATGCAAATTAAAGAAACATTCTCTGGAAATTGCATTCCTTTGGAAAATATTTCTATTTTAAATTGTAGTTCTGCAATAGACAAAATAAATTTAACTTGCAATAAATTTAGAGCCCATGATATATCTGAAACTGAATATAACTTTAATTTTTCTTTGGAGTTGTCGGAGTACAACGAATATATTATGGTGTATAGTGGCTTTGTGGTAAAATCAATTTTAAAATCGTTAAAATGTGAAGAATGTATAAACGCTTTATTTTCAATAAATAGGGAAAATTTCCATGAACTAATATTTGTAAAAGACCGCGGTGGTCTTATTTATCCGTCATCTGATGTCATACAAATATGTAAGGAAACAGAAAAACATTTAAGACATTTTAAAACTGAAAAAAAAATATTCAAATAGATTTGAAGCTAAAAATTAAAATTATGTGGTGTTTTAAAAAAAGTTTCAAAATTCAAATATTTTTTAATGATTTAGAAATTCACCAATTGGATAATTTCCGAGTAATTTCCCTAATAATACCAATCATATTATTGAAATTATAAGGGCAATTTCAGAAACTTACATTAAAATTAGAGGTCATCATTTTACAAAAATGTTTCATAACTGTTTATGTACTAGATCTTAAAGTGGGAGGACACCTTTGCAAATTTTTGCTTATTTTTTAAGCAGCACACGATTTTGAGAACAAAGAATATTGTGAATGGTTCTCTGGTAAGTTAATTTTAATATACAATTTCAAAATGTCAAATGTGTGCCCCCCCTATAAAATTAACCACGAGCCGCCACTGATATTTTTAACATATTAGTAGCTATATGAATCACATAACTTGAAAATTACCTTTGAGCATTGACAAGTGCTCAGTGGCGGCCAGTGATATTTAGGGTATGCCCCATCTCAGTGTTGGAATAAAATATATAAAAAATATTGTTCTACATTACACGCCACTGCTTAAAAGTAAAGTTGACCTTCAATTTATTTACCTCATACAGTTTGTAATTGTGACGTACGCGCAAAGATCCAAACAAAAAAAGTATACATCTTTTTAAGCATTTTCCAAAAAGTACGTCAATGAGAACAGTTGATGCATGCAAGAAAGGCATTTCCAACAGTTACTATGATTTTTTAGACTCATTTCTTAGATTTAATAGTTTTATCCACGACTACCTACTAAATAATGTACCAACTCATTTGTATTTCCTTAAGGATAATGCTATCTATTATTCCCTGCAACGAATAATGATTTCATTATTCACTGCAGTGAATAAGGATTTCATTATTCACTAGTGAATAATGAGGACAGTCAGTTGTTTATAAGAAATCACATTAGCGACTTTACTAAAAATTTAAAATTTCCAAATTTTAGCAACCAAAAGAAGTGTTGTCTCTCTAAAGTTTTCTAGGAAGCACTCAAATGATACATGCCAAAGAGGTACTTTCATGAACACTCAAAAACTTACGAATGTAAGTATGTTTTGTTTTTGAAACCATTTAACTACGTGTGCCTACAAACTGTATTATTTTATTAGTAAGCCATGAAAATGTGGCAAAGCGTAATTTTGTTATTGATTTTAAACGTCAAAATTTCTAAGTCATATTTATCTAGTTCATTTAAGTTTGTTAGTTGTTTAAAATAAAAAAAATTAAACTATGGATACCGATAGTGAAAATGAAATGTCTTGTACTCTTTTTTCTGTTCTGTGTTGTACACTTCCAGACATTACCAAAGCTGCTGAAATCACCTCTTTGAATTAATTGCAAGAAAAATCAAGAAAACCGTTAAAAAATAAATTGTTAATATTAAATAAATTTTATTAAATAAAGCTATAAAGACTACAATTTTGTTTTGTAAAATAGAGCTAAAAATTTATTTTAATGGGCACTTTTCGTCTTGAAATAGCCTCCCGAAGTCTTGACATGTAATTAATTAACATCCTGTACACTACATTCGACATGCTGGAGATGATTAAAACCAGTTTCAATCATCACCAGATGATGCCAACTTCGTTGGTACGTCGAATGCAGTATATGGTGTATTGTGGAAAACCACATCAAAGGTTCCAACCCATTTCAGATAAAATATAGATTGACTAGGTCAAATGACAGGCAAATACAATGTCTATATTTTCCTATTAATACAAAAAGTTCTTTTTGTAAAACAAATGCTTTTGTTCTTGGTTATTAATAAGGTCCACGAGTAAATAGTATTTACATTCAATGTGTTTAGTGAAATATTTATTGCTCCAGTTATTTCAGATAGTACAAAATCACCAATTAAACGGTAATATATTGTCATTTATCATATCTCTCTCAGCACGATGTCCTTGCATCGGCCCCTGATTTTTACATCATGTACTAAGTTGTATCGATCAGACCCAATGACAAGGGAGATTACAGTGACCCCCTGTACCGGACCCCAAGTAGCAAGGAGTTCCAAACTAAAAGCGACGCGCTTTATAATAGACTGCTACTGTGCAAGTGAGAAAACTCCTTTAATTTACAATGTCTAATGCGTAATTACATAAACACCGCATAAATGAGACAACGCCCATATCCTAAGCCGAGACGGAAAGGGCAGAGAGGGGGATGAACAACTCCCTTGACTTTAGATATTTTGTTCACACCATTCTGATTTATGAATCGTCCTTATACTACTCACCATTCGGTCTATTTCGATCATAGCAAAAGTTGGGCAAGTACTCGATATATGTTTACAACAAAACATGCCTCTTATCAAGATCAAAGCCGGGATTTGAACTCGGGAATCAGCAGGCAGTAAAACCAGCTACGTATGTCACTTAACACTCTAGCCTGCTGCACTCTAAAACAATCGGCATATCTGTCGCCGATTTGCTATTAATTGGAAAAGTTTAAGAACGATTTACAGTTTTATGTTGCACACCTGATAAAAACACCTTAAAGGATTCTTGAATCGAAATTTTAATATAAGATATATTTATTGCTACAATAAAACATCAATTATACAATTTTGTAACAATACAATAATTACATTTAGTACATTAGAAGTTAATTAAGTCTTCATTAGGTTATATGCCAGGCATAATTGATCTTATATACTTAGAGGTAACAAGTGTACAGTTGCAAGCAAGATATATACCTATTGAAAAAAACATGTATTTATATGATTAAAACACTGTGTAAGCACATCGCTTCTGCTTGCAACTGACACATAATAACATAAATCTACACCAATTCCCTACTTAAATAAGGAAAAACGTTTAAACAAAATAAATCACAAATTAATTTCTAGGTCTGAATATGACTAGTAATTTCTGTAGCCAACAAACATTAAATATATTTTTTTATTATATTATAAAACCGAATACTGTTGTTATAAACATTGTCTAGCCAATAACGTAAAATCTGAAAACGCTTTAATTTGAATATTTTCCCTAACATAATTCCTGAACATTTTCTATATGATAAACATCTATATATCTGTATAAAAACGTTCAATGTTTCTAAATTATTTTCTTTTTTAAAACGCAAGCTAACAATTATTATTGTAACTATGAATTTGCTTACAGTTTTTATCAGATAGATTAAGTAGAATGTTGGATACACAAAAAATATAACTTTACCTTTCTTTAGGAATAATCTCATCTAGAATGGACCAAGTACCACATGGAATAAATAATGATATGTTACTGTCGACCCATTAAAAATTATAATTTACCACTAACCTATAAAATAAAAACTGCCAAAATGTTTAACAACCTACGATGACTGGGAATGCTACGTTTTCTAACAATTAAAACTTGTGTCCAGCAATCATTGACCTATTCCTTTACACTTTACTTTTTATATAGGTTTGGAAACATACTGGAAAAATTGAGCAAAATCAAAAGGACTCTACTACTACATAAAATTTAACTACAGTAAAGTTGATATAAACAATAAAATTATACAGTCTTAATATACTTAATATACTCGTACTTACATATACTTAAACAACAAAAATTATTTATTAAATGGAATAATACACTGCAAAAACAACCTCACTTTTATCAGTGTGTCCTGGGACATTTTAAGGGCAGAAAATGTTAATTTGAAGATTCATATTCCCCATTAAAACGAAACACACATATAAAAGAGGCTGTTTTAGAAAAAGGACTTAATTTTAATTTTACTACTTAAATATATTGTTACTGTAAACCCTTACGCAAAATTACATATTGTGTATCGTTATGTATTACATTATTATTGTTTATCGTCCATTATGAGACTAAATGCAAAGTAGACTACTTAAAATTTAAATTAATCATCAAGACAAGTCAAACACCCAGTATACAAAACAAATGTTTATTTGGCGAATATTTAGTTATTTCAAGCACAATCTAATTTTCATTTTAATTTTTAAGTTTTTATGTACAAAAAGTATTGGATCTGTATAACGATAATATTTATAATAAAAAAGGATAAATATACATAATATAGATATATCACAATTAAATAACAAAGCTGCTAAATAATATGCACACCACTAAATATCAATGGATGACACAATTATTAAATAATACAATATATGTATGTAATTTTGCTAAAAATCTACAAATTCCTATAGAATCTTTCACGTTTTATTTATATTCTATAATCTAATCATTAGTAATAAATTATAAGTAAAATTAAGACTACAATAGACAATAAATATATTAAAATCTTAATGTTGAACATATTAAAACATTCTGCAATGTATATGTATATTGCACAAGGGAAAAATTCTGTAAAATAATTAAAATATTTAATATTGAAAGGGTATAATATTAATATAATGAAAAAACAAAATATTACTTTCTACCAGAATTCAAAATTTGTTTGCTTTTTCATCATAACGTAAGAGGTTTTTCATATATAAGTTGTGTTTAAAACACACATGCGATAATCAGCAGTTTCATGGGAAAAAATAGAATACCATTAGTGACAATGGTTTGACAAATTTTTTCAATATTGTTTTCCCAAATATAATTAAAAGTTGGCAAATGATGAAGATATTTTATTATTTTGTTTGTAGCAAAGTTAATTACTCAAAAAAAAAGGCAATTGACATCTACACAAAACATATTTGATGTCATTCTTGTCAAAAATATACCAGATGCACAGATAAATGAAAGTGGGCTGATGGTAAGGTAATACTTTACCTACAACACAACTGCAGATTATTCATAAATAAAAACCCTTTTTAATAGTCCAGTCAGAGACCTAAGACGTCAACATTAAAGAAGGGAGCTTTTTTATTTTTAGACCTAAATTTTTAGATAATTTAAAAGAAATTTAAAAAGCGAGTCTCTTTTTTTTTTATGGCGTTCAGCCCGCGGCCATATTGACATTTCTTGTTATTAGTTGCATCTCATAAAGTAAAACAGGCAGGGGAAATTTTTTTATATAATTTTAGTTCTTATCATGTTTGCCATAACATTTCATAAAAGTGAAACCACAAATTATATTTTATAAGCAAAACAATAAAAATGTTTAAATAGTGAAATTTACTATTTCTTACACCTATTTCTTTCTAAATATCTCAAATTCAGTAAGAGTTACGGCAAACATGATAAGAACAAGAACTAAAATTATAAAATTAACAATTTCAAGCACTTTTTATTAAAAAAGTTTCCTCTATCTCTTCTACTTTCCGAGATACAGCTAACACCATGAAACTTCAATGTGGCCGCCATTTTCCAATATGGCGGCGCAACGATTCGATTTCAGTAATAACAAGAAAAGTTGCCCCAACTTGTGCAGGGACCTCCACTTTCTGACCAGACTACGAGATATGATGAAAAATTATTAAAACAGAATTATGGTAGATTATCGTCCAGTTAAAGTAAAAATAACTTTGTCAATAAAATCATACTGAGAGACAATTACTAATAAGAAAAAATAAATAAAAATTATATATATTTCACTACCATACCACTTACTCCATATTATCTATTAATAGTCTAAGGGAAGGGGAGACGACATAAAACAAATTGAGAAGACACATATCAGACATTGCTATCAAAGACTGGAGCTCCTGTTAAACTAATAGGTTGAGCGTTGGCGACGAGGTTGGAGCGCATACTGGGGTTGGGGTTGGGTATGGTCGTACTGTTCTCTACAGCTGCTGCCTGTCGCATTTCTTCTGCAGTAGCCCTATTTAACACAAAAAAAGTTAAACTCCTTCATATTTAATTATTAGCTTTCCTACACTGTTTCTATGAGTACATTAGATAGGGGTGCACAAAGATATAAGAGAATAAATGCTATACTAGCTTTAGAGAAGTAATCTGCTAAAACAAGATGCTTGAGGATATCTAACATCCACGATTCTATTTTAAAAGGAACATTTTGACTCACTTTTTACTGGAAAAATGTAATTTAGTGATGAGATGATGGTCCTAGCGATGTTTAGTACAATCGTAAATAATACAAAACAAAGTACTCGAAATATTAAGCAAGCTAAAAATAATACGGGCCATCAAATAAAATTATTTTTTGCAATGTATTTTGTAAAAGATGGGAGGATTACATTTTTTGTCGGATAATTAACAATACACATAAATATAAAAAAGGGGAATCCTGAGCTATTTATTCAAATATATCTGAAAATAAACCAGATATAGCAAAAACAATTTTGTAGGGCATACGATTCACTACAAAAAGGATTCTAAGGAATATTTGTGTGATTAATTTGTAGTTAATTTGTATTTATTTTATAATTCTTTCTCAAAGTTGAATTTGTTAATGTACTAGTATATAAATTTATATAAACATAAAATTCAGATGGTTTTATAGGCTTTGTGGTCCTTGTTCATTTGTAAAAACACTGTCACAATAATTACGTAACAATTTATAACAGCAATTACAAATAAACATTATTATTATTATTTCTAGAAAATAATGTTGGTATTTTTTTTCAATTGTTTACATAATTTTTTAAGTAAACAATATAAAGTATAACAATAAGCAAATGACCGAAACTTAATAAACTAATTATTATTTGGTCTTACCTTTTGATAAACATATACATATATTGTCATATACAAAACTATAACAAAGGTTTTGATTGCAATTCAAACATTAAAAAAGGCAATTTCATCACTTGCGGTACAAGAAAAAACTATCGAATATGGCAAGAAGGCAAGAAGGTTTTTTTTTAGGAAATTTCTTCCTATAGAAAACCCACATATTTAGTTTAATAAAGAAAAATATTCGTTCGAATTCTGCAAAAAACTAAATGAGCGCATTTTCCAATTTGAAAATCCAATGTTTAATATCAGTTTTAAATATTACAATAGATCGGCATTCCGAGGAAATTCACCTGATTATCCGCGCTCGAAAATCTAAACAGCCTAAATTTTCCGTGAGTGATCATTACAACTTTTTTGAGGATAATTTTATGCCCCAGAATGTTATTTTTCAAAATGTTCGCCCAGAATTCGTGTTTGTCATTGATTTATGCTTATTATTTATCCTACACGAGTTGGAGGAAACTAAATAAGATCCTCACAAAAGACTACAAGATCTAAAGGTTTTTACTAATCGGGTGATCTAAAAAAATAATTTGACTGGACTAACGTGTACTACAAATCTACAATTTTCTAAATAGTTTACAAGTATATTACAGTACGCTACTTTTTACTTTAATATACCACAGGACAAGCGTGAACTATACCATGGTCATATGTATTTTCATAAATTTCCTAGTTTCAGAAATTTATGGAAGCTTTCTGGAAATTTATGGGAACTTTTCGAAAATTTTACGAACACTAAATTGTGTGTTAATATTGTTTTAAAATTTTTTAGATTACATAATATTAACAACTGCTTAATATAATGTTATTTAACAACATAACTCCCTTTACAGTAAAAATTATAACGTGTTCGTTCTACAGTAACACGTCGAGGGGGAAGTGATCGTGACATTTTCAAAATATTCCACGACAAACAAATTAAATAAAAGCGAATTTAGGGTTCGTTGTGCCATTTGTAAATGGATATTCATGAAAAATGTACACAGTTAAGTGAATTTGAGGTTAGAATCTTACAATCTCAGAAAAAATGCTTGGGTATGTAAAAATGCGAAGATGCAAACAAAAGTGGGGTTAACATAAAAAGCGCCAAAATGAGCGAAGAGAATATACAATATAGATTAGACCTATATCATACTTTACACCGGACGCTAAAATAGGTGGGGATGGAATAGCATTAATGGCTACGTTGGCACGCCCTCGCTACCAGAATTACGAACAAAAAAACTAAATCGCTGTTAAAAATCTTCTATTGATGAGAACAAACAATTAAAACAAATATGTAATCCATCTGAAATACCATATGGATTTAACATATTAAATTACAAGTAATACCGATGCGTTTTTTTTTTTTTATTAATAACAAATATGTACATTTATTTAAATTAATTGACTAAAATTTATACCATTTTATTTTGGATTAAAACACGCAATAACTCCTGTTGCGGTTACATTCATCCCTGAAATTTAATATTCGGATCTGGATTCTAATTATAATACTCAGAATGTCAACAAGGCACTTCATTTAATCAAACAATGCTCTCAAACAATTACAACATTAATAAATAATCTATTGTAAGCTATGCCTGTAAACATTTTTGTAATTATATAAAGATTGTCTTTGTTTCTAGTATGTAAAGAACATACTCGGGTGATCCAATACCCAGATTTCCACTATACTGTTTTTCCAAAATTTAGAATAAATAATAAAACCAACAATCTTTCTTCTCATTTGTACTCACACAATTTTTTTTGCAAAATCGTCATAAAACGGATTTTATTTCATCGGTTACATTTAATTTGTATATATGAGAAAGTTAGCTCTATTAATCCAAGGACATCATTTTAATGAAGTGATATAACCTTGTTTTAGCTAAAGAACCTTGCATTTTGCCAACCAATTAGACATCAACTGTTTGATCATCTCCATATGACAACATAGTTGATGAAATGTACAAATATAGTATAGTTTTGATGTTTGCAAAACTTCATTACTTGTTACCATAATACATTTCCCAGATTAATTTAAAGTAGGTACACCTAGCAATATAATAATAATAATACATACATATGGGGGTGCTCTAACATATCAAAAGGAAATAAATATATGCGTATTGATTTTCTTAATACATCTAAATGCAAGAAACAGAAAAATGACATGCATCGCTCATTACTACCATGCAGTTCAAAGTTTGGGCATCAAGTAACATAAAAGTTAATAAATGATTATACTTTTTGTTAAATGTTTATGTGGGGCGCCACACATCTGGATCTTCCATTAGAGTAGTGTGGTGGTCAGACTGACTTAGACCAGAAGGTGAGGTGGCCATTTGTGGAGAAGCAGCTGCCGCCATGTCCTGTCTAGAGGCTCTAAATTATTAGATTAGAAATAGAGTGAAAATGTGTGATTTGGTAGTTATTTACAAAAACTGTACGAATTTTTATACTATTGTAATAATGAGAAAAAAATCTGGGCATTTCAAGTTTTGATATTAATACAAGAACCACCGTGCATAACAGAGTTAAGACAGAGATTAAAACTACTCTGTCGTTAAACTTGATAAAAATGACAGGCTATGCTTTGCTAGCAAAAATTGTCTACACTAAATGAATGATATAAGGTTGTCCCCAAGTTCTCTCCCTTTGGACAATGGGGTTATTTCAATTTAAACCAATCGGGTTATGGTTTTCAAGTACGTATTTGCCACATCTACGTACCGTCATATTCAAAATTCAAATAAATTAATTTGATTTTCACTGAAATTTAAAGGATTCTAATTATTTTTCTTTTCCTTTCTTGGGGCTTACTACTACATGAATAATTAATTCTTGGTTATCTAAAAAAAACACAGTTAGTTACCCAGTATGATGCTGGAAAAATAAGCCTCTGTGCTTGCAACTTTACGTCAAAAGATCAGTCAGAGGGTATATTTTTTGTCACTAATATAAGATAAAAAAATAATAATGTATATCCCTAACGTTTCGGAAACGAATCTGTTTCCTTTTTCAAAGTTACGAATTTATCTTTTTGTAGAATATGTGAAGTGTGTATTAGCCATTACATGTGAAAATACCCGTTTTATCGGAAACCATAATTAATGAACTGGAACATGCCAGAAAAATTAAAAATTAAACCTCTGCTAATTACTTGGGGATCAAAACTTCCTCAACGTAGTAAAACTCGACATGTGGTGGTTTATAATAAAAGTAATTTTTCATCTTTCAAAAGTCACATTTTTTGACGGTTCAAAAAAGTCACATTTTGACGTTTCAAAAAAGTCATTTTGACGTTTCAAAAGTCACATTTTTTCATGTTTCAAAAATTGGGACCGATTTAGCTCATCAATGAACTCAATCTCTTCCTTGACCTCTAATGTGTGTACCAAATTTGAAAGCTTTATTTCAAAAACTGTAGCTGCTATCGCGAACCAGACAGACACAAAGACAGAAAATTTCTTCTGTCTCAAATTTTGTGTATTGTCATAATTCGACGAGATTCGTTCAGAAATGCAATAAAAATTTTCAAAGTTTTTGTCACGAATACATAACTTCCTCACTTTGAGGGGTGTGGAAGTAATAACATTTTCGAACTGGTTGGTGGGCATTCTTAAACCACCTTGTATAAACGTAATTTTGTATTTTCCTCAAAACTATATGCAAAATTTCATTAAAATCGCTTTGGCCTTTCCAGAAATCAAGTGGGGAGTAAATAATCAACAAATAACAGACAAACTAGTTTTAAAAACCATGCCAAGACATTATATGTTTCTTTAACAAATCTTCACGATTTGTTAAAGAAAATGGTTAAAAATTTGATGATAATTTATAATCGACAACATAAAATAGTTTTATTTTGATCATACACAAAACATGTAACGCCAAGAAAATAAATGTACGCAAGTTTATTCAATAATTAGTATTTCTAATCCTCAGTTATTTTCAATATGAGTCATTTATAGTGTTCTTTTAATTATTAAAACACATGTTAAACTAAATAATAGACATAAGTATATAAAATGAACATAATTCATAAACTTTAAAGTTCTAAACGAAAGCATACCAATGTACGCCATTTCAAATTTGGCATACTGATGACGTATTCCCGCCATTAATTCTATTGGTCAAAAGTTAAGAGGTAACCCACTCCTTTACTGGACCTCACAATTTAGTTACAAAAATGTCAATGTCAATAAGACGAAATTATTAAAAAAATATATGACATGAATTATTATTGACAGTATCAAATGATGCTGAATTATTTAAAAATTTTAATGAAACATTTCAAGGTCACTATTAAAATGGTATGTGAAGAATTTATTAAAATGGTATGTGAAGAATTAATTAAATAGAATGATTTTTTTAGATCAGGATGATATATACTGGTATAAGAAAGTTATGTGCTGGCCGCATCAGATATTTTATTTATTGTAAATTTTATACAACCAGCATCTGCCAAGTTGTCAGGTTAGCCATGGATGAAAAACACTTAATTTGACACTGCGTGCTTACAGAATAATTCAATAAATTCAAAAAAGCAAACTGCGTAATAATTATTATTACAACTAGTATTATACATTCTATACCAAATAAAATGTTACCTGATGAAGGGTTCTTGTTATTTTTATAAATAGTGAACATATTGTTATGCCACTGGACTGTGCAGACTGGTTAGATTAGGCTGGAATTGTACACGAACGGCCGGGAATATTCTGGAGTGCTCTAGACCGGGAGAATGGATGTATAAATAAGACGCACGGTGGGCCGAGATTTAATCTTAAGTTGAACGTGAACGAGTAAAGAAGCAATAAGAAAGGGACTTATAAGTGTTCTAGTGTGATTATAGTTAAGACAGTAATTAATCTATTGTTATTAAATTGTTAATTAGTAAATAAAGTAGTGAGTAAGTGTTACCTGGACTTTCAATCAACGAATCTACGAGTAGAGGTGTTTGTGTGGATAGCAAACACGTAACAATATCGTATAACTGATAAAGTAAACGTTACACAAAAATAATATGACACACAAAACCAGGCAGTTTGCTTTTTGAATTGATTAAATTAATCGTTTTTCATCCATGGTGAACCTGATAACTATGCAGATGCTGGCAGTATAAAATTTGCAATAAATAAAAAACATTAAAAGAGAAGATACAACATATATTTGAAATCACAAAAACAGATTTCAAAAATGTAAAAAATACTTTGGTTTGTCCCACTTTTTATTAGACCATCTGTATATTCTTTGCGGTGATTCTAAGAGTGCATTTGATTCCCTACAACTTATATTTAAAACATTTTTCTAACTTAAAAAATGAACAAAATATAGGGGTGGTCCTTTTCATTGGATAACTCTGTACATTATTTTTTTTGTCTTATATTAGTTGTCAAAAAATACCCTTTGACTGATCCTTTGACGTAAAGTTACAAGCTCAGAGGCTTATATTTTTCCAGTATCATGACTGTATTTTTTTAGATAAACAAGAATGAAATATTCATGTGGTAGTAAGCCCAAAAAAAAGGAAAATTTAAAGAATGCCACAAATAACGTTCAGACAATATTTTAATTGTTAGGAATATGTTTTCTAAATAAATTTTCATGGAATTCATTTTATTTTCAGTTAGATTCTATCTATCAGGTAGGAGGTGAATTTAGGAACACCCGGTTCTGGTATACAGGGTGTTCGGCAACTTTTCCAACATAGAGATCTTGCTTATCCTGGAAGATGATTTTGAGTGAACGAAATATTGTAATACTTTTATTTTATAAAAATCATATAAAACACAAAAAATTGTTCTAAGAATGTTTTTACAGAATAAAGGTTGGATGTCAAATGAGCAAAATATAAGAGAAAAACACAAACACAATTTTAACTTTTTCCAGATATCTGCAAAACCAAATCAGATAATTAAGTTTTGTTGACCCCAAAATATCACGCAATTAATTTAATCGATTTTGTAACTTGTAAGATAAGAGAGACCTTCATGCTAGGAAAGTTAAAGCTGAACACGCTGTATAAGAAAATATTTCCAAATTTCTATAAACGCTATTGAACCTCATCAGCTTTCGTTAACAATCTTACCATCTTGAGGTTTCACATATTTGCATTATTTACACCTGTTAATACAATAATATAAAGAAAAGAATATTTTCTATTTAAGCACAATAACATTAAATAAATATTGCATAGCACTTATTTAGCAGATGACCCAATGGTTAATCTAAAATTATGGGAATGATATTTTACAATGTTAAAACCTGAACTTGTTTTTAAGTACTTACTTTCTT
This sequence comes from Rhamnusium bicolor, assembly GCA_029963845.1. NCBI lineage: Eukaryota > Metazoa > Arthropoda > Insecta > Coleoptera > Cerambycidae > Rhamnusium > Rhamnusium bicolor. The sequence continues at coordinate 21,240 of JANEYF010002731.1, read as the reverse complement.
CCTAGTGCCATCATTCCATATATTATACCAGTGGCAAAGATCAGACCACTTCCAAATAAAGTGGAGAATCCAAAACCAATTATAATCGGTGGTATAGCTAATCTAAAAAAAAAAAAAGGTTTATTTATTTAATCAATAATTATTGTATACCGGGTGATGCTGTAACCGAGTCCATTATAACTTTATATATTATTTTATCTTATATGTGTCATAGAAAGTGTTGTGTGCACTTTTGTGGCATTGAAAATGTAAACATATATGTATGTGCTTCATAATATTGTAGCAAATATTACTGTGCATGAAAAATTAGTAATAAACAATTTTCGGACAAAAGGTAGGTTCTTGTGCATATTTTATTGAATGCTAGATTGCTACTGTTATCACATATTATATACATATAAACTAAGACATTTATCAGAGATTAAATTATTTAGATAAATATACCTAGGTATGATAAAAAAATGATCCTGTCTATAAAACATCTCTATCATAATACATTTATCATAAATAATAAAGTAAATATAAATTAAATAAGTACCGAAATCTGTATAGGAATAATACAAATAATTAGAAATATCATTTTCAAAGAAATAAACTCGGACCACAAATTTTTTAAACAAATCTAATAAATAAATGAAAAAAATGATTGTTCTCTGCAAGGTTTGACAACATACTGTTGCTTAAATTTCATGTTTATACTTCACAAATTAATAAAAGAGGCCCCAATTTAGAAGTAGCATGACAAACAAAGGAAAAATTGTAGATTAGTGTCATTCATGTCCTTGATTCGATAGACTTGTATTACTAAACTTAGCGGATGGACCAAAAGAAATGCATGCAAAAGAGATGCATCAAGAGAAAATGGTAACGACAAGCTAATGACATTTTTGACTTCAGTGCATAAATTCTCATGCAACGTATTTGATTTATAAAGAAAGATTGCACTAAAAAGCTATTAGTACCAGTTTTAATGAAGTAATTATAGGAACTTGTACTGGTTTCAGTCCAATATGGCAGACAGCAATATAAGAATAAATATATAATTTACCTTAATCCACATTTATTTTTAATATGGACCAAAACTTATTAGAAAACTAGTGTAAAGTAATAATTTTATTACAATTTTAAATTCACGAAGTAAGTTTTTAGTTCCAAATCAAATTTATCAGAAGTTAAAATTAAACTGATGAATGGAAAAATGACAATTAAATATCAAAAAAAAATAAAAATAAAGAATTTGATAAACAGATTCATAGAAATAGTATAAAAATCTCAATTTTATCCAAAAACATAGTAGCAAGTTTGATTAAAAAAAAAATTATACTAGGTGCGTGCAACTTGCATTTTTCTGGTTTGTTGTGGTGTCAGTATATAGAAAATACTACTTTACTTTATTGCCAATTATGAATTAATTCCGAAATTACTTCTTACTTACATTACATATCCCAGTGCTCTATTCCAATACGGCCTTCCCTCCACAAAGTCACTTAATCTTTGTACATGATCTACGAACATACAGCAACAAGGTGCCTCGCAACATATCACGATAAATCCAGCTATTATTTGCCATAAACCACTCGCCAAAGCACTAACATTACCTGTTACTATTCCCACACAGTTCCATACACCCAAGAAAATTGCAACTGCAAAAATTTATTCGTTAAACAATGATTTAAACTCAATTTTGTAATTTAACACTAACTAAAACCTCCCACAGTGCCAACCCCTCTGCCCGCAAATTTCATCCACCATGGAACATCATCCTTTGCCACCGGATCTTGACCCGGTCGAGCCATTAATGCAGATATTTTATCTTGGAATGACTAAAAGACATATTTTTAATTACAATTTAACTTATTTGAATATAATGATTTACCATTTTGTCAAAGAAGTAAAACACCAACTACACCGCACACAGCTGTCAAACACCAGACCTGTCACCCATGATACAAATAAAAGAAGATATGATATTGACACGTCCTAAATTCGTACGCGTTTGCGCATGACGTCATCTTGTGCTTGTTTTTAAAAATGTATGCATGTAAACATATAGAAATACGGATACGAAGTTTATGTTTGGGATATGGCAAAATTCAAATAAACACTAATGTTAGTGTTTTACCTATTGCTTCTATTATACCTAGGTAGTTTTAATATTAAAAGATACATAAATACGTATTTAGGTAAAATAAAAGATACCAAATAAATACTAAAAGGAAGAGACAAGTTCGGGGACAAATGTTGGAGTGCAGCTGACTCAACAAAAATCAAAGTGTTTATAAACATTAGTGAAGGTTTAGTTCTATATAATAACTGTCAAGTTTCTGACTAAGAGCACGATGCAGATTTATGATAGGCACGTAGCAAGAATACTAAGTAGACTTTAAAAATAAAAGTATTTTTATGAAAGAGTATAGTAAGAGTATCTCAACTGATAGGTACACCTTCCAAGTGCTTAATTAAATTCTAAATAAAAGTGAATTAAAAGTAAAGCACAGTGTTATTATTTGAACCCCTAACTAACAACAAAGACCACATTTATTTTTGGTTTCTAGTAAATTATAAAAAAAAATATTTTCGTAAAATGTTTAGAAGTTTTTATTGAAATAGGAATATACGGTGTTCATTTTAAAAGTTATCACCCCCATTATCTTGAGATTCGGAAAAACTTTTAAAAATCGCCGAGACCCGCATCGGATTTATTTTAGAGGGGGATCAATTTTCACCTAAAAATTACGCGACCCCTGTACCCATTTCAAGATAATGGGGTGACAACTTTTGATATAGAGAATTAATGCAACAATACACAGTATCTAAAAATAAATAACGATGTATTATATCATTTTTAGAATGTAGGTGATATAAAAATGTTTATTTTTCACCTGCATATTATTTGTTCATTATACCTTGATACGGTTACCATAAAGACGCTTATAGTGACCACGGGCATAATGAGCGAGCATTATGGCCATAACGCCTGCTATATGAGAAACAAATAAGAAAAAAAGAAGCAAACGTTATAGAACGAAATCGCTTATTTGTAACAATTTTTAAAGAGAAATACCACTAAATGTTTTTTAACAATCTTAAACTAAAATAAAAAACCATATAATATACCAATTCCTGAAAATAAGCCAATAATACGATCTCATTTATGCTACTTATTTAATTTTTTAATTTCAATTGAATAAATGTTTCATATCCCTTATCATATAATGGTTTGGATTTGACCGGCAATACATTTTCTGTGGCTTTTGCGGCATTATTTGGGATATTCTATGGTATGTCCATATTATTTTTGCTTTTATTTTGTAAAACGTATTTACTTACAAAGCAAAGCAACGAAAACAATCAACAAATGTCAAAATATCTGTCATAGACTAACTTTAAAAAAAGGTAAAAAGAAAAAACTAGCAGCATTGAACTAGGTTACTAAATTTGAAAGAACACGACATACTGATAGATACAATTAATAAACGCCAAAGTATCAACAAATGTCATAACAGGCTACTAAAAAAATATTTAAAATATGAAAAATTAATTTTTCATTAGACATATAGTTTTCGCGAAATTTAAATTATGTATACACCACGAGTGCTATTAGATTATAACTCCCATCAGGCAACACGCATCCCTCGGGCCAAGGTGCCTTGGACTGCATTTTGTTATCCTCCGGGTGCATAAATAACTATTACAAAATATCAATTTGCAGGTAACTAATTTGGTTGGAATTATAAAACTGGGTTTACAAGAAGTGTTAAAAGGAACACTCACCATTTTGTGAAAGTTTTAATAACAAATTAAAAGTTCTTAATCTAAATAGTTAATATGTACATTTACAAACAAGATTTTAACTAAATGACAAATAAAATTGAAATTAATCAAATATGTTCAGTCACATTTTTAGTTGATAATTTTTGAAAATTTTCTTTTTCTGGACAGAGTAGCATTATATAGATCTCTATTTAATTGTCTGATACGGAAATACATTCTAGATCTAAAAAATAATGTTTTCGCCTTATCGGAACATATTATTGAAGTACTCATATCTGTTAATTTTTTTAAATATTGTTTAGAAATACATAAGTGATCTAAATTGACAGAATTGAATATTTTTTCTAGTTTTTCAATATGTTCCATAAATCCAGCAGACGGCTTTGATAAGCCACCTTCAGTCAAATGAGAAACCCAGGTATAATCATTTGAATGAGAAGAAGTAACAGATGAATCTGGCTCCTTTAGCTTATGACAAATATAACCTGCCAAATTTTCTAACCCATCATATTCAATATCACTTAGTTCACTTTCAACAAAATTTGTAGGTTCTGTAGAATCTGAAATAGTGCTATTTTCAAATAAAGAAAAATATTTTCCACACAAGTTTATATCGTCCAAAGCTATATTGGGAGTATCATCTTCTTCTACATTTCCAAAGCTAGAAAGAGAGCCCTCATTTCTCCCAAGAATGTAGGATCGTAGGCGATATTTAAACTGAAGTGCATCTGGATGATCATGAAGTCCTCCTTTGGCTCGTATAGCTCCAAAGAAGTTTTCCAACAGATCTTGATTTAACCTGTGTGTTAACAGATAGTTGGTGGAAAATCTAGCTTTGAGGTCGTCATATAGAAGCCTTAATGAAGTGTTAGTCATAATAATGCCTAGAATATTAACAAATTAAACTTTCAAAATAACCTTATATTTTTATTTCACCTTTTTTGAAATGGAAGTAAGCATTTTTTTCCTTTAACCCTGAGGTTTTGAATTGTATTTGTCATTTTGGTAATAATTGAATCTTGAATATCCAAAGCTAATCCATAAGCTTTTGTTCGATCCCTGGTGTCATTTGAATACTCTCTGACATTCATGACATCAAACCAATCATTTACCTACAAAAATAAAATTTTAACTTTTGTTATTTATTTGATGAAATATAAACAGTATTTAAATAAAAAATTACAAAAAAAAAACCAATGAAGTAAAGTACCAATTTGAAAAACTCTGCACATTCAACCCAGTTCTGTTGTTTTAATAATCCCATAGTTCCACATCTTGAAATTGCCATGGAAATTGTGTGGGAAAATAATTTAGCCGCTAATTTAACTTTTTGCCTTTGAGTCCCTTGCACATTTAGAGTCTCTTTGGATATCTTATGAGTAATTTTTAAATCTGAAGTGCTTGTTACATCTAGAAGTTCTTCAATAATTGACTTACATATCTCATCTTTCCCATTTAAAATAAAACCATGATCAACAAAGTGGTTTCTAAGCAGTTTTATTAGATGGGGTACATCGGCAAATACATAGATGTTTTGATCATTTGCTGGGTTTTTAAAGCAAGTGTTCGTATGACTAATATTAAGCTCTTTATGAAGTGCTCTGTTTCCACCGCCTAAATCACTCGTCATAGCAACCACCTGAAAACCTGTTAAAAAATAGAGGATAATTATACCAGATTTCCACAGTTAAATTTAAATATGTAATCACATCTACTAAGTACTATAGAAAAATATAAGCTTATAATAATTATCATACCTGAAGATTCAGCAAACTGTATGATTTCAAATAATTTCTCTTTGGAAAGCTGAAAGTCATAGTCGTAAAAAAACAGGTTGCTTCCAACTCTTAAAAAGTCCTCTCAACATTACTACCTGTACATAAGAATATGGCCTCAATGTTTCATCGTTTGCCTTATCATATAGGTAGGCTTTTTAATTTTCATCTCATCAAATGACAACACGCAAACCTTGTCCAATGAGCTCATGTCAGAGAATTTCAGAAAGTTGAAAACATTTTTCAATATCCCAGGAACAATTTTAATTTTTTTTAGCCAAGATCAAGGCAAGAAACTGCTGGAAATGGGTACTTTTTTTTTAAAAGTAACCTAAAAGATCAATGAAAATAATAAAATAGTAATAAAATACTTTATCAACAATCACATTCTAATTTGAGTTTTATCCATACTTATGAAGCATATAAAGTACCACTTTAACCACTAGTAAAATAATGAAATTACTATATTCCACTAGTGCAACAACTAAAAAAAATAAATAGCAACCATTTAACATCAAAGTGTTTTTTAATTAATTTCAATAATGTTTGATGTTACAGCCGATGACAGATCCAAATATCAAATCATTTTTTGATGAAATCTGAATCTAAATGACCGTGATTGTGGATAAAACGTATTGCATACGTGTTTTAGTCGCGTTTATCCACTCAAGAAATTTAAACTCTCGAACTTCGTTCTCCGAGTTTAAACTTTCTTCCGTGAATAAAACGCTATCTAAAATACTTATACAATAAATAACTATTAATTAGTAAAGTAACCTGTATGCTCTTGGACCAGCTGAATAGATAACTATGGCCTTGGATATATCCTCAACTGTCCATCGAAGACGAGTTTTTGAAAGCTCTAATTTTTTTAGCTGTTCTTCACTAAAAAAGCTTTTCAATAAATCCTTGGCGTTTTTCCAAAAATTCAATCCTTTGTTGAAGTTTCAGTATTGTTTGGTCTCGATCATCTGATTCAGTATTAACCCGCTTTTTCCAAAAATTCAATCCTTTGTTGAAGTTTCAGTATTGTTTGGTCTCGATCATCTGATTCAGTATTAACCCTTAAAAAAACACCCAATATTTTATTTTTTCATCTTTAAAATAAAATCACTAATATAAAACTATTTACTTCTAGCCAAAAAAACACATACAAACATCTAACTACAAACTTACCCAACACTTTGAGTAGCGGATTCACCCAAAACAATATCCTCAGAGATGTGATAAGATAAACTAGTTTTAGGACCATCATCACAATAACTACTATTTCTACTACTACCATTATTAGAAACATCCACCCTACAAACGTTAATACTTAGTTATAAAACAATTATTATCTGTTTTTCAATAATAATGATTTATTAAATATAATTACATATTGTTGCCCATGTTATAATTATCGAGGTAATTGTATTTTTGCTTAAGTTAACATTGATCTACCCAGGAATCTAGCCCACCTTCAAATTATTTCTTCTTTCAACACTTAGACTTTATAACACGCTATATAACAAAATTCATAAACTAATTATAGGATAATACTAAAAACCACACCAAAAGTATTCACCACATCCACAATGCATAATAATGAAAAAATTGAAATGAACACTTACCTATTTAAAATATCTTTAACAAGTTTTTGTTGTTGTCTTTTATCTTGGCGTTTTGCCCTGCCATAATCTGATTTCTGTTTAGATATTGTGGGTAAATTTCTCGATGGTACCGCGTCTTTTTTCAGAGGCCGATATTTTTTCTGGTGTATCAGCAATTCGTGTTTTAAATTGCGTTCATAATCGTTCTCAATAAAATGTTTGGAGCAAACACGAGCAAATTTAACATTGAAACTGTCCTGGCGTTTACACAGATGCTTCCAAACACCTTGCATTTCCTTGTCTTTCGGAAAGCTAAAAAACTTTATACCGGCAGTAAAATCCTTACGTTGATTGTCAACAGAACAACCATACACCGCACACCTCATTTTTTACAAACTTTTACACCTTAAACTAATAAAAGTATTTATTTTACAGGTATCAATACTATAAACAACACACAAATATAGACCAATATGGCGGAAATTCTCACAAGACTACGTCAGTTACGCATGACTAAGCCACTCCCACCTGCGCGGTGTCTTATCTTGTTTATTTGTATCATGCCTGTCACCTCTACAACTGACATGACATACCAAAGCATGCGTCGAGAAAAACATAACTAATGGTGGGTACACATTATTAGCAGGGACGCGAATGAGACATGTTGAGGATGGACGGATGCCTCAATCGTCCTGCTTTTATAAGTTATAGCAGGATTATGAAAAAATAAAAAAGCAAGAAGAAAAAGGCGGTGGTGGTCATCTACACTTATTCCTCAATAACAACAAGCTCTTTTGTCATCCCAGCCCATTATTTATACTGCAATAACAGGTAATTTGTTTTACAAATCGAGGGTTCTACTCGTAAACAAATTAGTTCGTCTCATGGCGTGAAAGATTGCAGTTAATTGAGCTGAAAATGAAATATTTTTGCGAACCCACAATATGGATTCAAACAAATTTGTTACACCATAATCGTAATTTAATTTCAAAACTGTGGCAAGATATAGCAAATTCTTGTGGAATAACGAGTATGTTTACTTAAATAATGATTTTATTTACAAAACATTATATTGAAGTGATACGGCTTCTTTATTCATAACTATTAAAATATAACATAAAATTATTTGTTGTATCTAGCTGTTTTGTTCAACTATTATTTTTCTTATGTTTATTGAAATTAGCATATACATTTATATTTTCTATTGGGACATCTTTAGGGTTTTTCGGGTGCAAAAATAGTAATAACCGAGTAGTACCACATTGTATTTTGAATGAATTCAAAATTATTTTTATCCAATAAAAATCGACTGGTTATAACTTCACTGCACCGGAATAGCTTTTTTATCTATTATTATATTGTGCCAAAATGACGGTTTTTATCAAGGCATTTTCTAATAATAACAGTAATGTTGTTGTGTCCATTTCGTGATTATTCGTCGACTTTTCAGAAAACAACTGAGAAATTCGTTTCGTAGAACGCGTTCAATATGCACACAAATCCGCTTTGTGTGTGCACGTACATTTACAAGCAGCCAGTGAAATCAAAAACAGTATTGTTGTGTTGCCAGATTTACTTATTAAGTATCCCTAGTTATCATGGAGATTAAACTAAGAAGGAGTGTTTAATCCCCATTTAGCAATGTAAGCAAATTAGAAAGAGACAGATAATGTCAAATGACGTCACCGGTAGTCAGGTGGCGCTTGCGAAAATTCGCTGAGTGATTTACAAACATCGTTCTCTTTATTTAAAACTAGAAGAACAACAAAGACAGAGCGTGATCTGACCATACCGGGTAAATTTTCGTAAATTCCTAGTGTTGGCAGAATGGCCGTTTATTTTCGTTGTATTCGTAGTGGCAGGTTGTGTGATTTTCTTTTCAATTACGATTTTACTGATTTTATGTTAATTATGTTTATTACTTTATTATTACATTTAATGAAAATACGTAGAAGTTTTAAGTGACAACAATATCATAAAAGATAGACTTTGGTGCATGCACGTACTACATCGTTCTGTGACTACATCAACATTATAATAAGGGTAATTTTTTGGAAACTAGGTAAATAGGCCTCAGTAGTTTTTTTCATAAATAAAAATATTAAATATTTTCTGTTTCCGCTAATATAAACATTAAGTAATGGTTTTTATTAATTTGTAATCGTAACCAAAAACATCAAGCTGATTAATTACATCATCAAGTGATTTTAGAAAAAGTGTATTCTACACTATATCTATGCGGGTAAACTTTAGATATAAAACTGGATGTTTTGAAAATGTTCATAGTAACCAAATATAACGCCAAAACTTTACTAACCTAGAATATATTTTATTACGAAACACACTTGTCTTTATCTGTATTTCACAATTTTGCCCATTTTAATTATTTCATGAGAAAGTTTATATTTTCATTCTTTATATTCTCACAGCACTCATTTTAATAAAGTTTTTGACATTCTCAGTCAACAACTAGTTATAGTAACGACCTTTATATTATGGAATCTTACACTATAATCATTGTAATGATTTAAGATTGTTTTAGTGTAATAATTTGAGACATCCTATATTACATTTTTAGGCATCTAATTGGCTACCAATGACGTTACCGTGACGCTTTAAATTTTGATTGGCCAAAGCCTGATTAAGCACTCCTTGTTAGTTTATTCTTCTTGACTTGTTATAGCTTATTTTTATGTAGTCAAGAAAAAAGTATGTACAACATAAAATAAATGCACAAATATTTTTCATATAATTCATAGTAACCAGGAAATATGACAACACCTGCTTGACCGAAGAATAGAGCACATCACTGGTTGTTTAACTAGCGCCAAATATAAATTTCACTCAACTTTATAATTCTGTAATTGTAAACAGTTTAATGGTGCTATTCCGTAAATCGGTGTTACAATGCCATAGGCTTATAGCATAGCTTATCAAGGTTATTCTTTTACATCGCCTCCATCTGCTACATTGACTTAACACCATAAAATGGCAACCACTTACAGACATCGATTACATATAACACAGAAGCATACATTAAAAAGAAAAATCAACTTTCAATGTAGTGGAACATGCTCTGCTTTGATTTGTTTGGAAAGTTTTCGTTTGTCACTCATGATGTAATGACTTTTCGGATATACTTACAGAACTAAACAGCCATACTGGGTAATGTGTGTGTGTGTTATACGTTTTAATGGCACTGGATGAAACCAACTGGCCAAACGTTATATTGGGTAATGGATAATGCGAAATAAAAATTTTGATGTTTCTTTAAAGTTTTAATAAAAACAATACTTTTAAAAACAATTTCATTTAACAAGATGTATAGGTGTAAATTATATAATTCCATAAACAGACTAGCGACGTAAAAATTCAGTTTTTTTTATAATGACAGATAAATACACCTTAATTCGTGTAGATCACTTTATTTGATTAATTAATAACACTGACATGGTTTTCCACAAAACATCATATACTGCACTCGACGTGCGTCTCACCAATAACATTTTTTAAATCATCTCTAGATGATGGCAACTTGGCTGGCAAAATGCGCGCAGTATATGATGTTTTGTGGAAAATCACGATGTTAGCTTCCCATCAAAGGTTCCAACCCACTTCATCATTAATTAATAAATATACTGAAATATTTAAATCAGCTCAATAGGACCCTTAATAAAATAAATACTGCTTATAAATAATTATTACCCTAATTCCAATACCGAAGAAATGAAGTAAAATTACAACTTACTCAGCTCAAAAATACACATAAATTTCAATAAGCTAGGCAAAGCACTCTGAAAGTGCTTTCGGAAGAACATTTTAAATGTGGAGAAGGAACTAAAAGCCCTTTGAAAGTGCCTTCAGTTCTCTTTAGTAGGGCTTGAGGCACTTTTAGAATATACTTTGGAGAGCACTTTAAGAGTGCTTTGCCCAACTCCGATTTCCACTTTTCTTTATGCAGGCAAACTGCAATTCATTTGTTATATAATTACTAGAGCTCGGACGGAGGTATCAGTTTCCAGTGATGACTTTTATGCAAACCATGATAAAGGGAATTTTATTTCATTTTAAATTGTTAATCCAATAACCAGTTTTATCGGAAAACTTATGACAAAATACAAAAAAAGTTGTATTTTTACATTAGATAAATTTGGACGTGACGTTAGTTTTTCCTTACTCGAGAATTGCTGGAGATATCTAAATTCTGTAAAGACATTTGAATGTATTGGTGAATGTAACACTGAGACACATGTATTTATAACTAGCAATCACAAGAGTAAAAGTATATTACTAATATTGTTGGAAATGTTCCGCAGTTAATGTCCGGTGTCTCTCATTAAAAAATCCATTTGTATTGTGAGGACAATGTCAACAGATGTAATTGGTGCATACTTAAAATATTGGAACTTTTTCAAAGACCATATTTAGTCTTGTGTAGAAAAGTCTACTTTTTACCATTTAAAAGGGCATCTGCCACCTCACAAAACGCTGCCCTGGGAACTTCATAAACAAAAAATCCTTAGTTATAACTCATAAAAGGATGTAGATATTGAAAAAAAACAAATGAAAAACAAAAAAGTTTTGACAAGAATTCTTTAAAAAATTGAATAGATTTTTGTTGGCTGGCTTTAATAGCTAGTTACGCCTCTGCTGTAAAAACATTTGATAGTTAAAGGCTACTCAGTGGTAGGGTTTTCAACCCTGTACCTAATATATTTCTGGTTCCTAAATTTTTGATTATAGATAAAATACCTCCAGTCCTCTTTGAGTGAGTGTTATAATAAATTGACTTTATCAATTTTGAATATTGTAGAATTCACTAAAAAAATTACAAGGTAAGGTATATTATGTCATACATGCATCAACATATTTAGAGGTATTTCAAAACCTTATGAGCCGTGAAATGTGCAAACGGCGGAGCTTATTCCGAGCTATAAGTATATTGTGAAAACATTTACTCAGCTATCTACCATCTGTATACAATGGAAGCTCGGGATGTTTTTAGGAAGTGGTGTACCTGAGCTGACGGCCGGAGTTATGCCTCTGTGCATATGACGGTCGAAGCTCATAAGGTTTTGAAACACCTCTACATGCTGACATATGACCTACAGCCAATCCTGGTTCTGACTTCATCAATACCTAAATACCGAGCTCTAAAAAATTACTCCCAATCAATCTCATACTTAAATAATAAATAATTTAATATATTCAACTTGTTTGCAAAAACAATCCATACAGTGCAATATTAGGCACATTCATATATAAATTAGATACGTTACATTAATTACTCTTAATAAATAAATTTAAAAATCATAGACTGGTGTTCCATCTGTATTCCAAGTATTTTTCACTTTTTCGAACACAAAGGTGGTGTACAGAGCTGGAAAAAAAAGTTATAAAACAAGACATATTACTGTCCAGCCGGCGAAAGAAGGCCAGCGCGCAAAGGAGAGTATTGCCACCGGCTTTTTGTGAAGCCATATACTAGGAATATAATATCTCTCCCAGTGAGTAGGTGCGGATGCAAACGATCACAAAAACATGCCACTAACAAATTCATTTATTTCATTTATGCTTAATTGTGAATGGAATGCAGAAATCATATTCTTTACGTGGGTCTTCTTTCCCTGACCAGACAATACAAGACAATGATCATTTTTCATATTAAAAAAATTGGTACATAATAATATATAACTGACATCATTTTTTTTTAAATAATTCATAAAGAAATGGATTGTCACTCGCAAGAACTGTGAATGCAGACGGATTAAAATAACTCTGATTTAACAGGTCTTTGAGAAAAGATAGTTAGACAATGCATTCCATAACTTCTCTGTTCTTTGCTTTCGTATAAAACATCCTAGAAATTTTCTCATAGGATCGCTAATTTTAAAAATCAATCTAACCATGCCATCTATATCAGATTTCAACGTTTTAAGAGATGACCACAGTCCAGGAAATCAGTCATTATGACTGCTAGTTAGGTTAGGTTAGGTTTGTCGTGAGTGGGTCTCAGTAGACCCTCCACTGCGGCCATCAGCAGGCCTATTGTGGCTCGCGCTTAATTATATTTCACCCAATAAGTTCAGTGTCTTAATGAAACTGATAACTTTATTGGGTGAGAATGTGTCCAGATCATCTGGCAGCAGTTGCCCTTTGCCAAATATTGAGAATCGGATCCTCTCCACAGCAGGACAGGTGCATAAGATGTGGTCTGCCTCATCATCCTCCAGGCATAGACGGCACTCGGCGTTTTCCGATAGGCCGAGTTTATCCAGATGATAGTTTAGTCGGCAGTGCCCGGTATATAGACCTGTTAGAGTTTTCAGGTTTACCCTTTTTAACTCTAAAAGTTTCTTAGCTCTTGATTTTAAAGGGTATTTTATAAACGCCTTCGAATGAACTAATCCTGGTAACTCTTGCCAATACTGGAGAGTTTGCCTTTCAGCCCAGGTTGAGATAGCCATCTTGGCAGTACTTGAGGATACGCCAAGTATTGGTTCTGGTCCGATGAATCGTGTGCCCGCTCGTTCTCTGGCTAAGGAGTCCGCTATTTCGTTACCTTCAATACCAGAGTGGCCGGGTATCCAGACCAGTCACTTTGTTGTTCTTGCTCAAATGATTTAGAGCTTTTTGACAGTTCCATACCGCTTTGGAGTTACACCGGTAGGAGCCAAGAGCTTTTATAGCTGCTTGGCTATCTGAGAAAATTTTTATTGATCTGCGTGTGAGATGCATATATTCCAGCCTTCATACACACAGTTCAATGGCATGAACCTCGGCCTGAAAAACAGTTGCATGAGTACCTAGGCTTGAGAATATTCTCACCCTTGGTCTGTAGCTATGTACTCCGGCTCCTGTTCCCTCGGGAGTTTTGGATCCGTCTGTAAACCAACAACTGTCTGCCTTCAGTAGGTCGGCTTTATTCCAATCCCACTCCTCTCTTTCTGGAGAAAGGATGTTGAAGGTCAGCTCGTAGTTGGTCATGGTAGGCATAGTATCCGAGGGCATTCCCAGGATGCTGTATGACTGCTAGGGCAATTAATCTGTTAACAATAAAATATGCAACTGTTATGCTGCGTTGTAGTATAGATGTAAGTCGCAAGTTGTAGCATTGCAATAGAACTGTTACTGTCTAAATATAAATACAAATTGTATCCAAAATGTTATGAAATGTTTTCTATGTGGGATCAGAGCTGCAACTTAAAACACATCTGATCTGGACTGCACCTTTCTTAAGATGGATTTATCAAGAAAAATATGTCAAACTGGGTATAGATTTGCGGCAGTCGGTATGTATTAATCTCATAGCACTTATAAATAATAACTATTACCTGGTCAAATACCACACTTATAAATAATTGACAGTAAGAAACTGGTCATTCAATTTGTTAAAATGTTTTAACTAAATACTATATTAACTTACAGGAAGCTTCCCATTCTGATTTCGATAATGTCCCAATGTGCAGATTATTCTTTCCTGCCGTTTTAATAAATTTACTTGCATGGACATAATCATTGGGATCCGTGCCAACTAATGTTGCTGCACTATCAAAAGGTGGGTAAGCCTCCAAACTCCTCATATTACCCAATAACTGTCGACCTTCTGATTTCATCCGCTCAAATAAATTTAAAAATTTTTCAGTTCTTATTAGTTTTAGGCCAAATTTCTTGGCCAATTTAACCAACATAGGAAAATGTACCAAAAATTCTGGGCAGTCAACCACTCCATCAAGATGAAAGTTATATTTTGCTCCAAATAGGGAGGTTTATTTAAATCAAAGTCAAGTGTAACTGTGTAGACATTATTTCCATACGTATTTGAATCATTTCTTTTTTGCTCGAGCAATGAGCTCATAGGCATCAGGTATTGTACCTATAAAATATCCTCCTGGCTGAAGGCATTCGGATGCATTGCGTAACATACATTCTGCTTGTGGTAAACTCTCAAAACCATAGTGAAATGCAAACTGACAGCTCACCAAATCTAGTTTCATGGAAGGATCTGAATATTTTTCTCAGTAACGCATCCTGGAACAGTCACCTGGTATATATTCAATTGAATATATATTCCCACCGCCTCTATCTTTACTTCTTCGATTTTTAATGTCAGTATATCTATCCTTGCACTGATCTAACGATACAGAAGCTATGTCACTACATATTAGATGAGTTATACCACCTTTTTTCCATTTTTGTAAGTCTCCACCTTTACCACAACACATATCATGTACCCGAATCGGAGCATTATATTTTTTCCCATCTTTAATTTTTGTTAAATACTCATTGATTAACATACTTTTAATCCAATTATGAAAATTCCTTAAATACACAATACGTGATTTTGACCGTTCGTCTAGACCTTTTTCTTCTATTTGATTATAGTGAGATGCAACAATTTTTGCATATCCATCGGCATATTTGTTAGAATCATCCTCATCTTCGCGTTTCCTTTTGCAGCCTTTATTAGTTACGTGTTCAGAAGTCTTATCTATACTGGCTATTAAAACACATTTTGAAATAGATCCGTTAATGTCGCGGTCACTCTTTCTTTTTGTACCAACATTTAAAACATTGTTCACAATTTCTGTATCACATTTATTATTATCTTGCTCTCTTTGTGCTACGATTTGTTCACCATATTGCCTTGAATCAGCATCAGCAGCCGCTAACACCAAGACCTCTTCCAAAGAAGCTATTTCAGCCATTTCAATGTTTTAAAAACTAAACAGAGCGGAACAGACTGAACAGAATTAATATTGACACAAATTAAACTCCGCAACATGGATAAAGTATAAATGTGCCGTAAATTTTTTATAGGTCATCACCACGACAGAAAAAAACAACAAAAATACCATAGAACTGAATATAACAAAAGAACAGGAACTACCACAGAACAATTGGAACTACCTCAACCAAAATGGTTAACCAAGCAAATGTAAGGGTCTACGAAAATTGGAGCGGTGTATACCGGTATGTGATGATATCTCAGTCATTAAAGTGAGATATGTGAGAGACAGAATGAGTACCGGTGTATACCGCTCCAATTATCGTAAACCCCTATCAATATCCATTTGGTTGCCATGCTGAACCGAGGTCTGTAAAGGACATTGATGCTGAACCCCTCAGAACAGATAAGTGAGCCCCACAGAATAGGTGAGTCCTAGAATAGCGCCTCTATTATTAATTTCGAACCTAGAAACTTGAACTAGTAAACACCAAGTTGTCAAATTCTGGAGTGGGTTGAAACCTTTGATGTGAAGATAACATTGACGTAGTTTTCCACGAAACACCAAAATACTATACATACTGCATTCGACGCGCGTTTCGTCAACCAAGTTGGCATCATCTGGTGATGATTAAAACTAACCCTATGCTAAGAATGTATCCTAATTATACCTAAACTACTGCCACGGTTGGGTAAACCGTGACCCACTAACCAATAAAGAGGGCTATTTAACATAGACCCTTTGTCACTATTCATACTAGTTGACAAAGCTGACAGAACACATCAGTTATTTTCGAGGTTGTTTAGTAAATTCGCGACAACTATGTTGACAGTCTAACAGTAAACAGGTCATATTAAAAAAAACGAAATTAGCTGATTGTGTTAACATTTTACATATACACGCTGGTCGTAAAAATCTCGAAAAGGACGACATCTGTGGTTAAAATATTTATTAGTTCGTAAAGCCAATTACATATATTTTTAAAAGTGTTTTGATGTTCTCTATTATTTGAAATTGCTTAAAAAATACAGAGCTAAATATAAAACACATTCTTTTAACATAAACACGCAATCAGAGATTGCAACAATGTTATATCAGAAAAAAATTATTGATTATTGGGGTATTACCTCTTATATTATATTATCTATAATTATTTATTTGTAGCATCCTATAATGTTTTATTCAACAATTTTTTTAAATAATTTATAGGTCAGTGACTTAATACCAAAATGTGGTGTGAGGAAACGCGACAATTTTTTATTCATAAACACTTTGATGGTTAGGTTAGCGACAGATACCAAGTTTAAACAAATTATAGCGAGGAATTGAATCGAAAAGCTTTATAGGATTTATTCATTTTTGACATCAAATTTTGACATTCCAAAAAAGTCGTGATCTGTGATTGCGCATGGTCAACAACGTAACGTGCGACGTTTCCATTCAATTGATTCGACAGACTACAATGAGAAGACTTATCCTCTTTATTTATTATTATGTTCTGTGACTGTTATTAAAATCGCTAGTTGTGTTATTATTTTAGGTTGTTTTAAAGCTATAATTTTTATAATGGCTGGCGAAGTAGTTGTAGATGCTTTACCATATATTGATCAAGGATATGATGAACCTGGGGTTAGAGAAGCGGTATGATAAAAAGATATTATTAAACTATTATCAATTTGTTACTAATTATAATTTTAGGCGTTTGCTATGGTTGAAGAAGAATGTAGAAGATATAGACCTACAAAAAACTACCTAGAGCACCTCCCTCCACTCAATGTTTCATCATTCAAACTCCTATTATGCATAATGAATTTGAGCGACTTCAGAATCGTCTACCCATGGAAACTCTTTCAATGAAACGTTATGAATTACCTCCGCCCCCGAGTGGAAAACTAAATGAAGTTGGTGCTTGGACAGAATGCGTCGATAATTCACAAGCACAATTAGAGCATCAAGCAGTGAGAATACTGAATTTACAACTTATGTTAGAGTATTGCTGTCCTGCATGGCAACGTTACCTGCAAACCCTAGCTGATTTAGAAAAGATAGCATCTAAGAAGTTGGCCGAATTAAGGCAGCAACTGCAAGAAGTTAATTGGCAAAGAAAGTCATTACAAACCAAAGGAGGGGAACAATTAAGAGCCTTGGAAGCTAAATGGGTTTCATTAGTATCTCAGAATTATGAAATCGAACAAGCGTGTTGTATGGCTGAGGAATATATAACGCAAGTAAAACAGAATCCTCAGCCACTCAATTATAGACATTCGCAAATTCAAAACATCAGCGGATAAATAATATTTTAATATTGTGGTCTATATTAAAATTGAAGTTTGATCAAACTGTATTCAGATTTTGTATTTGTTGATGGGATATTTCGTGAGGAATGTATGTCTGAAATCTGAATATTTTTTTTATGTCATCCACAGATTAACATTCTTGAAGGTAATGTACTAGTAAAATATCTTTTTATTTATTTTAATTGAACTGTAAATAAAGAAAAATGAAAAAAATTGTTTTTTCTTACTCAAAGTTTATGTAAGGTTCTACATATGTCTACTAGCATTTCATTACAAGGAGGAAGTTTCTGCTGCGATTAACAAGGTTTTGTTCCATTATATACCCAACCAGGTTGTTTTCACATGGAAACTTGAGATAGTCTATTTACGAAAATAGACCTGTTTTGTTATTAGAGTTTTCTTGACATTTTTATTTTGAGAGAAATATGAATTCTAGGCAAATTAATAATTGAAACTAAAGCCAAATCTATGTATAGTTTTCATTCTTTAAACCATCCCAATAAACACCAAAGTATGGGTCTTTATTAAGCTGTCCATTTCCAATAAAGACCACTTTGGTGTTTATTAGGATAATTTGGTGCAGTGCAGATTAAAAGTCTTATTTATAAACGCAGGTAATTGAATTAAATCTTATTAAAGAAACAAAGTAATACCAAACTTTATAAACAAATATAACTAATTTGGATGCTACTATTAAACCCTAGATGAACATGATAAGGCAAATATATGGAGTATACCTGTCGCCTCACAAAAAGTAAAATTTATTAAAGGTAAGTACCTAAATAGAACGAGTGAATAAGTGAGGGGGATTTAGGGTGTGCGCACAACTGTGGTTTTGATGGAAATTACAACATATTTTTTGGTTCCATTTTTCAAATTACATAAAAAAGATCTTAGTTTATTTTGATTATGTTATGTACCTTACATTTCTTATGGTTGAAGAAGATAAATTTTATTTTGTGAATGCATTTCTCTCTGGGATTTGATATTCGAAACATGATAAACAATCCCACGTGAAAATTAGCATTGTTTCTCTGACTTCTTTATGTATATTTCTATCTCTCTTATTCCTCTAATCTGTTCTCTCAACTAGAGAAATATCGAAATGAAGATATACATAAAAAAAGACAAAAGCTATCATTTTCTCACTGGGAAATTTTTCTCACAATTCAAGAATCGAGGCCCTATACATATAGGTGGTTTCAGTGCAATGATCAATTTGAACCATTTATGACATAAATGGTCAAATGGTAGTACAATGTTCGAGTTCGATATCTGATCGCAACTTTGATCATGGGATATATGATTGAACATCCTTGAAGACCATAATTAGGTCATGCTGCCTTCTGTTGTTGTGTCAATCTCAACAATTTCTTTATTTTATCTGTATTTTTTTTTCAAAATTGTAGAAAGCTGTGAGATTTTGACATTTTTTTTAAATTTGGTCAGTAATATGTAAAAAAAATTATTTCATGTAAAATTTCAAGTCCCCTTATAAAAGTAGATTTTGGTGAAACGTGGAAAATTGTTTTATCTTTTCAAACGTAAAAAATATTTTAAGTCCCTATAGATGACTAAAAACACTGTACCTAAAGATTTAACTTCCTTTTGAAGAGCTATATATATTATGTATTTAACCCGAAAATAAATTTGAAATTTCCGTGTACAACCTATAGTTAGTTATTGATGGGCCATTCCAGTTGGGTTATCTTTTCTCACAGATTTTGGCCTTCAGTAATAATAATTAAGAATAATAATGAATCAGTAATAATAATTAAGAATAATAATGAATATCTTTATTAAGGCGACATTTATTATTATTATTATTATTATTGAGAGCCAAAAATGTGTGAGAAAATGGTCTTAACAACTAACTGGCATGGCCCATCACTAACCATAGGTTGTACACGGATATGGCATGGCCCATCACAAACCATAGGTTGTACATGGAAATCTCAAATTTTTGTCTATTTGCATGGTCTTCATCTTCTTCCTTTGCCTGCACTATTCTAGGAGAACGAAATTATTCATATCCAAGAAAGATATTGATTATGTATTATTAAGCAATTTAATTGATTATCCTTAAGTAACTTGTACAATAAAGATTTTTTTAGCGATATACTGTACAAGTAGCAGTATATCTGTTAATTATTAAAAAAACTGCTAAAACGTTTTTTAGTTTTTATCCAATTTAAACCAAGTTGTACTCAAAAGATGAGTCATTATGATCTACTTATGACTACAAAATCATATTTACCCTCTTCAAATGTAAATACCATCTACGATGCAAGATTGAATGAAAAAAAATGAAAATACCGAGGCAAAAACGTAGTTTTTTGTAAAAAATAGTTAAGAAAATCTGTTTAGAATCACCCCAAAAGACCAAATCAAACATTTAGCTAAAAACAAAAAAAAAATAAAAATTTTGCCAAAACAGTTGACTTGATCAAATTTTGTATATTTTTTTTACATAAAATTAATAAAAGTATAAAAGGATTATCGTCGCTTTCATTTTCCTTATTTCTTTCAAACGCAACTGAGCAAGTCCGCCCCTGCAGGTAAATTGAGTTTATGGCTATGGCGTCTAGAATATAGGCGGAACGTCATTTTCTCGGAAAGTATCAGATTAAAAAATGTCATGTTCTTGTCCGGCATACCATATTGCAGCCAAAATTTTAGAGAAATACGTTATTGGGTGTATCTTATTGTAAAAATTACCGGTATAAGCTCTGTTAATTTCAAAATCTTGTAGAAAAATACGCATTAGTACCCATTTATCTCTTCTTGTTTAAACGACGTAAACAATTGGGAAAGTTGACATAACACGCCCTGTATGCGAAGCTATATTTGGCCATATCAGATTTATAATTATAATATACAAATTGGCAAGTATATACCTGTGCTCATGGTTCTTTGCTTTCTAACAGAAACAGACCTTAAAACCTCTACAAAACCGAGGTTTAAAAGTGGTAGGTAACTGAATTAGTTTTATGAAGGAGTTGTGAGATGGAACCGAATAACTTTTAAACCAAAAATATGATCGAAGTGATTTTTGTAATGTAAAAATTTTTTC